>CM061032.1:39380059-39481336 GCA_030763125.1 Hippophae gyantsensis | reverse complement strand
AGTAGGAGATATAAATGGTGGAATTTGAGTTCAAAAAATGAGTTTCTTAAGCAATGCATGAACGGATTATGGGAATCGTTATGAGTTTCTATTTGATATATTATAATAGTTGTTTTGATACCTCAATCAAAAGTTATAACCATTTAAAGTTGGAACTCTGATTAATCATATGTTGATTTTAAGTTGTGAACAGCAGAACCCTTCTTCTCTTTCCTACTCATTTTTTTATGAAGAACAAAGATTGCTAGAACAGGGAAATAAAGATGAAGAAGATACAATGATTTCAAAGAGAACTACGAAACGAAATAAAATGACGAAAATAACATCAAAAAGTCCAAAAACCCCAACCTTGAGATACCACAAAGGATTATCACTTCCTTCGATAAGTCGAATTCAAGCATTCAATCAAGAACACCTGAAGGCAAAGCAAAAATATTTCAAAAAATTATTTTCATTAATGATATCAATTCTTCCACCATCACAAGGCTGCTATTTTCTATTATAAGCAACCAAACCCTAGACGTAATGCAACCTTAGTGGGTCTATTTAGTTGTGAAATGTGCCTAATCCATCCGTAAAGAATAAAAGAATAAAAGTAATTATGATAAATAAGACAAATTAAATTCGACCATTCATTACAAAGAAAATCGCTTAACCTAAAAGGCCCATAATTAACTAAAACAAAAACAATTGCTTCCAAAATTAATATTTGGATTTTATATTCCAAATCTATACCTTATGAATGATCATGAGAATATATGTACAATCTTGAGCATATTGGTGGGATATTTAGAATCTTTATAATATTTGTAAACACACACTTGGTCGGCACCTCAATCTCTGTTATAGCTCCATTGAAAAAAATAGGAAGCAAACAAAATGGGAATGGTGCAACAAAAATTTTCAACCCTCGGTAGGAGATATAAACGGTGCAATTTGAGTTCGAGAAATGCGTTTCTTAAGAAAGGCATGCTTGAATTATGGGAATCTTTATGAGTTTTCATTTGATATATGATAATGGTTGTTTCGATACCTGAGTCAAAAGTTATGGCTGATACGGGGCAAAACCGACATCGCCGATCCTGCCCGTTACTTTGGTTTTATCTATTTATAAAACTCTCGCAAGTGCACGAATCATTTCGTAGAAAATGATAAGTATACTCCCAAGGTCGATCTAAGGAAGGAATGTATGTGGTTTTTAATTTATTATTCAAACTTTTAAAAATGAAATTAAATCCTAAACATCCTGTCACGATATTTTGGGTTTTGTGTTTTTAATCTAATTACATAAAAATAAACATAGATTCAATAAACATTTATGCAAATTTTATCTGTTAAAACAGTGGAGTATTTATGGATATAATAACTAAGTTAATTATGCTTGCTCATATTATTTAGGTTATTAAAGATATGAATTGATATTTATTGATTCTCTCTTTTTTGTATGAATACCACCTTTGGTGGGTTAGATATTCTTTGTTAACTAAACAAATCAATTAACACCTATGGGTGGGGTTGATAACTAATTTGGTTAATTAAATTAATTCCTTTTTCTAAGAGATTGAAAATGAACCATTTAAATGCCACCTTTGGTGGGGTTAAACCGATTTAAACTTTATTCAAGGTGTCCAAATTAAACCTAAGAATTTAGTTATCCGATTACTAACTTTCAAGTTTTAAAACCACTACCGAAAACATGTTGTCAATACATTTTCAGATAATAATTCTTATAAAAACTTTTGAAATAGAGCTTCACTCTAACTCTGGGCGATTGTACCAACAAATAAAAGAGCACTACTCTAAATCGAATAGGATAACTAAACCTTAAAATCTAATTTTCAGATTTAAGTTTGTAATGAAAAATAATATATTTCTCTCTAACATTCTTAATATAAAATCTTGAATAAAAATAAAATCAATTCATTTTAGAGATTTTTACCTATTTAATATTTCGCAAGCATAACAACGTTATTATTACATCATGTTTATAAACAGCCAGCAGAGTTAAATTTAATCACAGACAAATTAAATATAACATGTAAGAATAAAGCATAAAAAATAACTGTAAAGAAAATAAAATCCTTACAGAACTTCGATGCTATTCCCGTTGCTGGAAAAACCTCCAAGCGGAATTTGCACTTCCATTTATTGAATCAAAAAGCTAGAAAAATTACAAAAACATAACTAGTTCTTCCCAAAAAGGGAAGAACTCTAAAACTAAGAGAAATTAACTAAAAACTAAGAAAAACTATAAAAACCTAAAAATCTAAGAAAAGAGAGAAAGAAAGAAGAGAGAAGTGTGTTTTGAAGGTGTGTTTTGAAGTGAAGGGAAGGGGGGTATTTATAGGTGAGGATGGAGAGAAAAAGTAGAAAAAAAATGTAAAAAAAATATTAAAAAATGTAAAAACGCGTATTGGAATTGCTGATGTCATTAATGACGTCAGCATGACGTCCACAGGGGGCTGCTACATCGCAGCGGATGAGCAGTACCAGCGGATGAAACGATTCTGTAGCGGATGAGCAGTACCAGCGGATGAAACGATTCTGCGTGGATGAAACAGTACCCATGGATGAATAGTTCCACGCGTAGCTTGGCGGAAATGGCCTTGGCTGACACGATTTTCTCCTTTTTGATATTTTTGACCCATTTTGTCCAATTTTTCCTTATTTGTTGACCTTTCCCCATTTATTTATTAATATATTTGTGATGTATTGCTTCTAGTATTCCTCTTTGAGTCTTTAAGTTGCGTTTTTAAGTGAAAATATCTGAAAAACAATAAAAACACCCGTGATTCGAAAAAGACAAATTTATATAAATATATGATAAAACATATAAATATATATATTTTTAATCAATTAATGTGCAAAAAATCATGGTAATTTTAGTGCTTTTTGAGCTCTCAACACAACTCCAAACTGGCCTTCTTGCTAGTCCCTTAGCAAGAGAAGCGATAAAAACTAAAAATTAAACTATCCTAAATCACTTTCGTGGATTGAAACGGTTGCATTTAGCCTATGCAACAAGCCTTTAAACCCCTAGGTTGCCCTAGTGGACGAGTTTGAGTCTCGTGAGGGTTTTCAGTAATGATACCCACAAACATTGAACTAAATGTAAAAATTAAAAGAAATAATAACAACAATCAACTTAAAAACTAAAATTACAACAAAATCAAAAATTAACGTTTAAGAATAAAAGAAAACAACATATCACAAAAATGTCTCATACTTTTTAATCGCCTTTAAGATCATAATTAAAATCTCAAGCATAAGTTATTTTAATCTTTTTAAACAATCATGATTTATTATAATAATTAGTCGGAAATCATTTTCATATTTCATATCAAAAATGTATCAATTTAATTTCACCCAATTTCGATGTCATGAATCCGAATGCCGACTCTATTCCTCACAAGTCAATACCCACAAAACACTGAATCCTATGGGTTCAAACACTCATACTAATTTATATGCGAAAGAGTTGATGTATAGAAATGAACTAATATGTTCGCATATGTATAAAGAAGAAAGGCTCAAAGTGTTATTTTGACGTTGATCTCATGGAAGGAATCAAATGTATAAATTATAAAGATATCATATATAAAAATTATTTTCATGCATAAATCAAACTCATTAAGAAAAAATTTCAAGATATATGCCTTTTACAAATGAAGAAAGTGCAATGACTTTTTAGGGAATTACTTCCTATATCTTTCTTTTGTAATTAGCCTTTACTCGCAACTTTGTAGGCAATGTGGGTTATAGTATGTAGATTATACTATATATTCTTTATCTCTATTTTTGTCTGAAGATACTTTTCAATATATATCATTTTTTTAGAGAGTCAACCCATGTACAGATTGTACATTTTTTTTTTTAGGATTTTGGTGAGTGGTTAATTTTGTGGCTTTTTTGTTTGATCTTGGTTTAGGTAACCCCAGATATGTCTCTCTTTTTTTTGTAACAGTCATGCACGAATGAGATAAAAGCATATACTATCAATTTCTACTCAAATCATTTAATCTAAGCAAAAATAATAATAAAAAATATACGATACTCTATTAAGATGAGAAAAAATTCATACATTCAATATTAATGCCTATAGAGATCATCTAAGAATTTGAAGAAATAAGAAATGTGTTTGGAGTAGAAAAAATATATATTGCACTCTCAATAAGGGAAATTAGGCTCAAATTATATCTCACAAAGGTAGTCTCCACTAAAACAAATTCATAAATACCGATTTTGGGTTTAATATAATTTCTACATCTTATCAAGAAATACTAGTTATGACAAAAATTAACTAATTATCAAAAATAATTACATAATATTTCATGATATGTTTTCAAAAATTAATCTAACAGTACAAAAGACTTAACTATTTACTTAAATTTGATTTAAAGAAATGATAAATTTTTGTGAGAACTTTTTTTTTTTGTTTAATTCCAAAATTACTAAATCACACAAAAAAAATAAAACCAAACACAAAAAATGAAGATGTGAACATAAAAAAGAAAAAATTAATAATTGTTTTTTTTTTTAATTTTTAAATTGTTAAATCTTTTTTTTTTCTTTTCTAATTAAGCATGGTAACTTTTCACCACCCCCAACCTAGAACTTACATTGTCCTCAATGTAACAACTGTAAATTAAAGATAAAGAGAAAAGAGAAGAAAGATTACCTATTTCTTGAGAATGTGTAAGTAGTA
Organism: Hippophae gyantsensis; assembly: GCA_030763125.1. Taxonomy (NCBI): domain Eukaryota; kingdom Viridiplantae; phylum Streptophyta; class Magnoliopsida; order Rosales; family Elaeagnaceae; genus Hippophae; species Hippophae gyantsensis. The sequence goes on along the minus strand of CM061032.1, from coordinate 39,476,631 downwards.
ATGGAGAAATGCAGGTGCATTCATCATATTCATCATGAAAGTGTATACATGATTCTTTGTCAGAACTTCTAACAACTCAAAAAATATTTATAGGTGTAACAATTTAAAAATTATTCACATATAATTAAATTAAAATAAACAATAAAATTAAGTATATAAAACAAATAACAAAAAATTACCTAAAATAATGGGTTGCCTCCCATCCAAATAGCTTAGTTTAACGTCTTAGCAAGACGTAACTTGGGATTGCATTTTAAGTAAACTCAATGTCCCTCATCATTGAGTCAATCAAACCTACAAGTAAGACAATGTTGTCTACCTATATCGTTTCAAACATGCCCTATTGATTTTCAAATTTTTACGTACCAAAAACTAGGGGCATGCTTGAGGGTTTTAGATAACCCACATCTAGGTGCAAATCAAATAATTAAGGCATCAAAACACAATTGTACCTAGAACAAACAAAACAACTAACTCCTTAGATTGTAATTAAAGCTTTAAAATTTTGGAGATAGTTTCAGAATTTTTTTTTTTTTTTAATTTTTTTGAAGTTAAAATAACATAATCAGTATTAACCAAGAGTGCTCCCAGGAAAGAATGGTGGGGCAAAAGCTCCTTAAAAACCATCCTCCTAGACAAAGCAACGTTCCAGGAAAAGACTAGTGGCACAAAGGCTTCCAAGAACTAGTCTCCTGACGTAACTCCCTTAGATCTTTACTTTTCATGCTATTAAAATTAAGTTAATTAAGTTAAGTTAAGTTAAAATTTAAGTTAATTAAGTTAATAAAAAGGTAGGTTAATTAAGTTAATGAAAATCTAAGTTAATTAAGTTAGTAAATTAAATTAATATAAGTTAGTAAATTAAGTTACTAAAAACCTAAGTTAATTAACTTAAACGAAAATTAAAAAAAAAAGTAGTTAAAAAAAAATTTGAAAAAATAAATAAAAAAATAAAAAGAGAAAAAATAAAAATTAAGCCAAAAAAAAAATAATAATAAAATAAAATAAATTGAAAAAAATAATTGAAAAAGGTAAAAGAAAAAAAGAAAAAGAAAAAACAACAAAAATAAAATAAAAAAATTGAAAATGAAGTTTTTGATTTTTTTATTTTTTTATTTTTATTTTTTATTTTTTTATTTTTTTATTTTTTTTATTTTTTTATTTTTTTTTATTTTTTTTATTTTTTTTATTTTTTATTTTTTTATTTTTTTATTCTTATTTATTTATTAATTTAATTTAAAATTTATTTACTTTTTTTTTTACTTCAAATTTCAAAATGCAAAATTATTTTATTATTCATGCTATATTTTTTTTATTTATTACGAAATTGAAATTTGAATTTTTTTTTTTACTTTTCACAAACAACAAAATTTTTTATTTTTTTTTAATTTTTTAATAAAAAAAAAATCACAATTATTTACAACACAAAAGGTTTTTAAAATTTTGATAAATAATTTAAAAACGCTATTCCTTCCCCGGCAACGGCGCCAAAAACTTGATCGCCATCCCCGGCAACGGCGCCAAAAACTTGATAGGGGCAGAACCGACATCGCCGATCCTGCCCGGTACTTTGGTTTTATCTATTTATAAAACTCTCATAGTGCACGAATCATTTCGTAGAAAATGATAAGTATACTCCCAAGGTCGATCTAAGGAAGGAATGTATGTGGTTTTTAATTTATTATTCAAACTTTTAAAAATGAAATTAAATCCTAAACATCCTGTCACGATATTTTGGGTTTTGTGTTTTTAATCTAATTACATAAAAATAAACATAGATTCAATAAACATTTATGCAAATTTTATCTGTTAAAACAGTGGAGTATTTATGGATATAATAACTAAGTTAATTATGCTTGCTCATATTATTTAGGTTATTAAAGATATGAATTGATATTTATTGATTCTCTCTTTTTTGTATGAATACCACCTTTGGTGGGGTTAGATATTCTTTGTTAACTAAACAAATCAATTAACACCTATGGGTGGGGTTGATAACTAATTTGGTTAATTAAATTAATTCCTTTTTCTAAGAGATTGAAAATGAACCATTTAAATGCCACCTTTGGTGGGGTTAGACGATTTAAACTTTATTCAAGGTGTCCAAATTAAACCTAAGAATTTAGTTATCCGAGTACTAACTTTCAAGTTTTAAAACCACTACCGAAAACATGTTGTCAATACATTTTCGATAATAATTCTTATAAAAACTTTTGAAATAGAGCTTCACTCTAACTACCTAAGCGATTGTACCAACAAATAAAAGAGCACTACTCTAAATCGCCCGGATAACTAAACCTTAAAATCTAATTTTCAGATTTAAGTTTGTAATGAAAAATAATATATTTCTCTCTAACATTCTTAATATAAAATCTTGAATAAAAATAAAATCAATTCATTTTAGAGATTTTTACCTATTTAATATTTCGCAAGCATAACAACGTTATTATTACATCATGTTTATAAACAGCCAGCAGAGTTAAATTTAATCACAGACAAATTAAATATAACATGTAAGAATAAAGCATAAAAAATAGCGTAAAGAAAATAAAATCCTTACGTAACTTCGATGCTATTCTCCTTGCTGGAAAACCTCCAAGCGGAATTTGCACTTCCATTTATTGAATCAAAAAGCTAGAAAAATTACAAAAACATAACTAGTTCTTCCCAAAAAGGGAAGAACTCTAAAACTAAGAGAAATTAACTAAAAACTAAGAAAAACTATAAAAACCTAAAAATCTAAGAAAAGAGAGAAAGAAAGAAGAGAGAAGTGTGTTTTGAAGGTGTGTTTTGAAGTGAAGGGAAGGGGGGTATTTATAGGTGAGGATGGAGAGAAAAAGTAGAAAAAAAATGTAAAAAAAATATTAAAAAATGTAAAAACGCGTATTGGAATTGCTGATGTCATTAATGACGTCAGCATGACGTCACAGGGGCGGCTGCACTGTACCGCGGATGAACAGTACCCCGCGGATGAACAGTACCCCGCGGATGAACAGTTCCGCGCGGATGAACAGTACCCCCGCGGATGAACAGTTCCGCGCGTAGCTTGGGGCGGAGCTGGGCGGCGCGGCGGCACGATTTTCTCCTTTTTGATATTTTTGACCCATTTTGTCCAATTTTTCCTTATTTGTTGACCTTTCCCCATTTATTTATTAATATATTTGTGATGTATTGCTTCCAGTATTCCTCTTTGAGTCTTTAAGTTGCGTTTTTAAGTGAAAATACCTGAAAAACAATAAAAACACCCGTGATTCCGAAAAAGACAAATTTATATAAATATATGATAAAACATATAAATATATATATTTTTAATCAATTAATGTGCAAAAAATCATGGTAATTTTAGTGCTTTTTGAGCACTCATCAATGGCCATTTAAGGTTGGAACTCGGATTTATCATATGTTTTTTTTAAATTGTGAACAAGAGAACCCTTCTTCTCTTTCCTACTCTTTTTTTTATATAGAACAAAGATTGATATAACATGCAAATAAAGATGAAGAAGAAGATACAATGATTTCAATGAAAACTACGAAATGAAATGCAAAGACGAATATAACATCAAAACCCCAACCTCGAGATGCCAGAAAGGATGATCAATTCCTTTGATAAGTCGAATTCAGGAATTCAATCAAGAGCACATGAAGGGAAAGCAAAAAGATTTCTAAAAAATATTTTCATTAATTATATCAATTATTCCACCATCACAAGGCTACTGTTTTCTATTACTAGCAACCAAACCCTAGACTTAATGCAACCTTAGTAGGTCTATTTAGTTATGAAATATGCCTAATCCATCTGAAAAGAATAGAATAATAAAATTAATTATGATAAATAAGACAAATTAAATTCGACCATTCAATTCAAAGAAAACCGCTTAACCTAAAAGGCCCATAATTAACTAAAGCAAAAACACTTGCTTCAAAAATTAATATTTGGATTTGATATTCCAAATCTATCCCTTGTGAATGACCATGAGAATATATGTATGATCTTGAGAATATTTGTTATATATTGAGAATCTTTACAATATTTGTAAACACACACTTGGTGGACAGCCCCATCTCCGTTATAGCTCCATTGAAAAAAACATGAAGCAAAACAAATAGGGATGGTGCGAGAAAAATTTTCAACCCTCAGTAGGAGATATAAACGGTGGAATTTGAGTTCAAAAAATGAGGTTGTTAAGCAAGGCATGCTCAGATTATGGGAATCATTACGAGTTTCCATTTGATATATTATAATAGTTGTTTCAATACGTGACTTAAAAGTTGTGGCCATTTAAAGATGGAACTTCGATTCATCCTATGTTTTTTTAAAATCATGAACAGCAAAACCCTTCTTCTCTTTCCAACACTTTTTTTTATGAAGACCAAAGATACGATGATTTCAATGAGAACTATAAAATGAAATCCAAAGACAAAAATAACATCAAAAAGTCTAAAAATCCTAACCTTGGGATGTCACAAAGAATGATCACTTCCTTTGATAAGTCGAATTAATGCATTCAATCAAGAACACCTGAAGGCAAAACAAAAAGCTTTCTAAAAAGATTTTCATTAATATATCAATTCCTCCACCATCACAAAGCTTGAGTTTTCTATTACAAGCAACCAAACCGTTGACGTAATGCAACCTTAGTAGGTCTATTTAGTTGTGAAATGTTCCTAATCCATCCGAAAATAATAAAAGAATAAAAGTAATTATGATAAATAAGACAAATTATATTTGACCATTCATTACAAAGAAAACCGCTTAACCTAAAAGGCCCATAATTAACTAAAACAAAAACACTTGCTTCCAAAATTAATCCTTGGATTTGATGTTCCAAATCGATCCCTTGTGAACGATCATCAAAATATATGTATGACGTTGAGAATATGTGTTGGATATTGAAAAACTTCAGAATATTTCTAAACACACAATTGGTTGGCACTTCAATCTCCGTTATAGCTCCATTGAAAAAAACCGAAAACAAACAAAATGGAAAATCTGCGACAAAAACTTGTAACCCTTGGTAGGAGATATAAACGGTGGAATTTGAGTTCGAAAAATGAATTTCATAAGCAAGGCATGCTCAGATTACGGTAATCATTATGAGTTAAGATTGGAACTCCGATTTATCAAATGTTTTTTTAACTATGAATAGTAGAACCCATCTTCTCTTCCTACTCATTTTTTCAGGAAGAAAACAATATACAGAACATGGAAAAAAAGATGAAGAAGAAGGTACGATGATTTTGATGAGAACTATGAAACAAAATCCAAAGACGAAAATAACATCAAAAGTCCTAAAACCCCAACCATGAGATGCCACAAAGGATGATCACTTCCTTTGATAAGTAGAATTCAGGCATTCAATCAAGAACACATGAAGCCAAAGCAAAAAGCTTTCTAAAAAAGATTTTCATTAATTATATCAAATCTTCCACCATCATAAGGCTGTTGTTTTCTATTACAAGCAACCAAATCCTTAACGTAATGCAACCTTTGTGGGTCTTTTTAGTTGTGAAATACGCCTTATCTATCCGTAAAGAATAAAAGAATAAAATTAATTATGATAAATGTGACAAATTAATTTCGGAAATTCATTGCAAAGAAAAATTCTTAACCTAAAAGGCCCATAATTAACAAAAACAAAATTAATTGCTTCCAAAATTAATCTTTTGATTTGATATTCCAAACCTATCCCTTGTGAATGATCATGAGAATATATGTATGATTTTGAGAATATTTGTTGGATATTAAGAATCTTTAGAATTTTTGAAAACACACACATAGTCGGCACCTCAGTCTTCGTTATAGCTCCATTGAAAAAAAACCGAAAGCAAACAAAACGGAAAAGGTGTGACAAAGACTTTCAACCCTCGATAGGAGATATAAATGATGGAATCTAAGTTCAAAAAATGTGGTTCTTAAGCAAGGCAAGCTTGGATTATGGGAATCGTTATGAGCTTTGATTTGATATATTATAATAGTTGGTTTGATATGTGATTCAAAACTTATGGCCATTTAAAGTTGGACCTCCGATTTATCAAATGTTTTTTTTAAACTGTGAACAGTAGAACCCTTCTTCTCTTCCTACTTATTTTTTCATGAATAAAAAAATATACAAAACATGGAAAAAAGATGAAGAAGAAGATACGATGATTTCAATGAGAACTAAGAAACAAAATCCAAAGACAAAAACAACATCAAAAAGTCCTAAAACCCTAATCTTGAGATGCCACAAAGGATGATCACTTCCTTTGATAAGTCGAATTCAGGAATTCAATCAAGAACACCTGAAGGCAAAGAAAAATCTTTCTAAAAATGATTTTCATTAATTATATCAATTCTTCCACCATTACATGGCTATTGTTTTCTGTTATAAGCAACGAAACAATAGACGTAATGTAACCTTAGTGAGTCTATTTAGGTGTGAAATATGCCTAATCCATCCATAAAAGTAACTAAAAAAGCAATTGATATTCCAAATCTATCCCTTGTGAAAGATCTTGACAATATATGTATGATCCTTGATGCTTATTTTCGCAAGTGTACAAATCGTTCAAGTAATAAAGTGTACAAAAGTTCGGATATCGAACCCACAAGGAATGGCGTTTACTAAGTACCGAAATTGACTAACCCTAATTTTATTTGAAAACTGAATTGTTGAAATTGTTTTAAAAGCAAATTAACATAAAACTAAACTTAAATAACAAAATTTAATGTTGTTCACAAATGATTAAAAACGCTAAGGCATTTGATTTCGCTAAATCAATTCAATCCGATTTCAAGTCATGTTATATGAGAATCAAAGCTAAAAGTGATGGTTGAAAAACCCAAACTTATCTAATACTGTTTCTCAAGTTATATTATAATTACTTATCTATGAAAACGAACTATATTCCTATGAAGATTTAATCACAAATAAGCACATTACGATTTATGGAATTTCTGGAATAACCACATACATCATGCATTAGGTGTCAAACTCGCATTCAACATACGGTATTTATCACAAGAAGCATTCATTACACATCTCCTCTCGGTCTCAATGTAATGCAACAAATCATCTAAATCTTGATCAGAAATTTAAAAGCATTAAGCATGGAAATAAATACTCAACTTGAAAACAATGAATTCATATAACCATAACAAAAGAAATCAGATTTCCTTGATTTAACTACATCATAGCCTTAGCAAAAACGAATTAGTTCATAAATGAAATACGAACAACCATTATTTCAATTGAATCCATTAATAATAAAACTTAATAAATTGCAGAATATAAAAGCTAAGGAGAAGAGATGAAAAACTCTAGAAGATGAAGACTTGGTAGCATCAATGGTGAAGATCCTACAAGTTTCTCCAAAATTTCTTTCTCTCCTCCAAAAATGTCTTTGAATTTCCCTTTCTGCCGTCCCCCTCTTTTTCCATCATATTATATATATAGATCTAGGGTTTGGGGGGGCAATTTTGGAACAAAACAACCAAATAATCTGTTTTCGGACGAAACTCGCCGGCGGCAAAATTGTTCTCGCCGCGGCGAGATTTCTGGAAAACTTACGATTTTGGTTCCGCTCAATCTCGCCGGCGGCTAGATTATTGTGGCCAGCGGCGAGATTGACTTGGCCGACGGCGAGATTGATTTGGCCGGCGGCGATATTTACTTGGCTGGCGGCGAGATTGCTGTGCCAAAATCCGTGCTCCCTGTATGATTTTCAACGTTTTCGCCGTAAGGTTTTCGCCGGCGGCGAAATTCCAAATTTTAAAATTTTGTTTTCTTTTTATTTGTACTCAATTCCGGTCATTGAAATTTGTCCCGAACTTCTCCAAAATTATGATTTTACTTGAAATTGCACTTTAAACACGAAATACCCGTGAAATGACATTTGTGGATTAAATAATCAAATAAACGCAATTTTCACACAAATATCAACATTTAAATCATAACAAAAATGCAATAATTTGACTCTTATCAACAACCCCCAACCAGCTTCTTGCTAGTCTCTAGCAAGAAAAGCGATCTATGAATAATTTGAAAGGAGACATTAAAAGAAAAATTCAAAGGAAATTTATTCTATTTACAACATTACATTAAGCGTATGCAATAAGCCTTTAAACCCCTAGGTGGCCCTAGTAGGACGAGTTGTAGTCTCGTGAGGGCTTCCAGTGATGATACCCACAAACATCTTACCTATAACTATCCTAACTTAAAACAATAAAATCACATAACAAATAACTTGCACAAATGTCTCAAAAATTGTAAATAACACCCAACATATAGAATAATTAAATGTCACCTAAGCTTTAAGAAATCTCAAATGCCAATTTCACTTTTGTTATTGACTCTTAAACATCCATCAAACCACAAACCATTAGCCATAATGCCCAGATAATATTATGCACAACATTCACAAACAAAAAGGTGAAATCTCAAACTCCATAGGCTCACTTTTCAAACCTCTCTCCACTAATGAAGAAAAATACACTACTTTGGATCAATAGGACTTTACGAGGCTTGTAATGTTAGGCTTAGGTATTTGGTTAAGAAAGAACGGAAAGTGTCAAAATACAAATAAGGGCACTTATTAGATTAAACACAACCAATTAAGTAAAAGAGTAACACCATTAAACCAAATTGTTTCTTCCGATCATAACCCATTTTTCCAAAGATAAACAAAATTCTTCCTCAATCTTTCTCCTTAGTACATCCATCACTAACACTCTTTTATTTATTAAAATGTGAAGGCTTTCTTCTTCTTCTTTTTCTCAATTGCTCTTGAAAAGCCAACCACTTTCTTCCAATATATGTGGATTTCTTTTTTTTTTTTGCATCCTTACTCCAATTGCTCTTGAAAAGACATAACCCCCAACCAATTTCTTCCAATATATGTGGAAGATTTCTCCAATTCCTCTTGAAAAGTTTGTGTTCAAAATTAAGTGCTCTTAACAAATAAGGTAGGAATTATATATATATATTTTTGGCTCAATAGAAGGTAGGTTATATAAGGCAAAAAGAAAGAAAAGTAAGGCTAACAATATATTTAAATAGGCTCAAAGAGGTTACTAGTGATATAAGGATAACAAGGTAGGCTTAAAATGGCACAATCGATCCAAAAATGGCCTACATCATATCCTAAATAGTGCAATTCCAAATTATTTCGCCTCAAGAGGTTTTCAAATGAGTTCTAGAGTTTGTTGAGATCACAAAAATGTCCATGAAAAATTCGCACATAAGACTTCTCTAAGCATTTAGACTAATCAACCAAATCACACCACATACCAAAAGAGTCGCCAACTAGGTAAAATCAACATTTGAAATTCTCTTTAAACCGAAGCAAAATTTAATGTCTTCTAACAGCTACTTGTTATCACAATCACATTATTATCATCAATGTGCAAATTAAAATAAAAAATCAAAATCAAAATAAGACAATAAAGAAATAAAAAAAAATTAAATCAAAATGCAGAAAAATAAATGGAAAATCAAAATTAAACACAACTAAACACACAAATAAAACTACTAAAAATGAAGGGGAGAAAAGATTTACCGTTTACCGCACCCCCAACCAAAACCTTACATTGTCCTCAATGTAAGAAAGGAAAGAGAGATCTCCTTTCCGTCGGCGGTGAAACTGCCCTTGCTGGTAGTGAACGTAAGATTTTTTTTTTCTTAGATGGGATTGCATTGGCTTTAGCTCAATCTTGTTGGCTCCATTCTTTACCACTAAGGTTGGAGTTTCATTTGTTCCCAACTCAAATTTTTCATCACTGCACAAATATTCATTACGTGTTGCCAGTAATTCGGAACATTGTCTCATCCCCTTATCTTCCTCCTCAATTGTTGCAGATTTCACAAGGCAAGCTTCTAGTGGTAGCAATGGAGTTCTCTCCTCAAAATTTTTCGAGATTAACCCATCAAGAGTGTTAATTTGAAAACAAGAATGTATATCACTTGGAAATTTTATTTCTTCAAAAACATCAAAAGTTACTTGTTCATCTTGCACCCGTAGAATGAGCTTTCCTTGCTGAACATCAATCAATGTTCTTCCAGTTGCAAGGAACGGTCTCCCCAATATCAACGGTATCTCTCTATCTTCCTCCATGTCAAGCACCACGAAATCTACAGGGAAAATAAATTTGTCAACTTTAATTAAAACATCCTCAATTACCCCTCGAGGATATTTCACCGATCGATCCGCTAATTGTAGAGAGATTGAAGTGGGCTTCACTTCTCCCGTGCCTAGTTTCACGAAAGCAGAAAGTGGCATCAAATTAATGCTTGCTCCTAAATCACATAGGACTTTATCAAAATTGCAACTTCCTATAGTACAAGGTATAGTAAAACTCCCTGGGTCTTTCAATTTCTGTGGCAGTTTTCTTTGAAGAACTGCACTGCACTCCTCATTTAGCATGACAGTTTCATAATCTCCCAGCTTCCTCTTCTTTGATAGAATTTCCTTCATGAATTTTGTTCCAACATCTCTGCAAAAGGAATGTTAATATGCAATTTCTTAAAAATATCCAGAAATTTATCAAATTGATTATCAAGCTTTTTCTTATTCAATCTTTGAGGATATGGGATAAGAGGCTCATATTTCGCATATGAGGAAGGTTGAATGTCTTGGGATCTTGATGGATTTTCTTTAGATTCTTCCATCTTTTTCTCTGATTTGCTCTGCCATTCAAGTTCTTTACCACTTCTCAATGTGATAGCCTTTGTATGCTCTGTGGGATTTATTGTGTCACTAGGCAGCGATCCTTGAGACCTTTCGCACCGCTTTGAAAGCTGCCCATTGGTTTTGGATGTCCCTGTTGATTGCCTCTTGATTTCTGAAATTTGCTCTTGTCTCCTCAATGAACTTTCCCAAAATTTCTTCCAAATTTGTTTGTTTTTTCTCCTGGGGTTGGTAGGAAGATGATGACGGTTTGAATCCCCCTTGGTTATTTCCCCATGACAAATTTGGATGATTTCTCCAACCTGGATTGTAGGTGTTCGAGTATGGGTTATGTTGAGGTTTTTGGAAATTTGAAACATAATTTGCTTGCTCAGCATTTGGTGAAGCAAATGGATTTCCAACTTGGCACTCGATACTAGCATGATTTCCACCACATAAATCACATTGTGTAGTTGGTTTGGATTCGAATTTGGATGACAAAGAATCCATCTTTCTTGAAAGAACCGCAACTTGAGCTGACAAAGCATTCACTGAATCAATTTCATGCACTACTGCTGGTCTTTTTGCAATTACCCGCTCTGAATGCCACTGATTGTTGTTTTCTGCCATAACCACTAACAACTCATGAGTATCCTCCGGTGTTTTTCCCATCAAAGATCCTCCAGCTGCAGCATCAATCATTGCACGATAGTTTGAAACCAACCCATTATAAAATGTAGAGACTTGTAGCCAAATTGGTATACCATGATGTGGGCATTTCCTTAACATTTCTTTGAATCTTTCCCAAGCTTCATACAATGATTCTTGGTCATATTGTGTAAAGGATGTGATTTCATTCCTTAATTTTCTTTGTCTTAGCGGGAGGAAAGAACTTGGATAAGAATTTCTGAACCAATTCATTCCATGTTGTAATTGATCCTGGTGGTAATGAGTTTAGCCACTCCTTGGCTTTATCCCGAAGTGAAAAAGGAAAAACCCTCAATCTTACAGCATCTTCGGACACACCATTTATCTTGTAAAGATCACACACCTCCAGAAAGTAAGCAATATGTGCATTTGGATCATCCTTTGACATTCCCCCAAACTGATTTGATTGAACCATTTGGATAAAGGATGGTTTTATCTCAAAGTTATTGGCTTGAATAGTTGGCCTCCTTATACCCGAAATAGTTCCACCAACATTAGGCGCAGCATAATCCCTCAAAGCTCTACGATTTCCACCTCCCTCAACAAATGGTGGATCCATGGCTATTTGTCTATTAGGAGCTAAAGTTGAATGTCTTCTCTCTCGGTTTAGACGCCTATATGTTCTATCAATCTCCGGATCAAATGGAAGAAGGTTAAGGCTTCTTGTACGTCTCATACAAAAATCCTACAACCAGAAAATCAACTAACATAAAACAACACAAAGTTACTTACTTTTTTTTTTTGATAAATAAAATAAAACAGCAAAATAAACAAAATTAAAAATGAAAGAATGATAAAGCAAATTAACTTCAAATTAAAACTAAGATTAGGTAGTATCGATATTAATAAAATCAAACCATTCCCCGGCAATGGCGCCAAAAACTTGATGCTTATTTTCGCAAGTGTACGAATCGTTTAAGTAATAAAGTGTACAAAAGTACGGATATCGAACCTACAAGGAATGGCGTTACTAAGTACCGAAATTGACTAACCCTAATTTTATTTGAAAACTGAATTGTTGAAATTGTTTTAAAAGCAAATTAACATAAAACTAAACGTAAATAACAAAATTTAATGTTCTTCACAAATGATTAAAAACGCTAAGGCATTTGATTTCGCTAAATCAACTCAATCCGATTTCAAGTCATGTTATATGAGAATCAAAGCTAAAAGTGATGGTTGAAAAACCCAAACTTATCTAATACTCTCTCTCAAGTTATATTAGAATTACTTATCTATGAAAACCAACTATATTCCTATGAAGATTTAATCACAAATAAGCACATTACGATTTATGGAATTTCTGGAATAACCACATACATCATGCATTAGGTGTCAAACTCGCATTCAACATACGATATTTATCACAAGAAGCATTCATTACACATCTCCTCTCGGTCTCAATATAATGCAACAAATCATCTAAATCTTGATCAAAAATTTAAAAGCATTAAGCATGGAAATAAATACTCGACTTGAAAACAATGAATTCATATAACCATAACGAAAGAAATCAGATTTCCTTGATTTAACTACATCATAGCCTTAGCAAAAACGAATTAGTTCATAACAGAAATACGAACAACCATTATTTCAATTGAATCCATTAATAATAAAAATGAATAAATTGCAGAATATAAAAGCTAAGGAGAAGAGATGAAAAACTCTAGAAGATGAAGACTTGGTAGCATCAATGGTGAAGATCCTTCAAGTTTCTCCAAAATTTCTTTCTCTACTCCAAAAATGTCTTTGAATTCCCCTTTCTGCCGTCCCCCTCTTTTTCCATCATATTATATATATAGATCTAGGGTTTGGGGGGCAATTTTGGAACAAAACAACCAAAAAATCTGTTTTCGGACGAAATTCGCTGGCGGCGAAATTGTTCTTGCCGCGGCGAGATTTCTGGAAAACTTACGATTTTGGTTCCGCTCAATCTCGCCAGCGGCTAGATTATTGTGGCCGGTGGCGAGATTCACTTGGCCGGCGGCGAGATTGATTTGGCCGGCGGCGAGATTGATTTGGCCGGCGGCGAGATTGATTTGGCCGGCGGCGATATTTACTTGGCCGACGGCGAGATTGCTGTGCCAAAATCCGTGCTCCCTGCATGATTTTCAACGTTTTCGCCGTAAGGTTTTCGTCGGTGGCGAAATTCCAAATTTTGAAATTTTGTTTTCTTTTTATTTGTACTCAATTCCGGTCATTGAAATTTGTCCCGAACTTCTCCAAAATTATGATTTTACCTGAAATTGCACTTTAAACACGAAATACCCGTGAAATGATATTTGTGGATTAAATAATCAAATAAATGCAATTTTCACACAAATATCAACATTTAAATCATAACAAAAATGCAGTAATTTGACTCTTATCAATCCTAAGAATATTTGTTGGATATTGAGAATCTTTAGAATTTTGTAATCACACACTTGGTCGGTAATTCAATCTTCATTATAGCTCAATTGAACAAACCGAAAGCAAACAAAATAGAAAAGGTGTGCAAAAACTTTCAACCTTAGGTAGGAGATATAAACGGTGAAATTTGAGTTCAAAAATGAGATTTCTAAGCAAGGCATGCTCGGATTATTGGAATCATTACGAGTTTCGATACCTGACTCAAAATTTATGGCCATTTAAAGTTGGAAGTTCGATTTATCTTAAGTTTTTTTAAAATTGTGAAAAACAGAATCCTTCTTCTCTTTCCTACTCATTTTTTATGAAGAACAAAGATTGACAGAACATGCAAATAAAGATGAAGAAGAAGATATGATGATTTCAAAGAGAACTATGAAATAAAATCCAAAGATGAAAATAACATCAAAAAGTCTTAAAACCCCAATCTTGAGATGCCACAAAGGATGATCACTTCCTTTGATAAGTCAAATTCAGGAATTCAATCAAGAACACCTGAAGGCAAAGCAAAAAGCTATCTAAAAAATATTTTCATTAATTATATCAATTCTTCCACCATCACAAGGCTGCTATTTTCTATTACAAGCAACCCAACAATAGATGTAATGCAACCTTAGTGGGTCTATTTGATTGTGAAATGTGCCTAATTCATCTAAAAAGAATAAAATAATAAAATTAATTATGATAAATAAGACAAATTAAATTCGACCATTCATTACAAAGAAAATTGCTTAACCTAAAAGACCCATAATTAACTAAAACAAAAACAATTGCTTCCAAAATTAATCCTTGGATTTGATATTCCAAATCTATCCCTTGTGAATGATTAGGAGAATATATGTATGATCTTAAGAATATTTGTTGGATATTGAAAATCTGTAGAATATTTATAAACACACACTTGATCGGCACCTCAATCTCCATTATATCTCCATTGAAAAAAAAAACAGAAGTAAACAAAACGGAAAAGGTGCGACAAAATATTTCAACCCTCAGTAGGATATATAAACGGTGAATTTAAGTTCAAAAAATGAGGTTCTTAATAAAGGCATTCATGAATTATCGGAATCGTTACGAGTTTCGATTTGATATATTATAATAGTCGTTTCAATACTTGAGTCAAAAGTTATGACCATTTAATGTTGGAACTCCGATTTATGAAATATTTTTTTTCAACTATGAACAGGAGAACCCTTCTTCTCTTGCTACTCTTTTTGTTATAAAGAAAAAAGAATGACAGAACATGGAAATAAAGATGAAGAAGAACATACGATGATTTCAATAAGAACAACAAAACGAAATCCAAAGACAAAAATAACATCAAAAAGTCCTAAAACCCCAACCTTGAGATGCCACAAAGGATGATCACTTCTTTTGATAAGTCAAATTCAAGCATTCAATCAAGAACACCTGAAGGCAAAGCAAAAATCTTTCTAAAAAATATTTTCATTAATGATATCAATTCTTCCACCATCACAAGGCTTTTGTTTTCTTTACAAGCAACCAAACCCTAGACATAATGCAACCTTAGTTGGTATTTTTAGTTTTGAAATTTGCCTAATACATCTAAAAATAATAAAAGAATAAATTTAATTATGATAAGTAAGACAAATTAAATTCAACCGTTCATTATAAAGAAAACTGCTTAACCAAAAAAGCCCATAATTAACTAAAACAAAAACATTTGCTTCTAAAATTAATCCTTGGATTTGATATTCCAAATCTATCCCTTGTGAATGATCATGAGAATATATGTATGATCTTGAGAATATTTTTTGGATATTGAGAATATTTGGAATATTTGTAAATGCACACTTGGTCAGCACCTCAATCTCTATCATTTCTCCATTGGACAAAACCAGAATAAAAAAAAACGAAAAAGGTGCGACAAAAATTTCAACCCTCGATAGGAGATAGAAACAGTGGAATTTGAGTTAGAAAAATGAGGTTCTAAACCAAGGCGTGCTCGGATTATGGGAATCGTTACGAGTTTAAATTTGATATATTATAATAGTTGTTTCAATACCTGAGTCAAATGTTATGGCCATTTAAATTTGGAATACTGATTTATCAAATGTTTTTTTAAATTGTGAACAGTAGAACCCTTCTTCACTTTCCTACTTTTTTTTTTTGAAGAACAAAGATTTACAGAACATAGAACTAAAGATGAGGAAGAAGATACGATGATTTCAATGAGAGTTACGAAAGAAATCCAAAGACGAACATAACATCAAAAATTCCTAAAACCCCAACCTTGAGATGCCACAAAGGATAATCACTTCCTTTGATAAGTCGAATTGAGGTATTCAATCAAGAACACCTGAAGGCAAAGAAAAAATATTTTTAAAAAATATTTTCATTAATGATATCAATTCTTCCACCATCACAAGGCTATTGTTTTCTATTATAAGCAACCAAACCCACGACGTAATGCAACCATAGTGGGTCTGTTTAGTTGTGAAATGTGCCTAATAAATATGAAAAGAATAAAAGAATGAAATTAATTATGATAAATAAGACAAATTATATTCCACGTTCATTACAAAGAAAATTGCTTAACCTAAAATCCAATAATTAACTAAAACAAAAACTATTGCTTCCAAAATTAATCGTTGGATTTGATATTTCAAATCAATCCCTTGTGAATGATCATGAGAATATATGTATGATCTTGAGAATATTTGTAAACATACACTTGATTGGAATCTCAATCTATGTTATAGCTCCATTGAAAAAAACTGGAAGCAAACAAAACAGAAAAGGTAAGACAAAAACTTTCAACCCTTGGTAGGAGATATATACGGTGAATTTGAGTTCGAAAAATGAGGTTCTTAAAAAAGGCATTCATGAATTATGGGAATCATTACGAGTTTCAAATTGATATATTATAATAGTCGTTTCAATACCCGAGTCAAAAGTTATGGCCATTTAATGTTGGAACTCCGATTTATAAAATGTTTTTTTCAACTGTGAACAGCAGAACCCTTCTTCTCTTCCTACTCTTTTTTTTATAAAAAAAAGATTGACAAAAAATGGAAATAAAGATGAAGAAAAACATACGATGATTTCAATGAGAACAATGAAAGGAAATCCAAAGACCAAAATAATATCAAAAAGTCCTAAAACCCCAACCTTAAGATGTCACAAAGTTTGATCATTTCCTTTGATAAGTCGAATTTAGGCATTTAATCACGAATACCTTAAGGCAAATCAAAAAGCTTTCTAAAAAGTATATTTTCATTAAAGATATCAATGTTTCCACCATCACAAGGCTCATGTTTTCTATTACAAGTAACCAACCCCTAGACGTAATGCAACCTTAGTGGGTCTATTTAGTTGTGAAATGTTCCTAATCCATCAGTAAAGAAGAAACGTGTAATATTAATTATGATAAATAAGAAAAATTATATTCCACGTTCATTACAAAGAAAACTGCTTAACCTAAAAGACCAATAATTAACTAAAACAAAAACTATTGCTACCAAAATTAATCCTTGGATTTGATATTCCAAATCTATCCCTTGTGAATGATCATGAGAATATATGTATGATCATGAGAATATTTATTGAATATTGAGAATCTTTAGAATATTTGTAAACACACACTTGATCGGCACCTCAATCCCTGTTATATCTCCATTGAATAAAACCGGAAGCAAACAAAATAGAAAGGTGTGACAAAAACTTTCAACCCTTAGTAGGAGATATAAACGGTGAATTTGAGTTCGAAAAATGAGATAAAAAAATGCTGGTATTCCAAATCAATCTCCTGTGAATTATCATGAGAATATATGTATTATCTTGAGAATATTTGTTGGATATTGAGAATCCTTACAATTTTGGTAAACACACACTAGGTCGCCATCTCAATCTCTGTTATAGCTTAATTCAACAAAACCGAAAGCAAACAAAGGGGAAAAGGTGCGACAAAAACTTTCATCCCTTGCTAGGAGATGTACACGATGGAATTTGTGTTCAAAAAATGAGTTTCTTAAGGAAGGCATGCTCAGATTATGGGAATCAATACAAGTTTCAATTTGATAAATTATAATAGTTGTTTCGATACCTAAGACAAAAGTTATGGCCATTTAAGGTTGGAACTCCGATTAATCGTATGTTTTTTTTAAATTGTGAACAACAGAACCCTTCTTCTCTTTCCTACTCTTTTTTTTTATGAATAAAAAAGATTGACAGAACAAGGAAATAGAGATGAATAAGAATTTATAATGATTTCATTGAGAACTATGAAACAAAATCCAAAGACAAAAATAACATCAAAAAGTCCTAAAACCCCAACCTTGAGATACCACAAAGGATGATCACTTCCTTTGATGAGTCAAATTCAGGCATTCAATCAAGAACACCCGAATGAAAATCAAAAAGCTATATAAAATTTTTTTTCATTAATGATATCAATTCTTCCACCATCTCAAAGCTGATGTTTTCTATTTCAAGCAACCAAACCCTAGACATAATGCAACCTTAGTGGGTATTTTTAGTTTTGAAATGTGCCTAATACATCTGAAAATAATAAAAGAATAAATTTAATTATGATAAGTAAGACAAATTAAATTCAACCATTCATTACAAAGAAAACTGCTTAACCTAATAATTAACTAAAACAAAAACACTTGCTTCCAAAATTAATCCTTGGATTTGATAATCCACATCTATGGATTTGATATTCCAAATCTATCCCTTGTGAATGATCATGAGAATATATGTATGATCTTGAGAATATTTGTTGGATATTGAGAATCTTTAGAATATTTGTAAACACACACTTGGTCGGCACCTCAATCTCTGTTATAGCTCCATTGAACAAAACCGGAAGGAAACAAAAAGGAAAAGGTGAGACAAAAATTTCAACCCTCGGTACGAGATAGAAACGGTGGAATTTGAGTTAGAAAAATGAGGTTCTAAAGCAAGGCGTGCTCGTATTATGGGAATCGTTATGAGTTTAAATTTAATATATTATAATAGTTGTTTCAATATAGGAGCCAAAAGTTATGGCTATTTAAATATGGAATACCGATTTATCAAATGTTTTTTTCAAATTGTGAATAGAAAAACCCTTCTTCTCTTTCCTACTTTTTTTATGAAGAACAAAGATTTACAGAACATGGAAATAAAGATGAAGAAGAAGATACGATGATTTCAATGAGAGTTACGAAACGAAATCCAAAGACAAAAATAACATAAAAAATTCTTAAAACCCTAACCATGAGATGCCACAAAGAATGATCACTTCCTTTTATATGTCGAAATCAGGCATTCATTCAAGAACACCTGAAGGCAAAGAAAAATTCTTTCTAAAAAATATTTTCATTAATGATATCAATTCTTCCACCATCACAAGGCTGTTGTTTTCGATTACAAGCAACCAAACCCAAGACATAATGCAACCTTAGTGGGTCTATTTAGTTTTGAAATGTACCTAATAAATCTAAAAAGAATAAAAGTAATTTTGATAAATATGACAAATTAAATTCGAAAAATCATTACAAAGAAAATGTCTTTATTCTAAAAGGCCTATAATTAACTAAAACAAAAACACTTGCTTCCAAAATTAATCCTTGGATTTGATATTCCAAATCAATCCCTTGTGAATGATCATGAGAATATATGTATGATCTTGAGAATATTTGTTAGATATTGAGAATATTTAGAATATTTTTAAACACATACTTGGTCGGCATCTCAATCTCCGTTATATCTCCATTGAAAAAAATCGGAAGCAAACAAAACCGAAAAGGTGCGACAAAAACTTTCAACCCTTGGTAGGAGATATAAACGATGAATTTGAGTTCAAAAATTGAGGTTCTTAATAAAGGCATTCATGAATTATGGGAATCGTTACGAGTTTCAATTTGATATGTTATAATAGTCGTTTCAATACACAAGTCAAAAGTTATGACCCTTTAATGTTGGAGCTCCAATTTATCAGAACCTTTCTTCTCTTTCCTACTCTTTTTTTTATGAAGAACAAAGATTGATTGAACATGGAAATAAAGATGAAGAAGAAGATATGATGATTTCAAAGAGAACTACGAGACAAAATCCAAAGACAAAAATAACATCAAAAAGTCCTAAAACCCCAACCTTGAGATGCCACAAAGGATGATCACTTCCTTTGATAAGTCGAATTCAGGCATTCAATCAAGAACACCTGAAGGCAAAGCAAAAATCTTTCTAAAAAAGATTTTCATTAATGATATCAATTCTACCACCATCACAAGGCTGTTATTTTCTATTATAAGCAACCAAACACAAGACGTAATGCAACCTTAGTGAGTCTATTTAGTTGTGGAATGTGTCTAATCCATCCGTAAAGAATAAAAGAATAAAATAATTATGATAAATAAGACAAATTCAATTCAAACATTCATTAAAAATAAAATCGCTTAACCTAAAAGGTCCATAAATGACTCTTTCAAAACTATCCCTTGGGAATGATCATGAGAATATATGTATGATCTTGAGAATATTTGTTGTTTATTGATAATCTTTAAAATATTTGTAAACACACACTTGGTCAACACCTCAATCTCCATTATAGCTTCATTGAACAAAACTAGAAGCGGACAAAACAAAAAAGGTGCAACAAAAACTTTCAACCATCGGTAGGACATGTAAATGGAAGAATTTGTGTTCGAAAAATTAGGTTCAATAGCAAGGCATGCTTGAATATGGGAATCGTTACGAGCTTCAATTTGATATATTATAATAATCATTTCGATGTCCGAGTCAAAAGTTATAAAAATTTAAAGTTGGAACTCCGATTCATCAAATTGTTTTTTAAACTGTGAATAGGAGAACCCTTCTTCTCTTTCCTACTCTTTTTTTATAAAGAACAAAGATTGATTGTATATGGAAATATACATGAAGAAAAAGATACAATGATTTCAAATAGAACTACGAAACGAAATCCAAAGGTAAAAATAACATCAAGAAGTACTAAAACAAAAATGTTGAGATTCCACAAAGGATGATCACTTCCTTTGATAAGTAGAATTCTGGCATTCAATCAAGAACACATGAAGGCAAAGCAAAAATCTTTCTAAAAAAGATTTTCATTAATGATATCAATTCTTCCACCATCACAAGGCTGTTGTTTTCTATTATAAGTAACCAAACCCTAGACGTAATGCAACCTTAGTAGGTCTATTTAGTTATGGAATGTGCCTAAACGGTCAATAATTAACAAAAACAAAAAAAAAATTGCTTCCAAAATTAATCCTTGTATTGGATATTTCAAATCTTTCTCTTGTTAATGATCATGAGAATATATGTATGATCTTGAGAATATTTGTTGTATATTGAGAGTGTTTAGAATATTTGTAAACACACACTTGGTTGGCACCACAATCTCCTTTATAGCTCCATTGAACAAAACTAGAAGCAAACAAAACGGAAAGGTGTGACAAAAACTTTCAACTCTCGGTAGGAGATGTAAATGGTAATTTGAGTTCGAAAAATTTGGTTCTATAGCATGGCATGCTCAGATTATTGGAATCATTATGAGCTTCGATTTGATATTATTATAGTCGTTTTGATACCCGAGTCAAAGGTTATGGCCGTTTAAAGTTGGAACTCCGATTTATCAAATGTTTTTTTTTAAACTGTGAACAACAGAACCCTTCTTCTCTTTCCTACTCTTTTTTTTAATGAAGAAGAAAGATTGATTGATCATGGAAAGAAAGATGAATAAGAATATACAATGATTTCAAAGAGAACTACGAAATGAAATACAAAGACGTAAATAACATCAAAAAGTCCAAAAAACCACAACCTTGAGAAGCCATAAAGGATGATAACTTCCTTTGATAAGTCAAATTTAGACATTCAATCGAGAACACCTGAAGGAAAAGTAGAAAGCTTTCTAAAAAAAAATTTCATTAATGATATCAACTATTCCACTATCACAAGGCTACAATTTTATATTATAAGCAACCAAACCCTAGATATAATGCAACCAAAGTGGGCCTATTTAGTTGTGAAATATGCCTAATCCATCCCTAAAGAATAAAAGAATAAAAGTAATTATTATAAATAAGACAAATTAAATTCGATAATCCATTGTAATGAAAATTTCTTAACCTAAAAGGCCCATAATTAACTAAAACAAAAACAATAGCCTCCAAAATTAATCCTTGGATTTGATATTCCAAATCTATCATTTGTGTATGATCATGAGAATATATGTATGATCTTGAAAATATTTTTTTGATATTGAGAATCTTTATAATATTTGTAAACACACACTTGGTCGGTAATTCAATCTCTATTATAGCTCAATTGATCAAAACCAACAGCAAACAAAACAGAAAAGGTGTGACAACGACATTCAACCCTCAGTAGGAGCTGTAAACACTGGAATTTGAACTCGAAAAATGATATTCTTGAGCAAGGCCTGCTCGGAATATGGAAATCGTTATGATGTTCAATTTGATATATTATAATACTCGTTTCAATTCCCGAGTCAAAATTTATAGCCATTTAAAGTTGGAACTCCGACTTATCAAATAATTTTTTCAAACTATAAACAGCAGAACCCTTCTTCTCTTTCCTACTTTTTTTTCTATCGAGAACAAAGATTGCTTTAACCTGGAAACAAAGATTAAGAAGAAGATACGATGATTTCAAAGAGAACTATGAAATGAAATCCAAAGACGTAAAAAACATCAAAATGTCCTAAAACCCCAACCTTGACATGCCACAAAAGATGATCACTTCCTTTGATAAGTCAACTTTAGGCATTCAACCAAGAACACCTAAAGGCAAAGCAAAAATATTTCTAGAAAAGATTTTCATTAATGATATCAATTCTTCCACCATCACAAGGCTGCTATTTTCTATTATAAGCAACCAAACCATAGACGTAATGCAACCTAAGTGGGTCTATTTAGTTGTGAAATGTGCATAATCCATCCATAAAAAATAAAAGAATAAAATTAATTATTATAAATAAGACAAATTAAATTCGATAATCCATTGCAATGAAAATCGCTTAACCTAAAAGGCCCATAATTAACTAAAACAAAAAAAATTGCTTCCAAAATTAATCCTTTGATTTGATATTCCAAATCTATCCTTTGTGTACGATAATGAGAATATATGTATGATCTTGAGAATATTTATTTGATATTGAGAATATTTATAATATTTGTAAACACACACTTGGTCAGCATCTCAACCTATGTTATAGCTCAATCGAACAAAACTGGAAGCAAACAAAATAGAAAAGGTGCGACAAAGACATTCCACCCTCGGTAGAAGATGTAAATGTTGGAATTTGAGTTCTAAAAATGTTATTCTTGTGCGAGGCCAGCTTGGATTACGGGAATCATTACGAGCTTCGATTTGATATAATATAATTGTCGTTTCGATACCTGAATCAAATTTTATAGCCATTTAAAGTTGGAACTCCGATTTATCAAATGAATTTTTCAAACTGTGAACAACAAAACCCTTCTTCTCTTTTCTACTTTTTTTTCTATGAAGAACAAAGATTGATTAAACATGGAAACAAAGATTAAGAAGAAGATACGATGATTTCAAAGAGAACTATGAAATGAAATCCAAAGACATAAATAATATCAAAATGTCCTAAAACCCCAACCTTGACATGCCACAAAAGATGATCACTTCCTTTGATAAGTCAACTTTAGGCATTCAACCGAGAACACCTAAAGGCAAAGCAAAAATATTTCTAGAAAATATTTTCATTAATGATATCAATTCTTCCACCATCACTAGGCTGCTATTTGCTATTATAAGCAACCAAACCGTAGACGTAATGCAACCTAAGTGGGTCTATTTAGTTGTGAAATGTGCATAATCCATCCATAAAAAATAAAAGAATAAAATTAATTATTATAAATAAGACAAATTAAATTCGATAATCCATTGCAATGAAAATCGCTTAACCTAAAAGGCCCATAATTAACTAAAACAAAAAAAATTGCTTCCAAAATTAATCCTTTGATTTGATATTCCAAATCTATCCTTTGTGTACGATAATGAGAATATATGTATGATCTTGAGAATATTTATTTGATATTGAGAATATTTATAATATTTGTAAACACACACTTGGTCGGCATCTCAACCTATGTTATAGCTCAATCGAACAAAACTGGAAGCAAACAAAATGGAAAAGGTGCGACAAAGACATTCCACCCTCGGTAGAAGATGTAAATGTTGGAATTTGAGTTCTAAAAATGTTATTCTACTGCGAGGCCGGCTTGGATTACGAGAATCGTTACGAGCTTCGATTAGATATAATATAATTGTCGTTTCGATACCCGAATCAAATTAATAGCCATTTAAAGTTGGAACTCCGATTTATCAAATGAATTTTTCAAACTGTGAACAGCAAAACCCTTCTTCTCTTTTCTACTTTTTTTCCTATGAAGAACAAAGGTTGATTAAACATGGAAACAAAGATTAATAAGAAGATACGATGATTTCAAAGAGAACTACGAAACGAAATCTAAAGACGTAAATAATATCAAAATGTCCTAAAACCCCAACCTTGACATGCCACAAAAGATGATCACTTCCTTTGATAAGTCAACTTTAGGCATTCAACCACGAACACCTAAAGGCAAAGCAAAAAGCTTTCTAGAAAAGATTTTCATTAATGATATCAATTCTTCCACCATCACAAGGCTGCTATTTTCTATTATAAGCAACCAAACCGTAGACGTAATGCAACCTAAATGGGTCTATTTAGTTGTGAAATGTGCATAATCCATCCATAAAAAATAAAAGAATAAAATTAATTATTATAAATAAGACAATTTAAATTCAATAATCCATTGCAATGAAAATCTCTTAACCTAAATGGCCCATAATTAACTAAAACAAAAAAAATTGCTTCCAAAATTAATCCTTTGATTTGATATTCCAAATCTATCCTTTGTGTACGATAATGAGAATATATGTATGATCTTGAGAATATTTATTTGATATTGAGAATATTTATAATATTTGTAAACACACACTTGGTTGGCATCTCAACCTATGTTATAGCTCAATCGAACAAAACTGGAAGCAAACAAAATGGAAAAGGTGCGACAAAGACATTCCACCCTCGGTAGAAGATGTAAATGTTGGAATTTGAGTTCTAAAAATGTTATTCTTGTGCGAGGCCGGCTTGGATTACGGGAATCGTTATGAGCTTCGATTTGATATAATATAATTGTCGTTTCGATACCCGAATCAAATTTTATAGCCATTTAAAGTTGGAACTCCAATTTATCAAATGAATTTTTCAAACTGTGAACAGCAGAACCCTTCTTCTCTTTTCTACTTTTTTTTCTATGAAGAACAAAGATTGATTAAACATGGAAATAAAGATTAAGAAGAAGATACGATGATTTCAAAGAGAACTACGAATCGAAATCCAAAGACGTAAATAATATCAAAATGTCCTAAAACCCCAACCTTGACATTCCACAAAAGATGATAACTTCCTTTGATAAGTCGAATTTTGGCATTCAATCAAGAACACCTGAAGGAAAAGAAAAAATCTTTCTATAAAAGATTTTTTTTAATGATATCAATTCTTCCACCATCACAAGGCTGCTATTTTCTATTATAAGCAACCAAACCCAAAATGTAATGCAACCTAAGTGGGTCTATTTAGTTGTGAAATGGGCCAAATCCTTTCAAAAAGAATAAAAGAATAAAAGTAATTATTATAAATAAGACAAATTAAATTCTATAGTGCATTACAATGAAAATCACTTAACCTAAAAGCCCCATAATTAACTAAAGCAAACACAACTACTTCCAAAATTAATGCTTAGATTTGATATTCCAAATCTATCTCTTATGTATGACCATGAGAATATATGTACGATCTTGAGAATATTTTTGGATATTGAGAATCTTTAGAATATTATTAAACATACACTTGGTCGGCATATCAATCTCTATTATAGCTCAATTGAACAAAACCGGAAGCAAACAAAACGGAAAAGTGCAACAAAAACATTCAACCCTCAGTAGGATATGTAAACTCTGGTTTTTGAGTTCGGAAAAGAGGTTCTAGAGCAAGGCCTACTCAGATCAAGGGAATCGTTACGAGCTTCAATTTGATATATTATAATAGTCGTGTAGATACCCGAGTCAAAAGTTAAGGCCATTTAAAGTTGGAATACCGATCTATCAAATGTTTTTTTAAACTGTGAACAACAGAACCCTTCTTCTCTTTCCTACTCTTCTTTTTCCATGAAGAAATAAGATTGATTGAACATGGAAACAAAGATTAAGAAGAAGAAACTATGATTTCAAAGATAATTACAAAACAAAATCCAAAGACATAAATAACATCAAAATGTCCTAAAACCCCAACCTGGACATGCCATAAAAGATGATCACTTCTTTTGAACGATCAAATTTAGGCATTTGACCAAGAACACCTGATGGCAAAGCAAAAATATTTCTAGAAAATATTTTCATTAATGAAATCAATTCTTCCACGATCGCAAGGCTGCTATTTTCTATTATAAGAAACCAAACCGTAGACGTAATACAACCTAACTGGGTGTATTTAGTTGTGAAATATGCATAATCCATCCATAAAGAATAAAGGAATAAATGTAATTATTATAAATAAGACACATTAAATTCATTAATCCATTGCAATGAAAATCACTTAACCTAAAAGGCCCATAATTAACTAAAGCAAAAAAAATTGCTTCCAAAATTAATCCTTGGATTTGATATTCCAAATTTATCCTTTGTGTACGATCATGAGAATATATGTATGATCTTGAGAATATTTGTTTGATATTGACAATTTTTATAATATTTGTAAACAACACTTGGTTGGCATATCAATCTCTGTTATAGCTCAATTAAACAAAATCGGAAGCAAACAAAACGGAAAAGTGCGACAAAAACACTCAACCCTCGGTAGGAGATGTAAACGGTGAATTTTGAGGTCGAAGAAAGAGGTTCCGGAGAAAGGCCTACTCGGATCAAGGGAATCGTTATGATGTTCGATTTGATATATTATAAAGTTTTTTCGATACCATAGTCAAAATGTATAGCCATTTAAAGTTGGAATACCGATTTATCAAATGTTTTTTTTCAAACTGTGAAAAGCAGAACCCTTCTTCTCTTTCCTACTCTTTTTCTCTATGAAGAAATAAGATTGATTGAACATGGAAACAAATATTAAGAAGAAGATACTATGATTTCAAAGAGAACTATAAAACGAAATGCAAAGACGTAAATAACATCAAAATGTCCTAAAACCCCAACCTTGACATGCCATAAAAGATGATCACTTCCTTTGATAAGTCAAATTTAGGCATTCAACCAAGAACACCTAAAGCCAAAGCAAAAAGATTTCTAGAAAATATTTTCATTAATGATATCAATTCTTCCACCATCACTAGGCTGCTATTTTCTATTATAAGCAACCAAACCGTAGACGTAATGCAACCTAAGTGGGTCTATTTAGTTGTGAAATGTGCATAATCCATCCATAAAAAATAAAAGAATAAAAGTAATTATTATAAATAAGACAAATTAAATTCGATAATCCATTGCAATGAAAATCGCTTAACCTAAAAGGCCATAATTAACTAAAACAAAAAAAAATTGCTTCCAAAATTAATCCTTTGATTTGATATTCCAAATCTATCCTTTGTGTACGATAATGAGAATATATGTATGATCTTGAGAATATTTATAATATAGCTCAATCGAACAAAACTGGAAGCAAACAAAATGGAAAAGGTGCGACAAAAACATTCCACCCTCGGTAGGAGATGTAAATGTTGGAATTTGAGTTCTAAAAATGTTATTCTACTGCGAGGCCATCTTGGATTACGGGAATCGTTACAAGCTTCGATTTGATATAATATAATTGTCATTTCGATACCCGAATCAAATTTTATAGCCATTTAAAGTTGGAACTCCGATTTATCAAATGTTTTTTTTAAACTGTGAAAAGCAGAACCCTTCTCTTTCCTACTCTTTTTTTTCTATGAAGAAATAAGATTGATTGAACATGGAAACAAATATTAAGAAAAGGATACTATGATTTCAAATAGAACTATGAACGAAATCTAAAGACGTAAATAACATCAAAATGTCCTAAAACCCCAACCTGGACATGCCACAAAAGATGATCACTTGTTTTGATAAGTCAACTTTAGGCATTCAACCAAGAACACCTAAAGGCAAAGCAAAAATATTTCTAGGAAATATTTTCATTAATGATATCAATTCTTCCACCATCACAAGGCTGCTATATTCTATTATAAGCAACAAAACCATAGAAGTAATGCAACCTAAGGGGGTCTATTTAGTTGTGAAATGTGCCGAATCCATCCATAAAGAATAAAAGAATAAAAGTAATTATTATAAATAAGACAAATTAAATTCATTAATCCATTGCAATGAAAATCGCTTAACCTAAAAGGCTCATAATTAACTAAAAGAAAAACAATTGCTTCGAAAATTAATCCTTGGATTTGATATTCCAAATCTATCCTTTGTGTATGATCATAAGAATATATGTATGATCTTAAGAATATTTGTTTGATATTGAGAATCTTTATAATATTTGTAAACACACACTTGGTCGGCATCTCAATCTCTATTATAGCTCAATTGAACAAAACCAGAAGCAAACAAAACGGTAAAGGTGCGAGAAAAACATTCAACCCTCAGTAGGAGATGTAAATGCTGGAATTTGAGTTCGAAAAATGATATTCTTGAGCAAGGCCTACTTGGATTATGGGAATAGTTATGAGCTTCGATTTGATATATTATAATAGTCATTTTGATACCCGAGTTAAAATTTATAGCCATTTAAAGTTGGAACTCTAATTTATCAAATGATTTTTTCAAACTGTGAAAAGAAAAACCCTTCTTCTCTTTCCTACTCTTTTTTTCAATGAAGAACAAAGATTGATTAAACATGGATACAAAGTGAAAGAAGAAGATACGATGCTTACAAAGAGAACTATGAAAAAAAATCCAAAGATGTAAATAACATCAAAATGTCCTAAAACCCCAACCTTGACATTCCACAAAAGATGATCACTTCCTTTGATATGTCTAATTTAGGCATTCAATCAAGAACACCTGAAGGCAAAGAAAAAAGCTTTTTAGAAAAGATTTTCATTAATGATATCAATTCTTCCACCATCACAAGGCTGCTATTTTCTATTATAAGCAACCAAACCATAGACATAATTCAACCTAGGTGGGTCTATTTAGTTGTAAAATGTGCCTAATCCATCCATAAAGAATAAAAGAATAAAAGTAAGTATGATAAATAAGACAAATTAAATTTGATAATCCATTACAATGAAAATCGCTTAAGCTAAAATGTCCATAATTAACTAAAACAAAAACAATTGCTTCCAAATTAATCCTTGGATTTGATATTCCAAATCTATCCTTTGTGTATGATGATGAGAATATAAGTATGATCTTGAGAATATTTTTTGATATTGAGAATATTTATAATATTTTTAAACACACACTTGGTCGGAATCTCAATCTCAGTTATAGCTCAATTGAACAAAACCAGAAGCAAACCAAACGAAAAAGGTGCAACAAAACCATTCAACCTTCGGTAGGAGATGTAAATGCTGGAATTTGAGTTTGAAAAATGATATTCTTGAGCAAGGCCTGCTCGGATTATGGGAATCGTTATGAACTTCGATTTGATATATTATAGTAGTCGTTTTGATAACCAATTCAAAATTTATAGCCATTTAAATTTGGAACTCCAATTTATCGAATATTTTTTTTAAATTGTGAATAGTAGAACCCTTCTTCTCTCTCCTACTCTTTTTCTTTCTATGAAGAACAAAGTTGATTGAACATGTAAACAAAGATTAAGAAGAAGATACAATGATTTAAAAGAGAACTACGAAACGAAATCCAAAGACGTAAATAACATCAAAATGTCCTAAAACCCCAACCTTGACATGCCATAAAAAGTCCAAGAAAAGATTTTTATTAATGATATCAATTCTTCTACCATCACAAGGCTGTTGTTTTCTATTATAAGCAACCAAACCCTAAACATAATGCAACCTTAGTGGCTCTATATAGTTGTGAAATGTCCCTAATCCACAAGTAAAGAATAAAAGAATAAAAATATGATAAATAAGACAAATTAAATTTGATAATTAATTACAAATAAAATTGATTAACCTAAAATGCCGATAATTAACTAAAACAAAAACAAAATGATTCCAAAATTAATTATTAGATTTGATATTTCAAATCTACCCTTGTGAAAGATCACGAGAATATAAGTATGATCTTGAGAATATTTGTTGGATATTAAGAATCTTAAGAATATTTCTAAACACAAACTTGGTCGGCACCTCAATCTTCGTTATAGCTCCATTGAAAAAATCGAAAGCAAACAAAACTTAAAAGGTGGGACAAATTTTTCAACCCTCGGAAGGAGATGTAGACGGTGGAATTTAAGTTCAAAATATGAGGTCCTTGGGCAAGGCATGCTCGTATTATGGGAATCTTTACGAGCTTCGATTTGATATACTATAATAGTCGTTTCGAGACCCAAACCAAAAGGTATGGCATTTTAAGTTGGCACTCCAATTTATCAAATGTTTTTTGTTAAACTGTGAACATCAGACCCCTTCTTCTCTTTCCTTTTCTTTTTTTATAAAGAACAAAGATTAATTGAACATGGAAATAAAGATGAAGAAGAAGATACGATGATTTCAAAGGGAACTACGAAACATAATCGAAAGACAAAAATAACATCAAAAAGTCCTGAAACCCAAACCTTGAGATGCCACAAAGGATGATCATTTCCTTTGATGAATCGAATTCACGCATTCAATCAAGAACACCTAAAGGTAAAGCAAAAATATTTCTAAAAAAGATTTTCATTAATGATATCAATTATTCCACCATCACATGGCTTCTGTTTTCTATTATAAGCAAACAAATCCTAGATGTAATGCGACCTTAGTGGGTCTAATATAGGCCTTTTAGGTTAAGCATTTTTCTTTTCAAAGAGTTGCCATATTCAATTTATCATATTTATCATAATTAATTTTATTCTTTGGATTTCGTTTCCTAGTTCTCTTTGAAATCATCATACCTTCTTCATCTTTATTTCCGTGTTTAAATAATCTTTGTTCTTCATAATCTAAGCATGCTTTGAAAAATAAACTCATTTTTAGAACTCAAATTTCTCCGTTTACATCTCCTACTGAGGGTTGATAGTTTTTGTTTCAACTTTTCGGTTTTGTTTGCTTCCAGTTTTGTTCAATTTAGCTATAACAGAGATTGAGGTGTCGACTAGGTGTGTGTTTACAAATATTCTAATGATTCTCAATATCCAACCAATATTCTCAAGATCATACATATATTCTCCTGATCATTCCCGAGGGATAGATTTGGAATATCAAATCCATGGATTAATTTTGGAAGAAATATTTTTTGTTTTTGTTAATTATGGGCCTTTAAGGTTAAGCACTTTTCTTTGCAATGAATTTTTGAATTTAATTTTTCACATTTATCATAATTAATTTTATTCTTTTATTCTTTACAGAAGGATTAGGCACATTTCACAACTAAATAGACCCACTAAGATTGCATTAGGTCTTGGGTTTTGTTGCTTATAATAGAAAAGAGCAGCCTTGTGAAGGTGGAAGAATTGATATCATTAATGAAAATTATTTTTAGAAATCTCTTTGCTTTTCCTTCAGGTTTTCTTGATTGAATGCTTGAATTCGACTTGTCGAAGGAATTGATCATCCTTTATGGTATCTCAAGGTTGGGGTTTTAGGACTTTTTGAATTTGTTTTTGTCTTTGGAATTTGTTTCGTAGTTCTCTTTGAAATCATCATACATTTTTCATCTTTATTTCCGTGTTCAAACATTCTTTGTTCTTCATTAAAAAAAGAGTAGAAAAGGGAACAAGGGTTCTGTTGTTCACAGTTTAAAAAAAACATTATATAAATCAGTGTTTCACCTTTAAATGGCCATAACTTTTGACTCGGGTATCGAAACGACTATCATAATATATTAGATCATAACGATTCCCATAATTTGAGTATGCCTTGCAAAAGAACCACAATTTTGGATCCCAAATTCCTCCGTAAAGAATAAATGAATAAAATTAATTATGATAAATGTTACAAATTAAATTTGGCAATTCATTGCAAAGAAAAATCCTTAACCTAAAAGGCCTATAATTAACAAAAACAAAAACAATTGCTTCCAAAATTAATCCTTGGATTTGATATTGCAAATATGTCCCTTACGAAAGATCATGAGAATATATGTATGATCTTGAGAATATTGGTTGGACATTGAGAATCTTTAGAATATTTGTAAACACATACTTGGTTGGCACCTCAATCTCCGTTATAGCGCCATTGACCAAAACCGGAAGCAAACAAAACGGAAAAGGTGAGAGAAAAACTTTCGACCCTAAGCTTGAAATGCCACAAAGGATGATCACTTTTTTCGAGAAGTCGAATTCAAGCATTCAATCAAGAACACATGAAGGCAAAGCAAAAATACTTCCAAAAATTATTTTCATTAATGATATCAATTCTTCCACCATCACAAGGCTGTTGTTTTCTATTATAAGCAACCAAACCCTATACGTAATGCAACCTTAGGGGGTCTTTTTAGTAGTGAAATGTGCCTAACCTTCCATAAAGAATAAAAGATTAAAATTGTTATGATAAATATGAAAAATTAAATTCGGCTATTCATTGTATATAAAAATGCTTAACCTAAAAGGCCCATAATTAACAAAAACAAAAACAATTGCTTCCAAAATTAATCCTTCGATTTGATATTCCAAAACTATCCCTTGTGAATGATCATGAGAATATATATAGGATCTTGAGATTATTTGTTGGATATTTAGAATCTTTAGAATATTTTAAAAAACACACTTGGTTGGCACCTCAATCTTCGTTATAGCTCCATTGAACAAAACAAGAAGCAAACAAGAAGGAAAAGGTGCGACAAAAACTTTCAACCCTCGGTACTTGATGTAAACGGTTGAATTTGAGTTCTAAAAATTATTTTCTTCCACAAGGCATGCTTGGATTATGGGAATCCTTACGAGCTTCGATTTGATATATTATAATAGTCGTTTCGATGCCCGAGTCAAAAGTTATGGCCATTTAAAGTTGCAACTCCGATTTATCAAATGTTTTTTGAAAGAGTGAACAACATAAGCCTTCTTCCCTTTCCTTCTCTTTTTTTATGAAGAAAAAAGATTGTTTGAACATGGAAATAAAGATGAATAAGATACGATGATTTCAAAGAGAACTACGAAAAGAAATCCTAAGACGAAAATAACATCAAAAGTCCTAAAATCCCACCCTTGTGATGAAATAAAAGATGATCACTTCTTTCGATAAGTCAAATTCAAGAATTAAATCAAGAACACCTGAAGGCAAAGAAAAAAGATTTCTAAAAACTATTTTCATTAATGATATAAATTCTACCCCCATCACTAGGCAGTTGTTTTATATTATAAGCAACCAAACCCTAGACGTAAGGCAACCTTAGTGGGTCTATTTAGTTGTGAAATGTCCCTAATCCTTAAAGGATTAAACAATAAAATTAATTATGATAAACATGACATATTAAATTCAGAAATTTATTACAAATAAAAATGGTTAACCTAAAAGGCCCGTAATTAACAAAAACAAAAATATATTGCTTCCAAAATTAATCCTTGGATTTGATATTCCAAATCTATCCATTGTGAATGATCATGAGAATATATGTATGATCGTGAGAATATTGGTTGGATATTGAGAATATTTAGAATATTTTTAAACACACACTTGGTCGGCAGCTCAATCTCCGTAATAGCTCCATTGAACAAAACCGGAAGCAAACAAAACGGAAAAGGTGATACAAAATCTTTCAACCCTCGATAGGAGATGTAAATGGTGGAATTTGAGTTCGAAAAATGAGGTTCTATAGCAAGGCATTCCCAATTTATAGGAATCATTATGAGCATTGATTTGATATAATAGAATAGTCGTTTTTATACACGAGTCAAAAGTTATGGCCATTTAAAATTGGAACTCCGATTTATCAAATGTTTTTTTAAAACTGTGAATAGTTGAACCCTTCTTCCCTTTCATACTCTTTTTTTTATGATGAAGAACAAATATTGACAGAACATGAAAATAAAGATGAAGAAGATACGATGATTTCAAAGAGAACTATGAAATGAAATCCAAAGGCAAAAATGACATCAAAGAGTCCTAAAATCCCAACCTTCAGATGCCACAAAGGATGATCACTTCCCTTGATAAGTCGAATTCAAGCATTCAATCAAGAACACTTGAAGGCAAAGTAAAAATATTTCTGAAAAAGATATTCATTAATGATATCAATTCTTCCACCATCACAGGGCTGCAATTTTCTATTATAAGGAACCAAATGCTAGACGTAAGGCAACCTTAGTGGGTCTATTTAGTTGCCAAATGTGCCTAATCCTTCTGTATAGAATACAACAACAAAATTAAGTATGATAAATGTCACAAATTAAATTTCGCAATTTATTGCAAAGAAAAATGCTAAACCTAAAAGGCACATAATTAACAAAAACAAAAACAATTTCTTCCAAAATTAATCCTTGGATTTCATATTCCAAATCTATCCATTGTGAATGATCATGAGAATATATGAATGATCTTGAGAATATTGGTTGGATATTGAGAATCTTTACAATATTTGTAAACATACACTTGGTCGGCACCTCAATCTTCATTATAGCTCCATTGAACAAAACCGGAAGAAAAGAAAACGAAAAAGGTAAGACAAAAACTTTCAACCCTCAGTTGTAGATGTAAACGGAGTAATTTTGCATCCAAAATTGAGGTTCTTTTGAAAGGAATACTCAAATTATGGGAATCGTTACAATCTGATATATTATGATAGTTATTTTGATACCCGAGTCAAAGGTTATGGCCATTTAAAGGTGGAACTCTGATTTATCTATTGTTTTTTTTAACTGTGAACAAAGAACCCTTCTTCCCTTTCCTACTCTTTTTTTAATGAAGAACAAAGATTGTTTGATCATGGAAATAAAGATGAAGAAGATACGATGATTTCATAGAGAACTAAGAAATGAAATCCAAAGACAAAAATAATATCAAAAAGTTCTAAAACCCCAACCGTGAGATGAAATAAAGGATGATCACTTCCTTCGATAAGTCGAATTCAAGCATTCAATCAAGAACACCTGAAGGAGAAGCAAAATTATTTTTAAAACTATTTTCATTAATGATATCAATTCTTCCACCATCAAAAGGCTACTATTTTCTATTATAAGCAACTAAACCCTAGACGTAATGCAACCTTAGTGGGTCTATTTAGGTGTGAAATGTGCCTAATCCTTCCATAAAGAATAAAAGAATAAAATTAATTATGATAAGTGTGACAAATTAAATTCGGAAATTTATTGCAAATAAAAATGCTTAACCTAAAAGGCATAAAATTAACAAAAACAAAAACAATTTCTTCCAAAATTAATCCTTGGATTTCATATTCCAAATCTATCCATTGTGAATGATCTTGAGAATATTGGTTGGATATTGAGAATCTTTAGAATATTTGTAAACACACACTTGTTCAGCACCTTAATCTCCATTATAGCCCCATTGAACAAAACTGAAGGCAAACAAATAATAAAAGGTGAGAAAAAACTTTCAACCCATGGTAGGAGATGTAAATGGAGGAATTTGAGTTCAAAAAAGGAAGTTATTTGGTATGGCATGCTTCGATTATGGGGATCTTTACGAGCTTCAGTTTGATATATTATAATAGTCGTTTCGAAACCCGAGTCAAAAGTTATATCAATTTATAGTTGGATCTCTGATTTATCAAATGTTTTTTTAAACTGTGAACAGGAGAACCCTTCTTACCTTTCCTACTCTATTTTTTATGAAGAAAAAAGATTGATTGAACATGCAAATAAAGATGAAGAAGATACGATGATTTCAAAGACAACTACGAAACGAAATCCAAAGACAAAAATAAATTCAAAAAGTCCTAAAACCCCAACCTTGAGATGCCACAAAAGATGATCCCTTCCTTCGACAAGTCGAATTCAAGCATTCAATCAAGAACACCTGAAGGAAAAGAAAAAATATTTCTAAAAATGATTTTCATTAATGATATCAATTCTTCCACCTTCACAAGGCTGCTCTTTTCTATTATAAGCAACAAAACCCAAGACATAATGCATCCTTAGTGGGTCTATTTAGTTGTAAAATTTGTCTAATCCTTCTGTAAAGAATAAAAGAATAAAATTAATTATGATAAATGTGAAAAATTAAATGCAAAAATTCATTGCAAGAAAAATGCTTAACCTTAAAGACCCATAATTAACAAAAAACAAATAGCTTCCAAAATTAATGCATGGATTTGATATTCCCAATCTATCCCTTGGGAATGATGAGGAGAATATATGTATGATCTTGAGAATATTAGTTGGATATTGAGAATCATTAGAATATTTGTAACCACACACTTGGTCGACACCTCAATCTCTCTTATAGCTAAATTGAACAAAACTGGAAGCAGACAAAATGGAAAAGTTGAAACAAAAACTATCAACCCACGGTAGGAGATGTAGACGGAGGAATTTGAGTTCTAAAAATGAGTTTCTTTTTCAAAGCATGCTTAGATTATGAAGAACAGAGATTGTTTTAACACGGAAATAAAGTTGAAGAAGGTGCGATGATTTCAAAGAGAACTACGAAATGAAATCCAAAGACAAAAACAAATTAAAAAAGTCATAAAACCCCAACCATGAGATACCATAAAGGATGATCACTTCTTTCGAGAAGTGGAATTCAAGCATTCAATCAAGAACACCTTAACGAAAAGTAAAAAGATTTCTAAAAATAATTTTCATTAACGATATCGATTCTTCCACCTTCACAAGGCTACTCTTTTCTATTATAAGCAACAAAACCGAAGACGTAATGCAACCTTAGTGCGTCTATTTAGTTGTGAAATGTGCCTAATCCTTCCATAAAGAATAAAAGAATAAAATTAATTATGATAAATATGATAAATTGAATTCGGCAACTCATTGATATTCCAAATCTATGAACACACACTTGGTCACCACCTCAATCTCCATTATAGCTCCATTGAACAAAACCGGAAGCAAACAAATAATAAAAGGTGAGACAAAAACTTTCAACCCTCGGTAGAAGATGTAAATGAAGGAATTTGAGCTCAAAAAATGAAGTTCTTAAGAAAGGCATGCTTAGATTATGTGGATCGTTACGAGCTTCAGTTTGATATATTATAATAGTCATTTCGAAACCCGAGTCAAAAGTTATATCCATTTATAGTTGGATCTCCGATTTATCAAATGTTTTTTTTAAACTGTGAACAGGAGAACCCTTCTTACCTTTCTTACTCTATTTTTTATGAAGAACAAAGATTGTTTTAACACAGAAATAAAGATGAAGAAGGTATGCCGATTTCAAAGAGAACTAGGAAACGAAATCCAAAGACAAAAACAAATTCAAAAAGTCCTAAAACCCCAACCTTCAGATACCATAAAAGATGATGACTTCCTTCGACAAGTCGAATTCAAGCATTCAATTAAGAACACCTGAAGGAAAAGCAAAATGATTTCTAAAAATAATTTTCACTAATGATATCAATTTTTCCACCTTCACAAGGCTGCTCTTTTCTATTATAAGTAACAAAACCCAAGATCTAATGCAACCTTAGTGGGTCTATTTAGTTGTGAAATGTGCCTAATCTTTCCGTAAGGAATTAAAGAATAAAATTAATTATGATAAATGTGAAAAATTAAATTCAAAAATTCATTGGAAAGAAAAATGCCTAACCGTAAAGGCCCATAATTAACAAAAAAAAAACATTGCTTCCAAAATTAATGCATGGATTTGATATTCCAGATCTATCCCTTGGGAATGATCCGGAGAATATATGTATAATCTTCAAAATATTGGTTGGATATTGAGAATCATTAAAATATTTGTAAACACACACTTGGTCGATACCTCAATCTCTATTATAGCTATATTGAACAAAACTGGAAGCAAACAAAAGGGAAAAGTTGAAACAAAAACTATCAACCCTCGGTAGGAGATGTAAATGGAGGAATTTGAGTTCTAAAAATGAGTTTATTTTTCAAAGCATGCTTAGATTACGAAGAACAAAGATGGTTTTAACACGGAAATAAAGATGAAGAAGGTATGATGATTTCAAAGAGAACTAGGAAACGAAATCCAAAGACAAAAACAAATTCAAAAAGTCCTAAAACCTAAACCTTGAGATACCATAAAAGATGATGACTTCCTTCGAAAAGTCGAATTCAAGCATTCAATTAAGAACACCTGAAGGGAAAGCAAAACGATTTCTAAAAATAATTTTCACTAATGATATCAATTTTTCCACCTTCACAAGTCTGTTCTTTTCTATTATATGCAACAAAACCCAAGACATAATGCAACCTTAGTGGGTCTATTTAGTTGTGAAATGTGCCTAATCCTTCGGTAAGGAATTAAAGAATAAAATTAATTATGATAAATGTGAAAAATTTAATTCAAAAATTCATTGGAAAGAAAAATGCTTAACCCTAAAGGCCCATAATTAACAAAAACAAAAACATTGCTTCCAAAATTAATGCATGGATTTGAAATTCTAGATCTATCCCTTGGGACTGATCAGGAGAATATATGTTTAATCTTGAAAATATTGGTTGGATATTGAGAATCATTAAAATATTTGTAAACACACAGTTGGTCGATACCTCAATCTCTATTATAGCGATATTGAACAAAACTGGAAGCAAACAAAAGGGAAAAGTTGAAACAAAAACTATCAACCCTCGGTAGGAGATGTAAATGGAGGAAATTGAGTTCTAAAAATGAGTTTATTTTTCAAAGCATGCTTAGATTACGAAGAACAAAGATTGTTTTAACACGGAAATAAAGATGAAGAAGGTATGATGATTTCAAAGAGAACTAGGAAACGAAATCCAAAGACAAAAACAAATTCAAAAAGTCCTAAAACCCCAACGTTGAGATACCATAAAAGATGATGACTTCCTTCGACAAGTCGAATTCAAGCATTCAATTAAGAACACCTGAAGGAAAAGCAAAACGATTTCTAAAAATAATTTTCACTAATGATATCAATTTTTCCACCTTCACAAGGTTGCTCTTTTCTATTATAAGCAACAAAACCCAAGACCTAATGCAACCTTAGTGGGTCTATTTAGTTGTGAAATGTGCCTAATCCTTCCGTAAGGAATTAAAGAATAAAATTAATTATGATAAATGTGAAAAATTAAATTCAAAAATTCATTGGAAAGAAAAATGCTTAACCTTAAAGGCCCATAATTAACAAAAACAAAAACATTGCTTCTAAAATTAATGCATGGATTTGATAATCCAGATCTATCCCTTGGGAAAGATCAGGAGAATATATGCATAATCTTGAAAATATTGGTTGGATATTGAGAATCATTAAAATATTTGTAAACACACACTTGGTCGATACCTCAATCTCTATTATAGCTATATTGAAGAAAACTGGAAACAAACAAAATGGAAAAGTTGAAACAAAAACTATCAACACTCGGTAGGAGATGTAAATGGAGGAATTTGAGTTCTAAAAATGAGTTTCTTTTTCAAATCATGCTTAGATTATGAAGAGCAAAGATTGTTTTAACACGGAAATAAAGATGAAGAAGGTATGATGATTTCAAAGAGAACTAGGTAATGAAATCCAAAGACAAAAACAAATTCAAAAAGTCCTAAAACCCCAACCTTGAGATACCATAAAGGATGATCACTTCCTTCGACAAGTCGAATTCAAGCATTCAATCAAGAACACTTGAAGGAAAAGCAAAAAATATTTCTAAAAATAATTTTCATTAATGATATCAATTTTTCCACCTTCACAAGGCTGCTCTTTTCTATTATAAGCAACAAAACCCAAGACATAATGCAACCTTAGTGGGTCTATTTATTTGTGAAATATGCCTAATCCTTCCGTAAAGAATAAAAGAATAAAATTAATTATGATAAATGTGAAAAATTATATTCAAAAATTCATTGCAAAGAAAAATCTTAACCTTAAAGGCCCATAATGAACAAAAAAAAAATAGCTTCCAAAATTAATCCTTGGATTTCATATTCCAAATCTATGAACACACACTTGGTCAGCACCTCGATCTCCATTATAGCTCCATTGAATAAAACTGGAAGCAAACAAATAATATAAGGTGAGACAAAAACTTTCAACCCTCGGTAGAAGATGTAAATGAAGGAATTTGAGCTCAAAAAATGAAGTTCTTAGGTAAGGCATGCTTAGATTATGTGGATCGTTACGAGCTTCAGTTTGATATATTATAATAGTCATTTCAAAACTGATGAGTGCTCAAAAAGCACTAAAATAACCATGATATTATGCACATTAATTGATTAATATATATATATATTTATATGTTTTATCATATATTTATATATATTTATCTTTTTCGGAATCACGGGTATTTTTATTGTTTTTCAGGTATTTTGGCTTAAAAATGCAACTTAAAGACACAAAGAGGAATACTGGAAGCAATACATCACAAATATATTAATAAATAAATGGGGAAAGGTCAACAAATATGGAAAAATTGGACAAAATGGGTCAAAAGGGTCAAAAATGTCAAAAAGGAGAAAATCGCGGGCCGCGCCCGGCCATGAGCCCCACAAGAAGACGCCTAAACCGCGCGCGGCCAGACGCTGCGCGCGCGGCATGCCCGATCCGCGCGCGGCTTCTCCCGGTCGCGCGCGGCGCTTGCGCGCGCCAGCTCACGCCTCACGCGCGCGCCCACAACGCGCCTCCCTCCCGCGCGCCCAACGCCTTTTCGCCCCATTTTTCACGTGCGGCCGCCCTGTGACATCATCTCGACGTCATTAATGACATCAGCAATTCCAATACGCGTTTTTACATTTTTTAATATTTTTTTAACATTTTTTTACTCATTTTTTCTCTCCATCCTCACCTATAAATACCCCCCTTCCCTACACCTTCAAAACACACTTCTCTCTTCTTTCTTTCTCTCTTTTCTTAGATTTTTAGATTTTTTAGTTTTTTCTTAGTTTTTAGCTTTTCTTAGTTAATTTCTCTTAGTTTTAGAGTTCTTCCCTTTTTGGGAAGAACTAGTTATGTTTTTGTAATTTATTAGCTTTTTGATTCAATAAATGAGAGTGCAAATTCCGCTTGGAGGTTTTCCAACAACACGAATAGCATCAAGTTCTCAGAAGGATTTTATTTTCTTCTGAGTTATTTTTTATGCTTTATTCTTACATGTTATATTTAATTTGTCTGTGATTAAATTTAAGCGTGTTGGCTATTTGTAAACATGATATAGTAATAACGTTGTTATGCTTGCGAAATATTAAATAGGTAAAAATCTCTAAAATGAATTGATTTTGTTTTTATTCAAGATTTTATATTAAGAATGTTAGAGAGAAATATATTATTTTTCATTACAAACTTAAATCGAAAATTAGATTTTAAGGTTTAGTTATCCTATTCTGATTTAGAGTAGTGCTCTTTTATTTGTTGGTACAATCGTCGATAGTTAGAGTGAAGCTCTATTTCAAAAGTTTTTATAAGAATTATTATCTGAAAATGTATTGACAACATGTTTTCAGTAGTGGTTTTAAAACTTGGAAGTTAGTACTCGGATAACTAAATTCTTAGGTTTAATTTGGACACCTTGAATAAAGTTTAAACTGCCTAACCCCACCAAAGGTGGCATTTAAATGGTTCATTTTCAATCTCTTAGAAAAAGAAATTAATTTAATTAACCAAATTAGTTATCAACCCCACCCATAGGTGTTAATTGATTTGTTTAGTTAACAAAGAATATCTAACTCCACCAAAGGTGGTATTCATACAAAAGAGAGAGAATCAATAAATATCAATTCATATCTTTAATAACCTAAATAATATGAGCAAGCATAATTAACTTAGTTATTATATCAATAAATACTCCACCATTATAAATGATAAAATTTGCATAAATGTTTATTGAATCTATGTTTATTTTTATGTTAATAGATTAAAAACACAAAACCCAAAATATCGTGACAGGATGTTTAGGATTTAATTTCGTTTTTAAAAGTTTGAATAATAAATTAAAAACCACATACATTCCTTCCTTAGATCGACCTTGGGAGTATACTTATCATTTTCTACGAAATGATTCGTGCACTTGCGAGAGTTTTATAAATAGATAAAACCAAAGTAACGGCAGGATCGACGATGTCGGTTCTGCCCGATCAAGTTTTTGGCGCCGTTGCCGGGGAAGGAATAGCGTTTTTAAATTATTTATCAAAATTTTAAAAACTTTTTGTGTTATAAATAATTGTGATTTTTTTTTATTTTGATTAAAAAAAACAAAAATAAATTAAATTTTTTTTTGTTGTTTTGTGAATAGTAAAATAAAAACAAAAAATTTAATAAAAATTAAAATAATTTTTTTTTCTCTCATAAAAAAAACAAAAAAATAATAAATATATAATAATAAAATTGTTGTTTGTAAATAGTAAAAACAATAAATAAATAAAAATTAAAATAATTTCAAAAAAAAAAACAAAAAAAATTTCAAATTTCAAATTTCATAATAATAAAAAAAACAAGGAAAATTAAAAAAAAAATAAAAAAATAAAAAAATAAAATAAAACTTATCGTTCAAGAATAGTAAAAAAAAGGTAAAAATAAATAAAAAAATTAAAATTAAAAAATTAAAAAATTAAAAAAATTAAAAAAAAAAACTAAAAATTTAAAAAAAATAAAAAAATAAAAAAACTTAAATAAATTTTAAATAAAAATAAAATAAAATAAAAATTATAAAAAAATAAAAATTATAAAAAATAAAAAAATAAAAAAATAAAAAAATAAAAAAATAAAAAAACTTAATTTTTAATTTTCATTTAATTTTAAGTTTTTAAAATCTTATTTATTTTATTTTATTTTCCTTTTTTTTAATTTTATTTTATTCTATTTTATTTTTATTTTATTATTTTATTTTATTTTATTTTATTATTTTTTTACTTTGTTTTTTTTTCTCTCTTAATTTTCATTTAACTTAATTAACTTAAGTTTTTACTAACTTAATTAACTTAGCTTTTTAATTAACTTAGATTTTCATTAACTTAATTAACTTAAATTTTTATTTAAATTAACCTAATTACCTTAGCTTTTTAATTAACTTTCATTTTCATTAACTTAATTAACTTAGATTTTTACTTAACTTAACTTAATTTTCATTAACTTAATTAACTTAAATTTTTATTTAAATTAACCTAATTAACTTAGCTTTTTAATTAACTTTCATTTTCATTAACTTAATTAACTTAGATTTTTACTTAACTTAACTTAATTAACTTAGAATTTCATTAACTTAATTAACTTAAATTTTTACTTAACTTAACTTAATTAACTTAATTTTAATAGCATGGAAAGTAAAGATCTAAGGAGTTAAATACAGGAGACTACTTCCTGGAAGCTTTTGTGCCACTAGTCTTTCCTGGGAACGTTGCTCTGTCTAGGAGGATGGTTTTTAAGGAGCCTTTGCCCCACCATTCTTTCCTGGGAGCACTCTTGGTTAATACTGATTATGTTATTTTAACTTAAAAAAAATTAAAAAAAAATTCAAACTATCTCCAAAATTTTAAAGCTTTAATTACAATCTAAGGAGTTAGTTGTTTTGTTTGATCTAGGTACAATTGTGTTTTGATGCCTTTAATTATTTGATTTGTACCTAGACATGGATTATCTAAAACTCACAAGCATGTTCCTAGTTTTAAGTACAGAAAAATTTAAAAATCCATAGGACATGACTGAAAAAGTATAGGTAGACAATCTTGTCTTACTTGTTGGTTTGATTGACTCAATGATGAGGGGACATTGAGTTTACTTAAAAGGCAATCCCCAAGTTACGTCTTGCTAAGACGTTAAACTAAGCGCTGAATGGGAGGCAACCCATCATTTTAGGTAATTTTTTGTTATTTGTTTTATATACTTAATTTTATTGTTTATTTTAGTTTAATTATATGTGAATAATTTTTAAATTGTTAAAACTAAAAATATTTGTTGAGTTGTTAGAAGTTCACAGCAATCTGTCTGTATACACTTTAATGATGAATATGATGAATGCACCTGCATTTCTCCATTACTACTTACACATTCTCAACAAATAGGTAATCTTTCTTCTCTGTTCTCTTTATCTTTAATTTACAATTGTTACATTGAGGACAATGTAAGTTCTAGGTTGGGGGTGGTGAAAAGTTACCATGCTTAATTAGAAAAGAAAAAAAGATTTAACAATTTAAAAATTAAAAAAAAAAAACAAATATTATTATTTTTTTCTTTTTTATGTTCACATCTTCATTTTTTGTGTTTGGTTTTATTCTCCTTGTGTGATTTAGTAATTTTTGGAATTAAAAAAAAAAATTTTCTCACAAAAATTTATCATTTCTTTAAATCAAATTTAAGTAAATAGTTAAGTCTTTTGTACTGTTAGATTAATTTTTGAAAACATATCATGAAATATTATGTAATTATTTTTGATAATTAGTTAATTTTTGTCATAACTAGTATTTCTTGATAAGATGTAGAAATTATATTAAACCCAAAATCGGTATTTATGAATTTGTTTTAGTGGAGACTACCTTTGTGAGATATAATTTGAGCCTAATTTCCCTTATTGAGAGTGAAATATATATTTTTTCTACTCCAAACACATTTCTTATTTCTTCAAATTCTTAGATGATCTCTATAGGCATTAATATTGAATGTATGAATTTTTTCTCATCTTAATAGAGTATCGTATATTTTTTATTATTATTTTTGCTTAGATTAAATGATTTGAGTAGAAATTGATAGTATATGCTTTTATCTCATTCGTGCATGACTGTTACAAAAAAAAAAGAGACATATCTGGGGTTACCTAAACCAAGATCAAACAAAAAGCCAGAAAATTAACCACTCACCAAAATCCTAAAAAAAAAATGTACAATCTATACATGGGTTGACTCTCTAAAAAATGATATATATTGAAAAATATCTTCAGAAAAATATAGAGAGAAAGAATATATAGTA
The DNA here is from genome assembly GCA_030763125.1 of Hippophae gyantsensis. Lineage (NCBI taxonomy): Eukaryota > Viridiplantae > Streptophyta > Magnoliopsida > Rosales > Elaeagnaceae > Hippophae > Hippophae gyantsensis. The sequence goes on along the minus strand of CM061032.1, from coordinate 39,431,703 downwards.
TAATCTACATACTATGACCCACATTGCCTACAAAATTGTGAGTAAAGGCTAATTACAAAAGAAAGATATAGGAAATAATTTCCTAAAAAGTCATTGCACTTTCTTCATTTATAAAAGGCATATATCTTGAAAATTTTTCTTAATGAGTTTGATTTATGCATGAAAATAATTTTTATATATGATATCTTTATAATTTATATATTTGATTCCTTCCATGAGATCAATGTCAAAATAACACTTTGAGCCTTTCTTCTTTATACATATGCAAACATATTAGTTTATTTCTATACATCAACTCTTTCGCATATAAATTAGTATGAGTGTTTGAACCCATAGGATTCAGTGCTTTGAGAGTATTGACTTGTGAGGAATAGAGTCGGGTTTAATTCGATTCATGACACTGAAATTGGGTAAAATTAAATTGATACATTTTTGAAATGAAATATGAAAATGATTTTCGACTAATTATTATAATAAAATCATGATTGTTTAAAAAGATTAAAATAACTTATGCTTGAGATTTTAATTATGATCTTAAAGGAGATTAAAAAGTATGAGACATTTTTGTGATATGTTGTTTTCTTTTATTCTTAAACGTTAATTTTTGATTTTGTTGTAATTTTAGTTTTTAAGTTGATTGTTGTTATTATTTCTTTTAATTTTTATATTTAGTTCAATGTTTGTGGGTATCATTACTGAAAACCCTCACGAGACTCAAACTCGTCCACTAGGGCAACCTAGGGGTTTAAAGGCTTGTTGCATAGGCTAAATGCAACCGTGTCAATCTACGGAAGTGATTTAGGATAGTTTAATTTTTAGTTTTTATCGCTTCTCTTGCTAAGGGACTAGCAAGAAGTCGGTTGAGGTTGTGATGAGTGCTCAAAAAGCACTAAAATAACCATGATTTTATGCACATTAAATGATTAATATATATATATATTTATATGTTTTATCATATATTTATATATATTTGTCTTTTTCGGAATCATGGGTATTTTTATTGTTTTTCAGGTATTTTGGCTTAAAAATGCAACTTAAAGACACAAAGAGGAATACTGGAAGCAATACATCACAAATATATTAATAAATAAATGGGGAAAGGTCAACAAATATGGAAAAATTGGACAAAATGGGTCAAAAGGGTCAAAAATGTCAAAAAGGAGAAAATCGCGCCGCGCCGCTCAGCCTTGTGCCGCCCGCCGCCAGCCAGCGCAAGACGCCCAGATCGCGCGCAAGAAGATGCCCGATCCGCGCGCCCGGCTCTCCACTCGCGCGCGCCTTGCCTCTTTCCGCGTGCGCCTCTGCGCGCCACTCTGCCTCACGCGCGCGCCCTGCGCACCCGCCTGCTCCCCGCGCGCCCAACGCCTTTTCGCCCCATTTTTCACGTGCAGCCGCCCCTGTGACGTCATGCTGACGTCATTAATGACATCAGCAATTCCAATACGCGTTTTTACATTTTTTTAATATTTTTTTAACATTTTTTTACTCATTTTTTCTCTCCATCCTCACCTATAAATACCCCCCTTCCCTTCACTTCTAAAAACACCTTCAAAACACACTTCTCTCTTCTTTCTTTCTCTCTTTTCTTAGATTTTTAGATTTTTTAGTTTTTTCTTAGTTTTTAGCTTTTCTTAGTTAATTTCTCTTAGTTTTAGAGTTCTTCCCTTTTTGGGAAGAACTAGTTATGTTTTTGTAATTTATTAGCTTTTCGATTCAATAAATGAGAGTGCAAATTCCGCTTGGAGGTTTTCCAACAACGGGAATAGCATCGAAGTTCTGTAAGGATTTTATTTTCTTCTGATTATTTTTTATGTTTTATTCTTACATGTTATATTTAATTTATGCGTGATTAAATTTAAGCGTGTTGGCTATTTGTAAACATGATATAATAATAACGTTGTTATGCTTGCTAAAATATTAAATAGGTAAAAATCTCTAAAATGAATTGATTTTGTTTTTATTCAAGATTTTATATTAAGAATGTTAGAGAGAAATATATTATTTTTCATTACAAACTTAAATCCGAAAATTAGATTTTAAGGTTTAGTTATCGATGTCGATTTAGAGTAGTGCTCTTTTATTTGTTGGTACAATCGCCCTTAGTTAGAGTGAAGCTCTATTTCAAAAGTTTTTATAAGAATTATTATCTGAAAATGTATTGACAACATGTTTTCAGTAGTGGTTTTAAAACTTGGAAGTTAGTACTCGGATAACTAAATTCTTAGGTTTAATTTGGACACCTTGAATAAAGTTTAAACTGTCTAACCCCACCAAAGGTGGCATTTAAATGGTTCATTTTCAATCTCTTAGAAAAAGGAATTAATTTAATTAACCAAATTAGTTATCAACCCCACCCATAGGTGTTAATTGATTTGTTTAGTTAACAAAGAATATCTAACCCCACCAAAGGTGGTATTCATACAAAAGAGAGAGAATCAATAAATATCAATTCATATCTTTAATAACCTAAATAATATGAGCAAGCATAATTAACTTAGTTATTATATCAATAAATACTCCACCATTATAAATGATAAAATTTGCATAAATGTTTATTGAATCTATGTTTATTTTTATGTTAATAGATTAAAAACACAAAACCCAAAATATCGTGACAGGATGTTTAGGATTTAATTTCGTTTTTAAAAGTTTGAATAATAAATTAAAAACCACATACATTCCTTCCTTAGATCGACCTTGGGAGTATACTTATCATTTTCTACGAAATGATTCGTGCACTTGCGAGAGTTTTATAAATAGATAAAACCAAAGTAACGGGCAGGATCGGCGATGTCGGTTCTGCCCCGATCAAGTTTTTGGCGCCGTTGCCGGGGACATAAGCAACAAAACCCAAGACATAATGCAACCTTAGTGGGTCTATTTATTTGTGAAATATGCCTAATCCTTCCGTAAAGAATAAAAGAATAAAATTAATTATGATAAATGTGAAAAATTAAATTCAAAAATTCATTGCAAAGATAAATCTTAACCTTAAAGGCCCATAATAAACAAAAAAAAAATTGCTTCCAAAATTAAAGCATGGATTTGATACTCCAAATCTATCCCTTGGGAATGATGAGGAGAATATATGTATAATCTTGAGAATATTGGTTGGATATTGAGAATCATTGCAATATTTGTAAACACACACTTGTTCGACACCTCAATCGATGTTATAGCTATATTGAGCAAAATTGGAAGCAAAAAAATAATAAAAGGTGAGACAAAAACTTTCAACCCTCGGTAGAAGATGTAAATGAAGGAATTTGAGCTCAAAAAATGAAGTTCTTAGGTAAGGCATGCTTAGATTATGTGGATCGTTACGAGCTTCAGTTTGATATATTATAATAGTCATTTCGAAACCCGAGTCAAAATTTATATCCATTTATAGTTTGATCTCCGATTTATCAAATGTTTTTTTTTAAATGTGAACAGGAGAACCCTTCTTACCTTTCCTACTCTATTTTTCATGAAGAACAAAGATTGTTTTAACATAGAAATAAAGATGAAGAAGGTATGATGATTTCAAAGAGAACTAGGAAACGAAATCCAAAGACAAAAACAAATTCAAAAAGTCCTAAAACCCCAACCTTGAGATACCATAAAAGATGATGACTTCCTTCGACAAGTCGAATTCAAGCATTCAATTAAGAACACTTGAAGGAAAACCAAAACAATTTCTAAAAATAATTTACACTAATGATATCAATTTTTCCACCTTCACAAGGCTGTTCTTTTCTATTATAAGTAACAAAACCCAAGATCTAATGCAACCTTAGTGGGTCTATTTAGTTGTGAAATGTGCCTAATCCTTCCGTAAGGAATTAAAGAATAAAATTAATTATGATAAATGTGAAAAATTAAATTCAAAAATTCATTGCAAAGAAAAATGCTTAACCTTAATGGCCCATAATTAACAAAAACAAACACATTGCTTCCAAAATTAATGCATGGATTTGATATTCCAAATCTATCCCTTGGGAATGATCCGGAGAATATATGTATAATCTTGAAAATATTGGTTGGATATTGAGAATCATTAAAATATTTGTAAACACACACTTGGTTGATATCTCAATCTCTATTATAGCTATATTGAACAAAACTCGAAGCAAACAAAACGAAAAAGTTGAAACAACAACTATCAACCCTCGGTAGAAGATGTAAATGGAGGAATTTTTGTTCTAAAAATGAGTTTCTTTTTCAAAGCATGCTTAGATTACGAAGAACAAAGATTGTTTTAACACAGAAATAAAGATGAAGAAGGTATGATGATTTCAAAGAGAACTAGGAAACGAAATCCAAAGACAAAAACAAATTCAAAAAGTCCTAAAACCCCAACCTTGAGATACCATAAAGGATGATCACTTCCTTCGACATGTCGAATTCAAGCATTCAATCAAGAACACTTGAAGGAAAAGCAAAAAGATTTCTAAAAATAATTTTCACTAATGATATCAATTTTTCCACCTTCACAAGGCTACTCTTTTCTATTATAAGCAACAAAACCCAAGACCTAATGCAACCTTAGTGGGTCTATTTAGTTGTGAAATGTGCCTAATCCTTCCGTAAAGAATTAAAGAATAAAATTAATTATGATAAATGTGAAAAATTAAATTCAAAAATTCATTGGAAAGAAAAATGCTTAACCTCAAAGGCCCATAATAAACAATAACAAAAAAAACATTGCTTCCAAAATTAATGCATGGATTTGATATTCCAAATCTATCCCTTGGGAATGATCAGGAGAATATATGTATAATCCTGAGAATATTAGTTGGATATTGAGAATCATTAGAATATTTGTAAACACACACTTGGTCGACACCTCAATCTCTGTTATAGCTATATTGAACAAAACTAGAAGCAAACAAAATGGAAAAGTTGAAACAAAAACTATCAACCCTTGGTAAGAGATGAAAACGGAGGAATTTGAGTTCTAAATATGAGTTTCTTTTCCAAAGCATGCTTAGATTATAAAGAACATAGATTGTTTGAACACGGAAATAAAGATGAAGAAGGTACTATGATTTCAAAGAAAACTACGAAACGAAATACAAAGACAAAAACAAATTCAAAAAGTACTAAAACCCCATCCTTGAAATACCATAAAGGATGATCACTTCCTTCGACATGTCAAATTCAAGCATTCAATCAAGAACACAAGAAGGAAAAGCAAAAAAGATTTCTAAAAATAATTTTCACTAAAGATATCAATTCTTCCACCTTCACAAGGCTAATCTTTTCTATTATAAGCAACAAAACCCAAGACCTAATGCAACCTTAGTGGGTCTATTTAGTTGTGAAATATGCGTAATCCTTCCGTAAAGAATTAAAGAATAAAATTAATTATGATAAATGTGAAAAATTAAATTCAAAAATTCATTGGAAGAAAAATGCTTAACCTTAAAGGCCCATAGTTACCAATAACAAAAAAAACATTGCTTCCAAAATTAATGCATGGATTTGATATTCCAAATCTATCCCTTGGGAATGATCAGGAATATATATGTATAATCCTGAGAATATTAGTTGAATATTGAGAATCATTAGAATATTTGTAAACACACACTTGGTCGACACCTCAATCTCTATATTGAACAAAACTAGAAGAAACAAAACGGAAAAGTTGAAACAAAAACTATCAATCCTCAGTAGGAGATGTAAATGGAGGAATTTGAGTTCTAAAAATGAGTTTATTTTCCAAAGCATGCTTAGATTATGAAGAACAAAGATTGTTTTAACATAGAAATAAAGATGAAGAAGGTATGATGATTTCAAAGAGAACTAGGAAACGAAATCCAAAGACAAAAACAAATTCAAAAAGTCCTAAAACCCCAACCTTTAGATACCATAAAGGATGATCACTTCCTTCGACATGTCGAATTCAAGCATTCAATCAAGAACACCTGAAGGAAAAGCAAAAAAGATTTCTAAAAATAATTTTCACTAATGATATCAATTTTTCCACCTTCACAAGGCTGCTCTTTTCTATTATAAGCAACAAAACCCAAGACATAATGCAACCTTAGAGGGTCTATTTATTTGTGAAATATGCCTAATCTTTCTATAAGGAATTAAAGAATAAAATTAATTATGATAAATGTGAAAAATTAAATTCAAAAATTCATTGCAAAGAAAAATGCTTAACCTTAAAGGCCCATAATTAACAAAAACAAACACATTGCTTCCAAAATTAATGCATGGATTTGATATTCCAAATCTATCCCTTGGGAATGATCAGGAGAATATATGTATGATCTTGAAAATATTGGTTGGATATTGAGAATCATTGGAATATTTGTAAACACACACTTGTTCGACACCTCAATCGCTGTTATAGCTATATTGAGCAAAACTGGAAGCAAACAAAACGGAAAAGTTGAAACAAAAACTATCAACCCTCGGTAGGAGATGTAAATGGAGGAATTTGAGTTCTAAAAATGAGTTTCTTTTTCAAAGCATGCTTAGATTACGAAGAACAAAGATTGTTTTAACACAGAAATAAAGATGAAGAAGGTATGATGATTTCAAAGAGAACTAGGAAACGAAATCCAAAGACAAAAACAAATTCAAAAAGTCCTAAAACCCCAACCTTGAGATACCATAAAGGATGATCACTTCCTTCGACAAGTCGAATTCAAGCATTCAATCAAGAACACTTGAAGGAAAAGCAAAAAAGATTTCCAAAAATAATTTTCATTAATGATATCAAATTTTCCACCTTCACAAGGCTTCTCTTTTCTATTATAACCAACAAAACCCAAGACATAATGCAACCTTAGTGGGTCCATTTATTTGTGAAATATGCCTAATCCTTCCGTAAAGAATAAAAGAATAAAATTAATTATGATAAATGTGAAAAATTAAATTCAAAAATTCATTGCAAAGAAAAATCTTAACCTTAAAGGCCCATAATAAACAAAAACAAAAAAAATTGCTTCCAAAATTAAAGCATGGATTTGATACTCCAAATCTATCCCTTGGGAATGATGAGGAGAATATATGTATAATCTTGAGAATATTGGTTGGATATTGAGAATCATTGCAATATTTGTAAACACACACTTGTTCGACACCTCAATCGTTGTTATAGCTATATTGAGCAAAACTGGAGGCAAACAAAACAGAAAAGTTGAAACCAAAACTATCAACCCTCGGTAGGAGACGTAAATGGAGGAATTTGAGTTCTAAAAATGAGTTTCTTTTTCAAAGCATGCTTAGATTACGAAGAACAAAGATTGTTTTAACATAGAAATAAAGATGAAGAAGGTATGATGATTTCAAAGAGAACTAGGAAACGAAATCCAAAGACAAAAACAAATTCAAAAAGTCCTAAAACCCCAACCTTGAGATACCATAAAGGATGATCACTTCCTTCGACATGTCGAATTCAAGCATTCAATCAAGAACACTTGAAGGAAAAGCAAAAAGATTTCTAAAAATAATTTTCACTAATGATATCAATTTTTCCACCTTCACAAGGCTGCTCTTTTCTATTATAAGCAACAAAACCCAAGACATAATGCAACCTTAGTGGGTCTATTTATTTGTGAAATATGCCTAATCCTTCCGTAAAGAATAAAAGAATAAAATTAATTATGATAAATGTGAAAAATTAAATTCAAAAATTCATTGCAAAGAAAAATGCTTAACCTTAAAGGCCCATAATTAACAAAAACAAACACATTGCTTCCAAAATTAATGCATGGATTTGATATTCCAAATCTATCCCTTGGGAATGATGAGGAGAATATATGTATAATCTTGAAAATATTGGTTGGATATTGAGAATCATTAAAATATTTGTAAACACACACTTGGTCGATACCTCAATCTCTCTAATAGCTATATTGAGCAAAACTGGAAGCAAACAAAACGGAAAAGTTGAAACCAAAACTATCAACCCTCGGTAGGAGACGTAAATGGAGGAATTTGAGTTCTAAAAATGAGTTTCTTTTTCAAAGCATGCTTAGATTACGAAGAACAAAGATTGTTTTAACATAGAAATAAAGATGAAGAAGGTATGATGATTTCAAAGAGAACTAGGAAACGAAATCCAAAGACAAAAACAAATTCAAAAAGTCCTAAAACCCCAACCTTTAGATACCATAAAGGATGATCACTTCCTTCGACGAGTCGAATTCAAGCATTCAATCGAAAACACCTGAAGGAAAAGCAAAAAGATTTCTAAAAATAATTTTCACTAATGATATCAATTTTTCCACCTTCACAAGGCTACTCTTTTCTATTATAAGCAACAAAACCCAAGACCTAATGCAACCTTAGTGGGTCTATTTAGTTGTGAAATGTGCCTAATCTTTCCGTAAGGAATTAAAGAATAAAATTAATTATGATAAATGTGAAAAATTAAATTCAAAAATTCATTGCAAAGAAAAATGCTTAACCTTAAAGGCCCATAATTAACAAAAACAAAAAAAATTGCTTCCAAAATTAATGCATGGATTTGATATTCCAAATCTATCCCTTGGGAATGATCAGGAGAATATATGTTTAATCTTGAAAATATTGGTTGGATATTGAGAATCATTAAAATATTTGTAAACACACACTTGGTCGATACCTCAATCTCTATTATAGCTATATTGAACAAAACTAGAAGCAAACAAAACGGAATAGTTGAAACAAAAACTATCAACCCTCGGTAGGAGATGTAAATGGAGGAATTTGAGTTCTAAAAATGAGTTTGTTTTTCAAAGCATGCTTAGATTACGAAGAACCAAGATTGTTTTAACACAGAAATAAAGATGAAGAAGGTATGATGATTTCAAAGAGAACTACGAAACAAATTCCAAAGACAAAAACAAATTCAAAAAGTCCTAAAACCCCAACCTTTAGATACCATAAAGTATGATCACTTCCTTCGACGAGTCGAATTCAAGCATTCAATCGAAAACACCTGAAGGAAAAGCAAAAAAGATTTCTAAAAATAATTTTCACTAAAGATATCAATTTTTGCACCTTCACAAGGCTGCTCTTTTCTATTATAAGCAACAAAACCCAAGACATAATGCAACCTTAGTGGGTCTATTTATTTGTGAAATATGCCTAATCCTTCCGTAAAGAATAAAAGAATAAAATTAATTATGATAAATGTGAAAAATTAAATTCAAAAATTCATTCCAAAGAAAAATGCTTAACCTTAAAGGCCGATAATAAACAAAAACAAAAAAAATTGCTTCCAAAATTAAAGCATGGATTTGATATTCCAAATCTATCCCTTGGGAATGATCAGGAGAATATATGTATGATCTTGAAAATATTGGTTGGATATTGAGAATCATTGGAATATTTGTAAACACACACTTGTTCGACACCTCAATCGCTGTTATAGCTATATTGAGCAAAACTGGAAGCAAACAAAACAGAAAAGTTGAAACAAAAACTATCAACCCTCGGTAGGAGACGTAAATGGAGGAATTTGAGTTCTAAAAATGAGTTTCTTTTTCAAAGCATGCTTAGATTACGAAGAACAAAGATTGTTTTAACATAGAAATAAAGATGAAGAAGGTATGATGATTTCAAAGAGAACTAGGAAACGAAATCCAAAGACAAAAACAAATTCAAAAAGTCCTAAAACCCCAACCTTGAGATACCATAAAGGATGATCACTTCCTTCGACATGTCGAATTCAAGCATTCAATCAAGAACACTTGAAGGAAAAGCAAAAAGATTTCTAAAAATAATTTTCACTAATGATATCAATTTTTCCACCTTCACAAGGCTGCTCTTTTCTCTTATAAGCAACAAAACCCAAGACCTAATGTAACCTTAGTGGGTCTATTTAGTTGTGAAATGTGCCTAATCCTTCCGTAAGGAATTAAAGAATAAAATTAATTATGATAAATGTGAAAAATTAAATTCAAAAATTCATTGCAAAGAAAAATGCTTAACCTTAAAGGCCCATAATTAACAAAAACAAACACATTGCTTCCAAAATTAATGCATGGATTTGATATTGCAAATCTATCCCTCGGGAATGATCAGGAGAATATATGTATAATCTTGAGAATATTAGTTGGATATTGAGAATCATTAGAATATTTGTAAACACACACTTGGTCAACACCTCAATCTCTGTTATAGCTATATTGAACAAAACTAGAAGCAAACAAAACCGAAAAGTTGAAACAAAAACTATCAACCCTTGGTAGGAGATGTAAACGGAGGAATTTGAGTTCTAAATATGAGTTTCTTTTCCAAAGCATGCTTAGATTATAAAGAACAAAGATTGTTTGAACACGGAAATAAAGATGAAGAAGGTACTATGATTTCAAAGAAAACTACGAAACCAAATCCAAAGACAAAAACAAATTCAAATAGTCCTAAAACCCCAACCTTGAGATACCATAAAGGATGATCACTTCCTTCGACAAGTCGAATTCAAGCATTCAATAAAGAACACCTGAAGGAAAAGCAAAAAGATTTCTAAAAATAATTTTCATTAATGATATCAATTCGTCCACCTTCACAAGGCGAATCTTTTCTATTATAAGCAACAAAACCCAAGACCTAATGCAACCTTAGTGGGTCTATTTAGTTGTGAAATTTGCCTAATCCTTCCGTAAAGAATTAGAGAATAAAATTAATTATGATAAATGTGAAAAATTAAATTCAAAAATTCATTGGAAAGAAAAATGCTTAACCTCAAAGGCCCATGGGTAACAATAAAAAAATAAACATTGCTTCCAAAATTAATGCATGGATTTGATATTCAAAATCTATCCCTTGGGAATGATCAGGAGAATATATGTATAATCCGGAGAATATTAGTTGGATATTGAGAATCATTAGAATATTTGTAAACACACACTTGGTCGACACCTCATTCTCTATTATAGCTATATTGAACAAAACTGGAAGCAAACAAAACGGAAAAGTTGAAACAAAAACTATCAATCCTCGGTAGGAGATGTAAATGGAGGAATTTGAGTTCTAAAAATGAGTTTTTTTTCAAAGCATGCTTAGATTATGAAGAACAAAGATTGTTTTTACACGGAAATAAAGATGAAGAAGGTACGATGATTTCAAAGAGAACTACGAAACGAAATCCAAAGACAAAAACAAATTCAAAAAGTCCTAAAACCCCAACCTTGAGGTACCATAAAGGATGATCACTTCCTTCGACAAGTCAAATTCAAGCATTCAATCAAGAACACCTGAAGGAAAAGCAAAAAGATTTCTCAAAATAATTTTGATTAATGGTATCAATTCTTCCACCTTCACAAGGCTACTCTTTTCTATTATAAGCAACAAAACCCAAGACCTAAGCAACCTTAGTGGGTCTATTTAGTTGTGAAATGTGCCTAATCCTTCCGTAAAGAATTAAAAAATAAAATTAATTATGATAAATGTGAAAAATTAAATTCAAAAATTCATTGCAAAGAAAAATGATTAACCTTAAAGGCCCATAGTTAACAAAAACGTAAAACAATTGCTTCCAAAATTAAGGCATGGATTTGATATTCCAAATCAATCCCTTGGGAATGATCAGGAGAATATATGTATAATCCTGAGAATATTAGTTGGATATTGAGAATCATTAGAATATATGTAAACACATCATTGGTCGACACCTCATTCTCTATTATTGTTATATTGAACAAAACAGGAAGCAAACAAAACGGAAAAGTTGAAACAAAAACTATCAACCCTTGGTAAGAGATGAAAACGGAGGAATTTGAGTTCTAAATATGAGTTTCTTTTCCAAAGCATGCTTAGATTATAAAGAACATAGATTGTTTGAACACGGAAATAAAGATGAAGAAGGTACTATGATTTCAAAGAAAACTACGAAACCAAATCCAAAGACAAAAACAAATTCAAATAGTCCTAAAACCCCAACCTTGAGATACCATAAAGGATGATCACTTCCTTCGACAAGTCGAATTCAAGCATTCAATAAAGAACACCTGAAGGAAAAGCAAAAAGATTTCTAAAAATAATTTTCATTAATGATATCAATTCTTCCACCTTCACAAGGCTACTCTTTTCTATTATAAGCAACAAAAATCAAGACCTAATGCAACCTTAGTGGGTCTATTTAGTTGTGAAATTTGCCTAATCCTTCCGTAAAGAATTAAAGAATAAAATTAATTATGATAAATGTGAAAAATTAAATTCAAAAATTCATTGCAAAGAAAAATGCTTAACCTTAAAGGCCCATAGTTAACAAAAACAAAAAAACAATTGCTTCCAAAATTAAGGCATGGATTTGATATTCCAAATCTATCCCTTGGATATGATGAGGAGAATATATGTATAATCTTGAGAATATTGGTTGGATATTGACAATCATTAGAATATATGTAAACACACACTTGGTCGACACCTCATTCTCTGTTATAGCTATATTGAACAAAACTGAAAGCAAACAAAACGGAAAAGTTGAAACAAAAACTATCAATCCTCGGTAGGAGATGTAAACGGAGGAATTTGAGTTCTAAATATGAGTTTCTTTTCCAAAGCATGCTTAGATTATGAAGAACAAAGATTGTTTTTACACGGAAATAAAGATGAAGAAGGTACGATGATTTCAAAGAGAACAACGAAACGAAATCAAAAGACAAAAACAAATTCAAAAAGTCCTAAAACCCCAACCTTGAGATACCATAAAGGATGATCACTTCCTTCGACATGTCAAATTCAAGCATTCAATCAAGAACACCTGAAGGAAAAGCAAAAAGATTTCTAAAAATAATTTTAACTAATGATATCAATTTTTCCACCTTCACAAGGCTGCTCTTTTCTCTTATAAGCAACAAAACCCAAGACCTAATGTAACCTTAATGGGTCTATTTAGTTGTGAAATGTTCCTAATCCTTCCGTAAAGAATAAAAGAATAAAATTAATTATGATAATTGTGAAAAATTATATTCAAAAATTCATTGCAAAGAAAAATCTTAACCTTAAAGGCCCATAATAAACAAAAACAAAAAAAATTGCTTCCAAAATTAAAGCATGGATTTGATACTCCAAATCTATCCCTTGGGAATGATGAGGAGAATATATGTATAATCTTGAGAATATTAGTTGGATATTGAGAATCATTAGAATATTTGTAAACATACACTTGGTCGACACCTCAATCTCTGTTATAGCTATATTGAACAAAACTGGAAGCAATCAAAACGGAAAAGTTGAACCAAAAACTATCAACCCTTGGTAGGAGATGTAAACGGAGGAATTTGAGTTCTAAATATGAGTTTCTTTCTCAAAGCATGCTTAGATTATGAAGAAAAAAGATTGTTTTTACACGGAAATAAAGATGAAGTAGGTACGATGATTTCAAAGAGAACAACGAAACGAAATCCAAAGACAAAAACAAATTCAAAAAGTACTAAAACCCCAACCTTGAGATACCATCAAGGATGATCGCTTCCTTCGACATGTCAAATTCAAGCATTCAATAAAGAACACACCAGAAGGAAAAGAAAAAATATTTCTCAAAATAATTTTCATTAATGATATCAATTTTTCCACCTTCACAAGGCTACTCTTTTCAATTATAAGCAACAAAACCCAAGACCTAATGCAACCTTAGTGGGTCTATTTAGTTGTGAAATGTGCCTAATCCTTCCGTAAAGAATTAAAAAATAAAATTAATTATGATAAATGTGAAAAATTAAATTCAAAAATTCATTGGAAAGAAAAATGCTTAACCTTAAAGGCCCATAGTTAACAAAAACAAAAAAAATTGCTTCCAAAATTAATGCATGGATTTGATATTGCAAATCTATCCCTTGGGAATGATCAGGAGAATATATGTATAATCATGAGAATATTAGTTGGATATTGAGAATCATTAGAATATTTGTAAACACACACTTGGTTGACACCTCAATCTCTGTTATAGCAATATTGAACAAAACTGGAAGCAATCAAAACGGAAAAGTTGAACCAAAAACTATCAACCCTTGGTAGGAGATGTAAACGGAGGAATTTGAGTTCTAAATATGAGTTTCTTTCTCAAAGCATGCTTAGATTATGAAGAACAAAGATTGTTTTAACACAGAAATAAAGATGAAGAAGGTATGATGATTTCAAAGAGAACTAGGAAACGAAATCCAAAGACAAAAACAAATTCAAAAAGTCCTAAAACCCCAACCTTGAGATACCATAAAGGATGATCACTTCCTTCGACAAGTCGAATTCAAGCATTCAATCAAGAACACTTGAAGGAAAAGCAAAAAAGATTTCTAAAAATAATTTTCATTAATGATATCAATTTTTCCACCTTCACAAGGCTGCTCTTTTCTATTATAAGCAACAAAACCCAAGACATAATGCAACCTTAGTGGGTCTATTTATTTGTGAAATATGCCTAATCCTTCCGTAAAGAATAAAAGAATAAAATTAATTATGATAAATGTGAAAAATTAAATTCAAAAATTCATTGCAAAGAAAAATCTTAACCTTAAAGGCCCATAATAAACAAAAACAAAAAAAATTGCTTCCAAAATTAAAGCATGGATTTGATACTCCAAATCTATCCCTTGGGAATGATGAGGAGAATATATGTATAATCTTGAGAATATTGGTTGGATATTGAGAATCATTGCAATATTTGTAAACACACACTTGTTCGACACCTCAATCGCTGTTATAGCTATATTGAGCAAAACTGGAGGCAAACAAAACGGAAAAGTTGAAACCAAAACTATCAACCCTCGGTAGGAGACGTAAATGGAGGAATTTGAGTTCTAAAAATGAGTTTCTTTTTCAAAGCATGCTTAGATTACGAAGAACAAAGATTGTTTTAACATAGAAATAAATATGAAGAAGGTATGATGATTTCAAAGAGAACTAGGAAACGAAATCCAAAGACAAAAACAAATTCAAAAAGTCCTAAAACCCCAACCTTTAGATACCATAAAGGATGATCACTTCCTTCGACATGTCGAATTCAAGCATTCAATCAAGAACACTTGAAGGAAAAGCAAAAAATATTTCTAAAAATAATTTTCATTAATGATATCAATTCTTCCACCTTCACAAGGCTAATCTTTTCTATTATAAGCAACAAAACCCAAGACCTAATGCAACCTTAGTGGGTCTATTTAGTTGTGAAATGTGCCTAATCCTTCCGTAAAGAATTAAAGAATAAAATTAATTATGATAAATGTGAAAAATTAAATTCAAAAATTCATTGGAAAGAAAAATGCTTAACCTTAAAGGCCCATAGTTAACAAAAACAAAAAAAATTGCTTCCAAAATTAATGCATGGATTTGATATTCCAAATCTATCCCTTGGGAATGATGAGGAGAATATATGTATAATCCTGAGAATATTAGTTGGATATTGAGAATCATTAGAATATTTGTAAACACACACTTGGTCGACACCTCAATCTCTGTTATAGCTATATTGAACAAAACTAGAAGCAAACAAAACGGAAAAGTTGAAACAAAAACTATCAACCCTTGGTAGGAGATGTAAACGGAGGAATTTGAGTTCTAAATATGAGTTTCTTTTCCAAAGCATGCTTAGATTATGAAGAACAAAGATTGTTTGAACACGGAAATAAAGATGAAGAAGGTACGATGATTTCAAAGAGAACTACGAAACGAAATCCAAAGACAAAAACAAATTCAAAAAGTCCTAAAACCCCAACCTTGAGATACCATAAAGGATGATCACTTCCTTCGACATGTCAAATTCAAGCATTCAATCAAGAACACCTGAAGGAAAAGCAAAAAGATTTCTAAAAATAATTTTCATTAATGATATCAATTCTTCCACCTTCACAAGGCTACTCTTTTCTATTATAAGCAACAAAACCCAAGACCTAATGCAACCTTAGTGGGTCTATTTAGTTGTGAAATATGCCTAATCCTTCCGTAATGAATTAAAGAATAAAATTAATTATGATAAATGTGAAAAATTAAATTCAAAAATTCATTGCAAAGAAAAATGCTTAACCTTAAAGGCCCATAGTTAACAAAAACAAAAAAAATTGCTTCCAAAATTAATGCATGGATTTGATATTGCAAATCTATCCCTTGGGAATGATGAGGAGAATATATGTATAATCTTGAGAGTATTGGTTGGATATTGAGAATCATTAGAATGTATGTAAACATATCATTGGTCGACACCTCATTCTCTGTTATAGCTATATTGAACAAAACTGGAAGCAAACAAAACGAAAAAGTTGAAACAAAAACTATCAACCCTTGGTAGGAGATGTAAACGGAGGAATTTGAGGTCTAAAAATGAGTTTTTTTTTCAAGCATGCTTAGATTATGAAGAACAAAGATTGTTTTTACATGGAAATAAAGATGAAGAAGGTACGATGATTTCAAAGAGAACTAAGAAACGAAATCCAAAGACAAAAACAAATTCAAAAAGTCCTAAAACCCCAACCTTCAGGTACCATAAAGGATGATCACTTCCTTCGACAAGTCAAATTAAAGCATTTAATCAAGAACACCTGAAGGAAAAGCAAAAAGATTTCTCAAAATAATTTTCATTAATGATATCAATTCTTCCACCTTCACAAGGCTACTCTTTTCTATTATAAGCAACAAAACCCAAGACCTAATGCAACCTTAGTGGGTCTATTTAGTTGTGAAATATGCCTAATCCTTCCGTAAAGAATTAAAGAATAAAATTAATTATGATAAATGTGAAAAATTAAATTCAAAAATTCATTGCAAAGAAAAATGCTTAACCTTAAAGGCCCATAATTAACAAAAACAAACACATTGCTTCCAAAATTAATGCATGGATTTGATATTCCAAATCTATCCCTTGGGAATGATTAGGAGAATATATGTATGATCTTGAAAATATTGGTTGGATATTGAGAATCATTGGAATATTTGTAAACACACACTTGGTCGATACCTCAATCTCTATTATAGCTATATTGAACAAAACTGGAAGCAAACAAAACGGAAAAGTTGAAACAAAAACTATCAACCCTCGGTAGGAGATGTAAATGGAGGAATTTGAGTTCTAAAAATGAGTTTCTTTTTCAAAGCATGCTTAGATTATGAAGAACAAAGATTGTTTTAACATAGAAATAAAGATGAAGAAGGTACGATGATTTCAAAGAGAAAAACGAAACGAAATCAAAAGACAAAAACAAATTCAAAAAGTCCTAAAACCCCAACCTTGAGATACCATAAAGGATGATCACTTCCTTCGACATGTCAAATTCAAGCATTCAATCAAGAACACCAGAAGGAAAAGCAAAAAGATTTCCAAAAATAATTTTCATTAATGATATCAATTCTTCCACCTTCACAAGGCTAATCTTTTCTATTATAAGCAACAAAACCCAAGACCTAATGCAACCTTAGTGGGTCTATTTAGTTGTGAAATGTGCGTAATCCTTCCGTAATGAATTAAAGAATAAAATTAATTATGATAAATGTGAAAAATTAAATTCAAAAATTCATTGCAAAGAAAAATGCTTAACCTTAAAGGCCCATAGTTAACAAAAACAAAAAAAAATTGCTTCCAAAATTAATGCATGGATTTGATATTGCAAATCTATCCCTTGGGAATGATCAGGAGAATATATGTATAATCTTGAGAGTATTGGTTGGATATTGAGAATCATTAGAATGTTTGTAAACACACACTTGGTCGACACCTCATTCTCTATTATAGCTATATTGAACAAAACTGGATGCAAACAAAACGGAAAAGTTGAAACAAAAACTATCAATCCTCGGTAGGAGATGTAAAGGGAGGAATTTGAGTTCTAAAAATGAGTTTCTTTTCCAAAGCATGCTTAGATTATGAAGAACAAAGATTGTTTTTACACGGAAATAAAGATGAAGAAGGTACGATGATTTCAAAGAGAACAACGAAACGAAATCCAAAGACAAAAACAAATTCAAAAAGTCCTAAAACCCCAACCTTGAGGTACCATAAAGGATGATCACTTCCTTCGACAAGTCAAATTCAAGCATTCAATCAAGAACACCTGAAGGAAAAGCAAAAAGATTTCTCAAAATAATTTTGATTAATGATATCAATTCTTCCACCTTCACAAGGCTACTCTTTTCTATTATAAGCAACAAAACCCAAGACCTAATGCAACCTTAGTGGGTCTATTTAGTTGTGAAATGTGCCTAATCTTTCCGTAAGGAATTAAAGAATAAAATTAATTATGATAAATGTGAAAAATTAAATTCAAAAATTCATTGCAAAGAAAAATCTTAACCTTAAAGGCCCATAATAAACAAAAACAAAAAAAATTGCTTCCAAAATTAAAGCATGGATTTGATACTCCAAATCTATCCCTTGGGAATGATGAGTAGAATATATGTATAATCTTGAGAATATTGGTTGGATATTTAGAATCATTGCAATATTTCTAAACACACACTTGTTCGACACCTCAATCGTTGTTATAGCTATATTGAGCAAAATTGGAAGCAAACAAAACAGAAAAGTTGAAACTAAAACTATCAACCCTCGGTAGGAGACGTAAATGGAGGAATTTGAGTTCTAAAAATGAGTTTCTTTTTCAAAGCATGCTTAGATTATGAAGAACAAAGATTGTTTTTACATAGAAATAAAGATGAAGAAGGTATGATGATTTCAAAGAGAACTAGGAAACGAAATCCAAAGACAAAAAAAATTCAAAAAGTTTTAAAACCCCAACCTTTAGAAACCATAAAGGATGATCACATCCTTCGACGAGTCCAATTCAAGCATTCAATCAAGAACAACTGAAGGAAAAGCAAAAAGATTTCTAAAAATAATTTTCATTAATGATATCAATTCTTCCACCTTCACAAGGCTACTCTTTTCTATTATAAGCAACAAAACCCAAGACCTAATGCAACCTTAGTGGGTCTATTTAGTTGTGAAATGTGCCTAATCTTTACGTAAAGAATTAAAGAATAAAATTAATTATGATAAATGTGAAAAATTAAATTCAAAAATTCATTGCAAAGAAAAATGCTTAACCTTAAACGCCCATAGTTAACAAAAACAAAAAAACAATTGCTTCCAAAATTAAGGCATGGATTTGATATTCCAAATCTATCCCTTGGGAATGATGAGGAGAATATATGTATAATCTTAAGAGTATTGGTTGGATATTGAGAATCATTAGAATATATGTAAACACATCATTGGTCGACACCTCATTCTCTATTATAGCTATATTGAACAAAACTGGAAGCAAACAAAACGGAAAAGTTGAAACAAAAACTATCAACCCTCGGTAGGAGATGTAAATGGAGGAATTTGAGTTCTAAAAATGAGTTTCTTTTTCAAAGCATGCTTAGATTACGAAGAACAAAGATTGTTTTAACATAGAAATAAAGATGAAGAAGGTATGATGATTTCAAAGAGAACTAGGAAACGAAATCCAAAGACAAAAACAAATTCAAAAAGTCCTAAAACCCCAACCTTTAGATACCATAAAGGATGATCACTTCCTTCGACAAGTCGAATTCAAGCATTCAATCAAGAACACCTGAAGGAAAAGCAAAAAGATTTCTCAAAATAATTTTGATTAATGGTATCAATTCTTCCACCTTCACAAGGCTACTCTTTTCTATTATAAGCAACAAAACCCAAGACCTAATGCAACCTTAGTGGGTCTATTTAGTTGTGAAATGTGCGTAATCCTTCCGTAATGAATTAAAGAATAAAATTAATTATGATAAATGTGAAAAATTAAATTCAAAAATTCATTGCAAAGAAAAATGCTTAACCTTAAAGGCCCATAGTTAACAAAAACAAAAAAAAATTGCTTCCAAAATTAATGCATGGATTTGATATTGCAAATCTATCCCTTGGGAATGATCAGGAGAATATATGCATAATCTTGAGAATATTAGTTGGATATTGAGAATCATTAGAATATTTGTAAACACACACTTGGTCGACACCTCAATCTCTGTTATAGCTATATTGAACAAAACTAGAAGCAAACAAAACGGAAAAGTTGAAACAAAAACTATCAACCCTTGGTAGGAGATGTAAACGGAGGAATTTGAGTTCTAAATATGAGTTTCTTTTTCAAAGCATGCTTAGATTATGAAGAACAAAGATTGTTTTTACACGGAAATAAAGATGAAGAAGGTACTATGATTTCAAAGAAAACTACGAAACGAAATCCAAAGACAAAAACAAATTCAAAAAGTACTAAAACCCCAACCTTGAGATACCATAAAGGATGATCACTTCCTTCGACATGTCAAATTCAAGCATTCAATCAAGAACACCAGAAGGAAAAGCAAAAAGATTTCTCAAAATAATTTTCATTAATGATATCAATTCTTCCACCTTCACAAGGCTACTCTTTTCTATTATAAGCAACAAAACCCAAGACCTAATGCAACCTTAGTGGGTCTATTTAGTTGTGAAATGTGCCTAATCCTTCCGTAAAGAATTAAAGAATAAAATTAATTATGATAAATGTGAAAAATTAAATTCAAAAATTCATTGCAAAGAAAAATGCTTAACCTTAAAGGCCCATAGTTAACAAAAACAAAAAAAAATTGCTTCCAAAATTAATGCATGGATTTGATATTCCAAATCTATCCCTTGGGAATGATGAGGAGAATATATGTATAATCTTGAGAATATTAGTTGGATATTGAGAATCATTAGAATATTTGTAAACACACACTTGGTCGACACCTCAATCTCTGTTATAGCTATATTGAACAAAACTAGAAGCAAACAAAACGGAAAAGTTGAACCAAAAACTATCAACCCTTGGTAGGAGATGTAAACGGAGGAATTTGAGTTCTAAATATGAGTTTCTTTTCCAAAGCATGCTTAGATTATGAAGAACAAAGATTGTTTTTACACGGAAATAAAGATGAAGAAGGTACGATGATTTCAAAGAGAACAACGAAACGAAATCCAAAGACAAAAACAAATTCAAAAAGTACTAAAACCCCAACCTTGAGATACCATAAAGGATGATCACTTCCTTCGACATGTCAAATTCAAGCATTCAATCAAGAACACCTGAAGGAAAAGCAAAAAGATTTCTCAAAATAATTTTCATTAATGATATCAATTCTTCCACCTTCACAAGGCTACTCTTTTCTATTATAAGCAACAAAACCCAAGACCTAATGCAACCTTAGTGGGTCTATTTAGTTGTGAAATGTGCCTAATCCTTCCGTAAAGAATTAAAGAATAAAATTAATTATGATAAATGTGAAAAATTAAATTCAAAAATTCATTGGAAAGAAAAATGCTTAACCTTAAAGGCCCATAGTTAACAAAAACGAAAAACAATTGCTTCCAAAATTAAGGCATGGATTTGATATTCCAAATCTATCCCTTGGGAATGATGAGGAGAATATATGTATAATCTTGAGAGTATTGGTTGGATATTGAGAATCATTAGAATATATGTAAACATATCATTGGTCGACACCTCATTCTCTGTTATAGCTATATTGAACAAAACTAGAAGCAAACAAAACAAAAAAGTTAAAACAAAAACTATCAACCCTTGGTAGGAGATGTAAACGGAGGAATTTGAGTTCTAAATATGAGTTTCTTTTTCAAAGCATGCTTAGATTATGAAGAACAAAGATTGTTTTTACACGGAAATAAAGATGAAGAAGGTACGATGATTTCAAAGAGAACTACGAAACGAAATCCAAAGACAAAAACAAATTCAAAAAGTCCTAAAACCCCAACCTTGAGATACCATAAAGGATGATCACTTCCTTCGACATGTCAAATTCAAGCATTCAATCAAGAACACCAGAAGGAAAAGCAAAAAGATTTCTCAAAATAATTTTCATTAATGATATCAATTCTTCCACCTTCACAAGGCTACTCTTTTCTATTATAAGCAACAAAACCCAAGACCTAATGCAACCTTAGTGGGTCTATTTAGTTGTGAAATGTGCCTAATCCTTCCGTAAAGAATTAAAGAATAAAATTAATTATGATAAATGTGAAAAATTAAATTCAAAAATTCATTGGAAAGAAAAATGCTTAACCTTAAAGGCCCATAGTTAACAATAACAAAAAAAATTGCTTCCAAAATTAATGCATGGATTTGATATTCCAAATCTATCCCTTGGGAATGATGAGGAGAATATATGTATAATCTTTAGAACATTGGTTGGATATTGAGAATCATTAGAATATTTGTAAACACACACTTGGTCGACACCTCAATCTCTGTTATAGCTATATTGAACAAAACTAGAAGCAAACAAAACGGAAAAGTTGAACCAAAAACTATCAACCCTTGGTAGGAGATGTAAACGGAGGAATTTGAGTTCTAAATATGAGTTTCTTTTCCAAAGCATGCTTAGATTATGAAGAACAAAGATTGTTTTTACACGGAAATAAAGATGAAGAAGGTACGATGATTTCAAAGAGAACAACGAAACGAAATCCAAAGACAAAAACAAATTCAAAAAGTCCTAAAACCCCAACCTTGAGGTACCATAAAGGATGATCACTTCCTTCGACATGTCAAATTCAAGCATCCAATCAAGAACAACAGAAGGAAAAGCAAAAAGATTTCTCAAAATAATTTTCATTAATGATATCAATTCTTCCACCTTCACAAGGCTACTCTTTTCTATTATAAGCAACAAAACCCAAGACCTAATGCAACCTTAGTGGGTCTATTTAGTTGTGAAATGTGCCTAATCCTTCCGTAAAGAATTAAAAAATAAAATTAATTATGATAAATGTGAAAAATTAAATTCAAAAATTCATTGCAAAGGAAAAATGCTTAACCTTAAAGGCCCATAGTTAACAAAAACAAAAAACAATTGCTTCCAAAATTAATGCATGGATTTGATATTCCAAATCTATCCCTTGGGAATGATGAGGAGAATATATGTATAATCTTGAGAATATTAGTTGGATATTGAGAATCATTAGAATATTTGTAAACACACACTTGGTCGACACCTCAATCTCTGTTATAGCTATATTGAACAAAACTAGAAGCAAACAAAACGGAAAAGTTGAAACAAAAACTATCAACCCTTGGTAGGAGATGTAAACGGAGGAATTTGAGTTCTAAATATGAGTTTCTTTTCCAAAGCATGCGTAGATTATGAAGAACAAAGATTGTTTTTACACGGAAATAAAGATGAAGAAGGTACTATGATTTCAAAGAAAACTACGAAACGAAATCCAAAGACAAAAACAAATTCAAAAAGTACTAAAACCCCATCCTTGAGATACCATAAAGGATGATCACTTCCTTCGACATGTCAAATTCAAGCATTCAATCAAGAACACCAGAAGGAAAAGCAAAAATATTTCTAAAAATAATTTTCATTAATGATATCAATTCTTCCACCTTCACAAGGCTAATCTTTTCTATTATAAGCAACAAAACCCAAGACCTAATGCAACCTTAGTGGGTCTATTTAGTTGTGAAATGTGCGTAATCCTTCCGTAATGAATTAAAGAATAAAATTAATTATGATAAATGTGAAAAATTAAATTCAAAAATTCATTGCAAAGAAAAATGCTTAACCTTAAAGGCCCATAGTTAACAAAAACAAAAAAACAATTGCTTCCAAAATTAAGGCATGGATTTGATATTCCAAATCTATCCCTTGGGAATGATGAGGAGAATATATGTATAATCATGAGAGTATTGGTTGGATATTGAGAATCATTAGAATATATGTAAACACATCATTGGTCGACACCTCATTCTCTATTATAGCTATATTGAACAAAACTGGAAGCAAACAAAACGGAAAAGTTGAAACAAAAACTATCAATCCTCGGTAGGAGATGTAAATGGAGGAATTTGAGTTCTAAAAATGAGTTTTTTTTCAAAGCATGCTTAGATTATGAAGAACAAAGATTGTTTTTACACGGAAATAAAGATGAAGAAGGTACGATGATTTCAAAGAGAACAACGAAACGAAATCCAAAGACAAAAACAAATTCAAAAAGTACTAAAACCCCAACCTTGAGATACCATAAAGGATGATCACTTCCTTCGACATGTCAAATTCAAGCATTCAATCAAGAACACCAGAAGGAAAAGCAAAAAGATTTCTCAAAATAATTTTCATTAATGATATCAATTCTTCCACCTTCACAAGGCTACTCTTTTCTATTATAAGCAACAAAACCCAAGACCTAATGCAACCTTAGTGGGTCTATTTAGTTGTGAAATGTGCCTAATCCTTCCGTAAAGAATTAAAGAATAAAATTAATTATGATAAATGTGAAAAATTAAATTCAAAAATTCATTGCAAAGAAAAATGCTTAACCTTAAAGGCCCATAGTTAACAAAAACAAAAAAAATTGCTTCCAAAATTAATGCATGGATTTGATATTGCAAATCTATCCCTTGGGAATGATGAGGAGAATATATGTATAATCCTGAGAATATTAGTTGAATATTGAGAATCATTAGAATATTTGTAAACACACACTTGGTCGACACCTCAATCTCTGTTATAGCTATATTGAACAAAACTAGAAGAAACAAAACGGAAAAGTTGAAACAAAAACTATCAATCCTCGGTAGGAGATGTAAATGGAGGAATTTGAGTTCTAAAAATGAGTTTTTTTTCAAAGCATGCTTAGATTATGAAGAACAAAGATTGTTTTTACACGGAAATAAAGATGAAGAAGGTACGATGATTTCAAAGAGAACTACGAAACGAAATCCAAAGACAAAAACAAATTCAAAAAGTACTAAAACCCCAACCTTGAGATACCATAAAGGATGATCACTTCCTTCGACATGTCAAATTCAAGCATTCAATCAAGAACACCAGAAGGAAAAGCAAAAATATTTCTAAAAATAATTTTCATTAATGATATCAATTCTTCCACCTTCACAAGGCTACTCTTTTCTATTATAAGCAACAAAACCCAAGACCTAATGCAACCTTAGTGGGTCTATTTAGTTGTGAAATGTGCCTAATCCTTCCGTAAAGAATTAAAGAATAAAATTAATTATGATAAATGTGAAAAATTAAATTCAAAAATTCATTGCAAAGAAAAATGCTTAACCTTAAAGGCCCATAGTTAACAAAAACAAAAAAAAATTGCTTCTAGAATTAATGCATGGATTTGATATTGCAAATCTATCCCTTGGGAATGATGAGGAGAATATATGTATAATCTTGAGAGTATTGGTTGGATATTGAGAATCATTAGAATGTATGTAAACATATCATTGGTCGACACCTCATTCTCTGTTATAGCTATATTGAACAAAACTAGAAGCAAACAAAACGGAAAAGTTGAACCAAAAACTATCAACCCTTGGTAGGAGATGTAAACGGAGGAATTTGAGTTCTAAATATGAGTTTCTTTTCCAAAGCATGCTTAGATTATGAAGAACAAAGATTGTTTTTACACGGAAATAAAGATGAAGAAGGTACGATGATTTCAAAGAGAACAACGAAACGAAATCCAAAGACAAAAACAAATTCAAAAAGTACTAAAACCCCAACCTTGAGATACCATAAAGGATGATCACTTCCTTCGACATGTCAAATTCAAGCATTCAATCAAGAACACCAGAAGGAAAAGCAAAAAGATTTCTCAAAATAATTTTCATTAATGATATCAATTCTTCCACCTTCACAAGGCTACTCTTTTCTATTATAAGCAACAAAACCCAAGACCTAATGCAACCTTAGTGGGTCTATTTAGTTGTGAAATGTGCCTAATCCTTCCGTAAAGAATTAAAGAATAAAATTAATTATGATAAATGTGAAAAATTAAATTCAAAAATTCATTGCAAAGAAAAATGCTTAACCTTAAAGGCCCATAGTTAACAAAAACAAAAAAACAATTGCTTCCAAAATTAAGGCATGGATTTGATATTCCAAATCTATCCCTTGGGAATGATGAGGAGAATATATGTATAATCATGAGAGTATTGGTTGGATATTGAGAATCATTAGAATATTTGTAAACACACACTTGGTCGACACCTCAATCTCTATTATAGCTATATTGAACAAAACTAGAAGCAAACAAAACGGAAAAGTTGAACCAAAAACTATCAACCCTTGGTAGGAGATGTAAACGGAGGAATTTGAGTTCTAAATATGAGTTTCTTTTCCAAAGCATGCTTAGATTATGAAGAACAAAGATTGTTTTTACACGGAAATAAAGATGAAGAAGGTACGATGATTTCAAAGAGAACAACGAAACGAAATCCAAAGACAAAAACAAATTCAAAAAGTACTAAAACCCCAACCTTGAGATACCATAAAGGATGATCACTTCCTTCGACATGTCAAATTCAAGCATTCAATCAAGAACACCAGAAGGAAAAGCAAAAAGATTTCTAAAAATAATTTTCATTAATGATATCAATTCTTCCACCTTCACAAGGCTACTCTTTTCTATTATAAGCAACAAAACCCAAGACCTAATGCAACCTTAGTGGGTCTATTTAGTTGTGAAATGTGCCTAATCCTTCCGTAAAGAATTAAAAAATAAAATTAATTATGATAAATGTGAAAAATTAAATTCAAAAATTCATTGGAAAGAAAAATGCTTAACCTTAAAGGCCCATAGTTAACAAAAACAAAAAAATGGCTTCCAAAATTAATGCATGGATTTGATATTCCAAATCTATCCCTTGGGAATGATGAGGAGAATATATGTATAATCCTGAGAATATTAGTTGGATATTGAGAATCATTAGAATATTTGTAAACACACACTTGGTCGACACCTCAATCTCTGTTATAGCTATATTGAACAAAACTAGAAGAAAACAAAACGGAAAAGTTGAACCAAAAACTATCAACCCTTGGTAGGAGATGTAAACGGAGGAATTTGAGTTCTAAATATGAGTTTCTTTTCCAAAGCATGCGTAGATTATGAAGAACAAAGATTGTTTTTACACGGAAATAAAGATGAAGAAGGGACTATGATTTCAAAGAAAACTACGAAACGAAATCCAAAGGCAAAAACAAATTCAAAAAGTACTAAAACCCCAACCTTGAGGTATCATAAAGGATGATCACTTCCTTCGACAAGTCAAATTCAAACATTTAATCAAGAACACCTGAAGGAAAAGCAAAAAGATTTCTCAAAATAATTTTGATTAATGGTATCAATTCTTCCACCTTCACAAGGCTACTCTTTTCTATTATAAGCAACAAAACCCAAGACCTAAGCAACCTTAGTGGGTCTATTTAGTTGTGAAATGTGCCTAATCCTTCCGTAAAGAATTAAAGAATAAAATTAATTATGATAAATGTGAAAAATTAAATTCAAAAATTCATTGGAAAGAAAAATGCTTAACCTTAAAGGCCCATAGTTAACAATAACAAAAAAAATTGCTTCCAAAATTAATGCATGGATTTGATATTCCAAATCTATCCCTTGGGAATGATGAGGAGAATATATGTATAATCTTGAGAATATTAGTTGGATATTGAGAATCATTAGAATATTTGTAAACACACACTTGGTCGACACCTCAATCTCTGTTATAGCTATATTGAACAAAACTAGAAGCAAACAAAACGGAAAAGTTGAAACAAAAACTATCAACCCTTGGTAGGAGATGTAAACGGAGGAATTTGAGGTCTAAAAATGAGTTTTTTTTTCAAGCATGCTTAGATTACGTGGATCGTTACGAGCTTCAGTTTGATATATTATAATAGTTGTTACGACACCCGAGTCAAAAGTTATATCCATTTATAGTTTGATCTCCGATTTATCAAATGTTTTTTTTTAAATGTGAACAGGAGAACTCTTCTTACCTTTCCTACTCTATTTTTCATGAAGAACAAAGATTGTTTTTACACGGAAATAAAGATGAAGAAGGTACTATGATTTCAAAGAAAACTACGAAACGAAATCCAAAGACAAAAACAAATTCAAAAAGTACTAAAACCCCAACCTTGAGATACCATAAAGGATGATCACTTCCTTCGACATGTCAAATTCAAGCATTCAATCAAGAACACCAGAAGGAAAAGCAAAAAGATTTCAAAAAAAAATTTTCATTAATGATATCAATTCTTCCACCTTCACAAGGCTACTCTTTTCAATTATAAGCAACAAAACCCAAGACCTAATGCAACCTTAGTGGGTCTATTTAGTTGTGAAATGTGCCTAATCCTTCCGTAAAGAATTAAAAAATAAAATTAATTATGATAAATGTGAAAAATTAAATTCAAAAATTCATTGGAAAGAAAAATGCTTAACCTTGCAGGCCCATAGTTAACAAAAACAAAAAAAACATTACTTCCAAAATTAATCCATGGATTTGATATTCCAAATATATCTCGTGGGAATTATTAGGAGAATATATGTATAATCTTTAGAACATTGGTTGGATGGTGAGAATCATTAGAATATTTGTACACACACACTTGGTCGACACCTCAATCTCTGTTATAGCTATATTGAACAAAACTGGAAGCAAACAAAACGGAAAAGTTGAACCAAAAACTATCAACCCTCGATTGGAGATGTAAATGGAGGAATTTGAGTTCTAAAAATGAGTTTCTTTTTCAAAGCATGCTTAGATTAGGAAGAACAAAGATTGTTTTAACATAGAAATAAAGATGAAGAAGGTATGATGATTTCAAAGAGAACTTGGAAATGAAATTCAAAGACAAAAACAAATTCAAAAAGTCCTAAAATCCCAACCTTTAGATACCATAAAGGGTGATCACTTCCTTCGACATGTCAAATTCAAGCATTCAATCAAGAACACCAGAAGGTAAAGCAAAAATATTTCTCAAAATAATTTTCATTAATGATATCAATTCTTCCACCTTCACAAGGCTACTCTTTTCTATTATAAGCAACAAATCCCAAGACCTAATGCAACCTTAGTGGGTCTATTTAGTTGTGAAATGTGCCTAATCCTTCCGTAAGGAATTAAAGAAAAAAATTAATTATGATAAATGTGAAAAATTAAATTCAAAAATTCATTGCAAAGAAAAATGCTTAACCTTAAAGGCCCATAGTTAACAAAAACAAAAAAACAATTGCTTCCAAAATTAAGGCATGGATTTGATATTCCAAATCTATCCCTTGGGAATTATTAGGAGAATATATGTATAATCTTGAGAACATTGGTTGGATAGTGAGAATCATTAGAATATTTGTACACACACACTTGGTCGACACCTCAATCTCTGTTATAGCTATATTGAACAAAACTGGAAGCAATCAAAACGGAAAAGTTGAAACCAAAACTATCAACCCTCGGTAGGAGACGTAAATGGAGGAATTTGAGTTCTAAAAATGAGTTTCTTTTTCAAAGCATGCTTAGATTACGAAGAACAAAGATTGTTTTAACATAGAAATAAATATGAAGAAGGTATGATGATTTCAAAGAGAACTAGGAAACGAAATCCAAAGACAAAAACAAATTCAAAAAGTCCTAAAACCCCAACCTTTAGATACCATAAAGGATGATCACTTCCTTCGACATGTCGAATTCAAGCATTCAATCAAGAACACCTGAAGGAAAAGCAAAAAGATTTCTCAAAATAATTTTCATTAATGATATCAATTCTTCCACCTTCACAAGGCTACTCTTTTCTATTATAAGCAACAAATCCCAAGACCAAATGCAACCTTAGTGGGTCTATTTAGTGGTGAAATGTGCCTAATCTTTCCGTAAGGAATTAAAGTAAAAAATTAATTATGATAAATATGAAAAATTCAATTCAAAAATTCATTGCAAAGAAAAATGCTTAACTTGAAGGCCAACAATTAACAAAAACAAAAAAAATTGCTTCCAAAATTAATCCATAGATTTGATATCCCAAATCAATCCCTTGGGAATGATGAGGAGAATATATGTATGATCTTGAAAACATTGGTTGGATAGTGAGAATCATTAGAATATTTGTACATTCACACTTGGTAGACGCCTCAATCTCTGTTATAGCTAAATTGAACAAAACTGGAAGCAATCAAAACGGAAAAGTTGAAGCAAAAACTATCAAACCTCGGTAGGAGATGTAAATGGAGGAATTTGAGTTCTAAATATGAGTTTCTTTTTCAAAGCATGCTTAGATTATGAAGAACAAAGATTGTTTTTACACGGAAATAAAGATAAAGAAGGTACTATGATTTCAAAGAAAACTACGAAACGAAATACAAAGACAAAAACAAATTCAAAAAGTACTAAAACCCCATCCTTGAGATACCATAAAGGATGATCAATTCCTTCGACATGTCAAATTCAAGCATTCAATCAAGAACACAAGAAGGAAAAGCAAAAAGATTTTGCAAAAATAATTTTCATTAATGATATCAATTCTTCCACCTTCACAAGGCTAATCTTTTCTATTATAAGCAACAAAACCCAAGACCTAATGCAACCTTAGTGGGTCTATTTAGTTGTGAAATATGCGTAATCCTTCCGTAATGAATTAAAGAATAAAATTAATTATGATAAATGTGAAAAATTAAATTCAAAAATTCATTGCAAAGAAAAATGCTTAACCTTAAAGGCCCATAATTAACAAAAACAAACATATTGCTTCCAAAATTAATGCATGGATTTGATATTCCAAATCTATCCCTTGGGAATGATGAGGAGAATATATGTATGATCTTGAAAATATAGGTTGGATATTGAGAATCATTGGAATATTTGTAAACACACACTTGGTCGACACCTCAATCTTTGTTATAGCTAAATTGAGTAAAATTGGAAGCAAACAAAACAGAAAAGTTGAAACTAAAACTATCAACCCTCGGTAGGAGACGTAAATGGAGGAATTTGAGTTCTAAAAATGAGTTTCTTTTTCAAAGCATGCTTAGATTATGAAGAACAAAGATTGTTTTTACATAGAAATAAAGATGTAGAAGGTATGATGATTTCAAAGAGAACTAGGAAACGAAATCCAAAGACAAAAAAAATTCAAAAAGTTTTAAAACCCCAACCTTTAGAAACCATAAAGGATGATCACATCCTTCGACGAGTCCAATTCAAGCATTCAATCAAGAACAACTGAAGGAAAAGCAAAAAGATTTCTAAAAATAATTTTAACTAATGATATCAATTTTTCCACCTTCACAAGGCTGCTCTTTTCTCTTATAAGCAACAAAACCCAAGACCTAATGTAACCTTAATGGGTCTATTTAGTTGTGAAATATGCCTAATCCTTCCGTAAAGAATAAAAGAATAAAATTAATTATGATAAATGTGAAAAATTAAATTCCAAAATTCATTGCAAAGAAAAATCTTAACATTAAAGGCGCATAATTAACAAAAACAAAAAAAATTGCTTCCAAAATTAATGCATGGATTTGATATTCCAAATCTATCCCTTGGCAATGATGAGGAGAATATATTTTTAATCTTGAAAATATTGGTTGGATATTGAGAATCATTAAAATATTTGTAAACACACACTTGGTCGATACCTCAATCTCTATTATAGTTATATTGAACAAAACTAGAAGCGAACAAAACGAAAAAGTTGAAACAACAACTATCAACCCTCGGTAGAAGATGTAAATGGAGGAATTTGAGATCCAAAAATGAGTTTCTTTTTCAAAGCATGATTAGATTACGAAGAACAAAGATTGTTTTAACATAGAAATAAAGATGAAGAAGGTATGATGATTTCAAAGAGAACTGATCGGGGCAGAACCGACATCGCCGATCCTGCCCGTTACTTTGGTTTTATCTATTTATAAAACTCTCGCAAGTGCACGAATCATTTCGTAGAAAATGATAAGTATACTCCCAAGGTCGATCTAAGGAAGGAATGTATGTGGTTTTTAATTTATTATTCAAACTTTTAAAAACGAAATTAAATCCTAAACATCCTGTCACGATATTTTGGGGTTTTGTGTTTTTAATCTACTTACATAAAAATAAACATAGATTCAATAAATATTTATGCAAATTTTATCATTTATAATGGTGGAGTATTTATGGATATAATAACTAAGTTAATTATGCTTGCTCATATTATTTAGGTTATTAAAGATATGAATTGATATTTATTGATTCTCTCTTTTTTGTATGAATACCACCTTTGGTGGGGTTAGATATTCTTTGTTAACTAAACAAATCAATTAACACCTATGGGTGGGGTTGATAACTAATTTGGTTAATTAAATTAATTTCTTTTTCTAAGAGATTGAAAATGAACCGTTTAAATGCCACCTTTGGTGGGGTTAGACAGTTTAAACTTTATTCAAGGTGTCCAAATTAAACCTAAGAATTTAGTTATCCGAGTACTAACTTTCAAGTTTTAAAACCACTACTGAAAACATGTTGTCAATACATTTTCAGATAATAATTCTTATAAAAACTTTTGAAATAGAGCTTCACTCTAACTCTTAAGGCGATTGTACCAACAAATAAAAGAGCACTACTCTAAATCGAATAGGATAACTAAACGTTAAAATGTAATTTTGAGGTTTAAGTTTGTAATGAAAAATAATATATTTCTGTCTAACATTCTTAATATAAAATCTTGAATAAAAACAAAATCAATTCATTTTAGAGATTTTTACCTATTTAATATTTCGCAACCATAACAACGTTATTATTACATAATGTTTACTAAGCCAACACATGATTAAATTTAATCACAGACAAATTAAATATAACATGTAAGAATAAAGCATAAAAAATAGCGTAAAGAAAATAAAATCCTTACAGAACTTGACGCTATTTAGTTCTTTGGAAAACCTCCAAGCGGAATTTGCACTTCCATTTATTGAATCAAAAACTAATATATTACAAAAAACATAACTAGTTCTTCCCAAAAAGGGAAGAACTCTAAAACTAAGAGAAATTAACTAAAAACTAAGAAAAACTAAAAAAACCTAAAAATCTAAGAAAAGAGAGAAAGAAAAAAAAGAGAAGTGTGTTTTGAAGGTGTTTTGAAGGTGTGTTTTGAAGTGAATGGAAGGGGGTATTTATAGGTGAGGATGGAGAGAAAAATGATTAAAAAAATGTTAAAAAAATATTAAAAAAATAAAAACGTGTTTTGGACTGCTTGAGGTCATCAATGACGTCAGCGTGACGTCATGGGGCGGTACCGCACGTGAAAAATGGGTCAAAAACGCGTTGGGCGCGGTGGTAAGTATTCAGTGTAACGGCGCGTGAGCGCGATAACCAGCCTTGATCTTCTGCGAAACAATAACCATGATTTTGGGCGGCTGAGTCTTTAGTAGCATGGTAGGCGCGCTGTGCGCGTTTCTACGCTTTTGACATTTTTGACCTTTTCGACCCATTTTGTCCAATTTTTCCATGTTTGTTGACCTTTTTCCACTTATTTATTAATTTATTTGTGATGTATTGCTTCAAGTATTCTTCTTTGAGTCTTTAAATTGCGTTTTTAAGCCAAAATACGAAAAACAATAAAAATACCCGTGATTCGAAAAAGACAAATTTATATAAATATATGATAAAACATATAAATATATATATTTTTAATCAATTAATGTGCATAAAATCATGGTTATTTTAGTGCTTTTTGAGCACTCATCACAACCCACAACTGCCTTCTTGCTAGTCCCTTAGCAAGAGAAGCGATAAAAACTAAAAATTAAACTATCCTAAATCACTTCCGTAGATTGACACGGTTGCATTTAGCCTATGCAACAAGCCTTTAAACCCACTAGGTTGCCCTAGTGGACGAGTTTGAGTCTCGTGAGGGCTTTGATAATGATACCCACAAACATTGAACTAAATGTAAAAATCAAAAGAAATAAAAATAATCAACTTAAAAACTAAAATTACAACAACATCAAAAATTAACTTTTAAGAAAAAAGAAAACAACATAACACAAAATGTCTCATACTTTTTAATCTCTTTTAAGATCATAATTAAAATCTCAAGCATAAGTTATTTTAATCTTCTTAAACAATCATGATTTATTATAATAATTAGTTGAAAATCATTTTCATATTTCATTTCAAAAATGTATCAATTTAATTTTACCCAATTTGGTGTCATGAATCCGAATCGCTTCGACTCTATTCCTCACAAGTCAATACTCTCAAAACACTTGAATCCTATGGGTTCAAACACTCATACTAATTTATATGCGAAAAGAGTTGATGTATAGAAATGAACTAATATGTTCGCATATGTATAAAGAAGAAAGGCTCAAAGTGTTATTTTGACGTTGATCTCATGGAAGGAATCAAATGTATAAATTATAAAGATATCATATATAAAAATTATTTTCATGCATAAATCAAACTCATTAAGAAAAAATTTCAAGATATATGCCTTTTACAAATGAAGAAAGTGCAATGACTTTTTAGGGAATTACTTCCTATATCTTTCTTTTGTAATTAGCCTTTACTCACAATTTTGTAGGCAATGTGGGTCATAGTATGTAGATTATACTATATATTCTTTCTCTCTCTATTTTTTTCTGAAGATACTTTTCAATATATATCATTTTTTTAGAGAGTCAACCCATGTACAGATTGTACACATTTTTTTCTTAGGATCTTGGGTGAATGGTTAATTTTGTGGCTTTTTTGTTTGATCTTGGTTTAGGTAACCCCAGATATGTCTCTTTTTTTTTGTAACAGTCATGCACGAATGAGATAAAAGCATATACTATCAATTTCTACTCAAATCATTTAATCTAAGCAAAAATAATAATAAAAAATATACGACACTCTATTAAGATGAGAAAAAATTCATACATTCAATATTAATGCCTATAGAGATCATCTAAGAATTTGAAGAAATAAGAAATGTGTTTGGAGTAGAAAAAATATATATTTCACTCTGAATAAAGGAAATTAGGCTCAAATTATATCTCACAAAGGTAGTCTCCACTAAAACAAATTCATAAATACC
Organism: Hippophae gyantsensis; assembly: GCA_030763125.1. Lineage (NCBI taxonomy): Eukaryota > Viridiplantae > Streptophyta > Magnoliopsida > Rosales > Elaeagnaceae > Hippophae > Hippophae gyantsensis. Next base: position 39,396,942 of record CM061032.1, on the reverse strand, counting down.
GATTTTGGGTTTAATATAATTTCTACATCTTATCAAGAAATACTAGTTATGACAAAAATTAACTAATTATCAAAAACAATTACAAAATATTTCATGATATGTTTTCAAAAATTAATCTAACAGTACAAAAGACTTAACTCTTTACTTAAATTTGATTTAAAGAAATGATAAATTTTTGTGAGAAAATATATATTTTTTTTTTTTTTAATTTTTTTTTAATTTCAAAAATTACTAAATCACACAAAACAAACACAAAAAAATGAAGATGTGAACATAAAAAAGAAAATTTTTTTTTTTTTTTTTTTTTTAAATTGTTAAATCTTTTTTTTTTTTCTAATTAAGCATGGTAACTTTTCACCACCTTAACCAAGAACTTACATTGTCCTCAATGTAACAAGCGTAAATTAAAGATAAAGAGAAAAGAGAAGAAAAATTACCTATTTCTTGAGAATGTGTAAGTAGTAATGGAGAAATGCAAGTGCATTCATCATATTCATCATTAAAGTGTATACGACGATTCTTTGTGAACTTCTAAAATGATGGGTTGCCTCCCATCCAACCGCTTAGTTTAACGTCTTAGCAAGGCGTAACTTGGGATTGCCTTTTAAGTAAACTCAATGTCCCCTCATCATTGAGTCAATCAAACCTACAAGTAAGACAATGTTGTCTACCTATATCATTTCAAACATGCCCTATTGATTTTCAAATTTTTCTCGTACCAAAACTAGGGGCATGCTTGAGGTTTTAGATAACCCACATCTAGGTGCAAATCAAATAATTAAGGCATCAAAACACAATTGTACCTAGAACAAACAAAACAACTAACTCCTTAGATTGTAATTAAAGCTTTAAAATTTTGGAGATAGTTTTAATTTTTTTTTTTTTTTAATTTTTTGAAGTTAAAATAACATAATCAAGATAACCAAGAGTGCTCCCGAGGAAAGAATGGTGGGGCAAAGGCTCCTTAAAAACCATCCTCCTAGACAGAAAGCAACGTTCAGAGAAAGACTAAATGCACAAAGGCTTCCAAGAACTAGTCTCCTAGGCATTTAACTCCTTAGATCTTTACTTTTCATGCTATTAAAATTAAATTAATTAAGTTAAGTTAAGTTAAAATTTAAGTTAATTAAGTTAATAAAAAGGTAGGTTAATTAAGTTAATGAAAATCTAAGTTAATTAAGTTAGTAAATTAAATTAATATAAGTTAGTAAATTAAGTTACTAAAAACCTAAGTTAATTAACTTAAACGAAAATTAAAAAAAAAAGTAGTTAAAAAAAAATTTGAAAAAAATAAAATAAAATAAAAAGAGAAAAAGAGAAAAAATAAAAATTAAGCAAAAAAAAAAAATAATAATAAAATAAAATAAATTTAAAAAAATAATTGTAAAAGGTAAAAGATAAAATAGAGAAAAAGAAAAAACAACAAAAATAAATTAAAAAAAATTGAAAATAAAGTTTTTGATTTTTTTATTTTTTATTTTTTTTTTTTTTATTTTTTGATTATTTTTATTTTTTATTTTTATTTTTTTATTATTTTATTATTTTTATTATTTTTTATTTTTTTTATTTTTTTATTTTTTATTTTTTTATTTTTTTTTATTATTTTTTATTTTTATTATTTTTTTATTTTTTTAATTTTTTATTTTTTTATTCTTATTTATTTATTAATTTAATTTAAAATTTATTTACTTTTTTTTACTTCAAATTTCAAAATGCAAAATTATTTTATTATTCATGCTATATTTTTTTATTTATTACGAAATTGAAATTTGAATTTTTTTACTTTTCACAAACAACAAAATTTTTTATTTTTTTAATTTTTTAATAAAAAAATTCACAATTATTCTGACAAGACAAAAAGTTTTTAAAATTTTGATAAATAATTTAAAAACGCTTATTCCTTCCCGCAAGAATCGCCAAAAACTTGATACCATCCGTCCGCTAAAACTTGATAAAAAGGGTAGCGATATCGTAGATCTCGCCCGTTACTTTGGTTTTATCTATTTATAAAACTCTCAAGAAGTACACGAATCATTTCGTAGAAAATGATAAGTATACTCCCGAGTCGATCTAAGGAAGGAATGTATGTGGTTTTTAATTTATTATTCAAACTTTTAAAACGAAATTAAATCCTAAACATCCTGTCACGATATTTTGGGGTTTTGTGTTTTTAATCTACTTACATAAAAATAAACATAGATTCAATAAATATTTATGCAAATTTTATCATTTATAATGGTGGAGTATTTATGGATATAATAACTAAGTTAATTATGCTTGCTCATATTATTTAGGTTATTAAAGATATGAATTGATATTTATTGATTCTCTTTTTTGTATGAATACCACCTTTGGTGGGTTAGATATTCTTTGTTAACTAAACAAATCAATTAACACCTATGGGTGGGGTTGATAACTAATTTGGTTAATTAAATTAATTTCTTTTTCTAAGAGATTGAAAATGAGCTTAGTTTAAATGCCACCTTTGGTGAGGTTAAACGATTTAAACTTTATTCAAGGTGTCCAAATTAAACCTAAGAATTTAGTTATCCGAGTACTAACTTTCAAGTTTTAAAACCACTCTTGAAAACATGTTGTCAATACATTTTGAGATAATAATTCTTATAAAAACTTTTGAAATAGAGCTTATTTCTAACTACAAGGGCGATTGTACCAACAAATAAAAGAGCACTACTCTAAATCAGACAGGATAACTAAACCTTAAAATCTAATTTTCGATTTAAGTTTGTAATGAAAAATAATATATTTCTCTCTAACATTCTTAATATAAAATCTTGAATAAAAACAAAATCAATTCATTTTAGAGATTTTTACCTATTTAATATTTCGCAAAGCATAACAACGTTATTATTACATCATGTTTACTAAGCAACAACACAGTTAAATTTAATCACCAGACAAATTAAATATAACATGTAAGAATAAAGCATAAAAAATAAGCGTAAAGAAAATAAAATCCTTACAGAACTTCGACGCTATTTCCGTTCTTTGGAAAACCTCAATGAATTTGCACTTCCATTTATTGAATCAAAAGCTAATATATTACAAAAAACATAACTAGTTCTTCCCAAAAAGGAAGAACTCTAAAACTAAGAGAAATTAACTAAAAACTAAGAAAAACTAAAAAACCTAAAAATCTAAGAAAAGAGAAAGAAAGAAGAGAGAAGTGTGTTTTGAAGGTGTTTTGAAGGTGTGTTTTGAAGTGAATGGAAGGGGGGTATTTATAGGTGAGGATGGAGAGAAAAAATGATTAAAAAAAATGTTAAAAAAAATATTAAAAAAATAAAAAACGTGTTTTGGACCTGCTGAGGTCATCAATGACGTCAGCATGACGTCATGGGGGCGGCTGCACGTGAAAAATGGGTCAAAAACGCGTTGGGCGCGCGGCTGGGCGGCGGCTGGGCGCGGCGCGCGCGCGTGAACAGTAAACGGCGCGCAGTGCTGCGCGCATGAACAGTAACCCGCGCGCAGTTTTGGGCGGAGCTGGGTGCTGGGGGCGGCGGCTGGGCGGCGCGGCGGCGCGTTCTGCTTTTGACATTTTTGACCTTTTCGACCCATTTTGTCCAATTTTTCCATGTTTGTTGACCTTTTTCCACTTATTTATTAATTTATTTGTGATGTATTGCTTCAAGTATTCTTCTTTGAGTCTTTAAATTGCGTTTTTAAGCCAAAATACCTGAAAAACAATAAAAATACCCGTGATTCCGAAAAAGACAAATTTATATAAATATATGATAAAACATATAAATATATATATTTTTAATCAATTAATGTGCATAAAATCATGGTTATTTTAGTGCTTTTTGAGCACTCATCAAGAACTAGGAAACGAAATTCAAAGACAAAAACAAATTCAAAAAGTCCTAAAACCCCAACCTTTAGATACCATAAAGGATGATCACTTCCTTCGACAAGTCGAATTCAAGCATTCAATCAAGAACACCTGAAGGAAAAGCAAAAAGATTTCTAATAATAATTTTCACTAATGATATCAATTTTTCCACCTTCACAAGGCTGCTCTTTTCTATTATAAGCAACAAAACCCAAGACCTAATGCAACTTTAGTGGGTCTATTTAGTTGTGAAATGTGCCTAATCCTTCCCTATGGAATTACATAATCAAAATTAATTATGATAAATGCGAAAAATTAAATTCAAAAATTCATTGCAAAGAAAAATGCTTAACCTTAAAGGCCCATAATTAACAAAAACAAACACATTGCTTCCAAAATTTATGCCTGGATTTGATATTCCAAATCTATCCCTTGGGAATGATCAGGAGAATATATGTATAATCTTAAAAATATTGGTTGGATATTGAGAATCATTAAAATATTTGTAAACACACACTTGTTCGACACCTCAATCGCTATTATAGCTATATTGAACAAAACTGGAAGCAAACAACACGGAAAAGTTGAAACAACAACTATCAACCCTCGGTAGAAGAGGTAAATGGAGGAATTTGAGTTCTAAAAATGAGTTTCTTTTTCAAAGCATGCTTAGATTATGAAGAACAAAGATTGTTTTAACACGGAAATAAAGATGAAGAAGGTATGATGATTTCAAAGAGAACTAGAAAACGAAATCCAAAGACAAAAACAAATTCAAAAAGTCCTAAAACCCCAACCTTGAGATACCATAAAAGATGATGACTTCCTTCGACAAGTCGAATTCAAGCATTCAATCAAGAACACTTGAAGGAAAAGTAAAACGATTTCTAAAAATAATTTTCACTAATGATATCAATTTTTCCACCTTCACAAGGCTGCTCTTTTCTATTATAAGCAACAAAACCCAAGACCTAATGCAACTTTAGTGGGTCTATTTAGTTGTGAAATGTGCCTAATCCTTCCGTAACGAATTACAGAATAAAATTAATTATGATAAATCTGAAAAATTAAATTCAAAAATTCATTGCAAAGAAAAATGCTTAACCTTAATGGCCCATAATTAACAAAAACAAACACATTGCTTCCAAAATTAATGCATGGATTTGATATTCCAAATCTATCCCTTGGGAATGATCCGGAGAATATATGTATAATCTTGAAAATATTGGTTGGATATTGAGAATCATTAAAATATTTGTAAACACACACATGGTTGATATCTAAATCTCTATTATAGCTATATTGAACAAAACTGGAAGCAAACAAAACAGAAAAGTTGAAACAACAACTATCAACCCTCGGTAGAAGATGTAAATGGAGGAATTTTTGTTCTAAAAATGAGTTTCTTTTTCAAAGCATGCTTAGATTACGAAGAACAAAGATTGGTTTAAGATAGAAATAAAGATGAAGAAGGTATGATGATTTCAAAGAGAACTAGGAAACGAAATCCAAAGAAAAAAAAAATTCCAAAAGTCCTAAAACTCCAACCTTGAGATACCATAAAGGATGATCACTTCCTTCGACAAGTCGAATTCATCCATTCAATCAAGAACACTTGAAGGAGAAGCAAAAAGATTTCTAAAAATAATTTTCACTAATGATATCAATTTTTCCACCTTCACAAGGCTGCTCTTTTCTATTATAAGCAACAAAACCCAAGACCTAATACAACCTTAGTGGGTCTATTTAGTTGGAAAATGTGCTTAATCCTTCCGTAAAGAATAAAAGAATGAAATTAATTATGATAAATGTGAAAAATTAAATTCAAATATTCATTGCAAAGAAAAATCTTAACCTTAAAGACCCATAATAAACAAAAACAAAAAAAATTGCTTCGAAAATTAAATCATGGATTTGATACTCGAAATCTATCCCTTGGGAATGATGAGGAGAATATATGTATAATCTTGAGAATATTGGTTGGATATTGAGAATCATTGCAATATTTGTAAACACACACTTGTTCGACACCTCAATTGCTATTATATGTATTTTGAGCAAAACTGGAAGCAAACAAAACGGAAAAGTTGAAACAAAAACTATCAACCCTCGGTAGGAGCTGTAAATGGAGGAATTTGAGTTCTAAAAATGAGTTTCTTTTTCAAAGCATGCTTAGATTACGAAAAACAAACATTGTTTTAACATAGAAATAAAGATAAAGAAGGTATGATGATTTCAAAGAGAACTAGGAAACGAAATCCAAAGACAAAAACAAATTCAAAAAGTCCTAAAACCCCAACCTTGAGATACCATAAAGGAAGATCACTTATTTCGACAAGTCAAATTCAAGCATTCAATCAAGAACACCTGAAGGAAAAGCAAAAAGATTTCTAAAAATAATTTTCACTAATGATATCAATTTTTCCACCTTCACAAGGCTGCTCTTTTCTATTATAAGCAACAAAACCCAAGACCTAACGCAACCTTAGTGGGTCTATTTAGTTGTGAAATGTGCCTAATCCTTCCGTAAAAATTTCAAGAATAAAATTAATTATGATAAATGTGAAAAATTAAATTCCAAAATTCATTGCAAAGAAAAATGCTTAACATTAATGCATGGATTTGATATTCCAAATCTATCCCTTGGGAAGGATCAGGAGAATATATGTTTAATCTTGAAAATATTGGTTGGATATTGAGAATCATTAAAATATTTGTAAACACACACTTGGTCGATACCTCAATCTCTATTATAGCTATATTGAACAAAACTGGAAACAAACAAAACGGAAAAGTTGAAACAAAAACTATCAACACTGGGAAGGATATGTAAATGGAGGAATTTGAGTTCTAAAAATGAGGTTCTTTTTCAAAGCATGCTTAGATTACGAAAAACAAACATTGTTTTAACATAGAAATAAAGATAAAGAAGGTATGATGATTTCAAAGAGAACTAGGAAACGAAATCCAAAGACAAAAACAAATTCAGAAAGTCCTAAAACCCCAACCTTGAGATACCATAAAGGAAGATCACTTATTTCGACAAGTCAAATTCAAGCATTCGATCAAGAACACCTGAAGGAAAATAAAAAGATTTCTAAAAATAATTTTCACTAATGATATCAATTTTTCCACCTTCACATGGCTACTCTTTACTATTATAAGCAAAAAAACCCGAGACCTAATGCAAACTTAGTGGGTCTATTTAGTTATGAAATATGCCTAATCCTTCCGTAAGGAATTAAAGAATAAAATTAATTATGATAAATGTGGAAAATTAAATTCAAAAATTCATTGCAAAGAAAAATGCTTAACCTTAAAGGCCCATAATTAACAAAAAGAAAAAAAATTGCTTCCAAAATTAATGCATGGATTTGACAGTCCAAATCTATCCCTTGGGGATGATCAGGAGAATATATGTATGATCTTGAGAACATTTGTTGAATATTGAGAATCATTAGAATATTTGTAAACACATACTTGGTCTACACCTCAATCTCTGTTATAGCTATATTGAGCAAACCTGGAAGCAAACAAAACGGAAAAGTTGAAACAGAATCTTTCAACCCTCGGTAGGAGATGTAAATGGAAGAATTTGAGTCCTAAAAATGAGTTACTTTTTCAAAGCATGCTTAGATTAAGAAGAACAAAGATTGTTTTAACACAAAAATAGTGATGAAGAAGGTATGATTATTTTAAAGAGAACTAGGAAACGAAATCCAAAGACAAAAACAAATTCAAAAAGTCCTAAAACCCCAACCTTGAGATACCAGAAAGGATGATCACTTCCTTCGAGAAGTCGAATTCAAGCATTCAATCAAGAACACCTGAAGGAAAAGCAAAAAGATTTCTAAAAATAATTTTCACTAATGATATCAATTTTTCCACCATCACAAGGCTGCTCTTTTCTATTATAAGCAACAAAACCTAAGACCTAATGCAACCTTAGTGGGTCTATTTAGTTGTGAAATGTGCCTTATCCTTCCGTAAGGAATTAAAGAATAAAATTAATTATGATAAATTTGGAAAATTAAATTCTAAAATTCATTGCAAAGAAAAATGCTTAACCTTAAAGGCCCATAATTAACAAAAACTAAAAAAAATTGCTCCCAAAATTAAGGCATGGATTTGACATTCCAAATCTATCCCTTGGGAATGATCAGGTGAATATATGTATGATCTTGAGAACATTTGTTGAATATTGAGAATCATTAGAATATTTCTAAACACACACTTGGTCAACACCTCAATCTCTGTTATAGCTATATTGAACAAAACTAGAAAAAAAAAGAAAATGGAAAAGTTGAACCAAAAAGTATCAACCCTCTGTAGGAGATGTAAACGGAGGAATTTGAGTTCTAAAATTAAGTTACTTTTTCAAAGCATTCTTAGATTATGAAGAACAGAGATTGTTTCAACACCGAAATAAAGATGACGAAGGTATGATGATTTCAAAGAGAACCACGAAACGAAATCCAAAGACAAAAAAAAATTCAAAAAGTCCAAAAACCCCAACCTTGAGATACCTTAAAGGATGATCAGTTCCTTCGACAAGTCGAATTCAAGCATTCAATCAAGAACACTTGAAGGAAAAGCAAAAAAGATTTCTAAAAATAATTTTCATTAATGAAATCAATTTTTCCACCTTCACAAGGCTGCTCTTTTCTATTATAAGCAATAAAACCTAAGACCTAATGCAACCTTAGTGGGTCTATTTAGTTGTGAAATGTGCCTAATCCTTCCGTAAGGAATTAAAGAATAAAATTAATTATGATAAATTTGGAAAATTAAATTCAAAAATTCATTGCAAAGAAAAATGCTTAACCTTAAAGGCCCATAATTAACAAAAACTAAAAAAATTGCTCCCAAAATTAAGGCATGGATTTGACATTCCAAATCTATCCCTTGATAATGATCAGGAGAATATATGTATAATCTTGAAAATATTGGTTGTATATTGAGAATCATTAGAAAATTTGTAAACACACACTTGGACGACACCTCAATCTCTGTTATATATATATTCAACAAAACTGGAAGCAAACAACATGGAAAAGTTGAAACTAAAACTATCAACCCTCGGTAGTAGATGTGAACGGTGGAATTTGAGTTCTAAAAATGAGTGTCTTTTTCAAAGCCTGCTTAGATTATGAAGAACAGAGATTGTTTCAACACCGAAATAAATATGAAGAAGGTATGATGATTTCAAAGAGAACTACGAAACGAAATCCAAAGACAAAAACAAATTCAAAAGGTCCTAAAACCCCAACCTTGAGATACCATAAAGGATGATCACTTCCTTCGACAAGTCGAATTCAAGCATTCAATCAAGAACACCTGAAGGAAAAGCAAAAAGATTTCTAAAACTAATTTTCACTAATGAAATCAATTTTTCCACCTTCACAAGGCTTCTCTTTTCTCTTATTAGAGACAAAACCCTAGACCTAATGCAACCTTAGTGGGTCTATTTAGTTGTGAAATGTGCCTAATCCTTCCGTAAGGAATTAAAGAATAAAATTAATTATTATAAATGTGGAAAATTAATTTTAAAAATTCATTGCAAAGAAAAATGCTTAACCTTAAAGGCCCATAATTAACAAAAAGAAAAAAAATTGCTTCCAAAATTAATGCATGGATTTGACATTCCAAATCTATCCCTTGGGAATGATTAGGAGAATATATGTATGATCTTGAGAACATTTGTTGAATATTGAGAATCATTAGAATATTTCTAAACACACACTTGGTCGACACCTCAATCTCTGTTATAGCTATATTGAACAAAACTAGAAACAAACAAAATGGAAAAGTTGAACCAAAAACTATCAACCCTCCGTAGGAGATGTAAACGGAGGAATTTGAGTTCTAAAATTGAGTTACTTTTTCAAAGCATTCTTAGATTATGAAGAACAGAGATTGTTTCAACACCGAAATAAAGATGAAGAAGGTATGATGATTTCAAAGAGAACCACGAAACGAAATTCAAAGACAAAAACAAATTCAAAAATTCCTAAAACCCTAACCTTGAGATACCATAAAGGATGATCACTTCCTTCGACAAGTCGAATTCTAGCATTCAATTAAGAACACCTGAAGGAAAAGCAAAAAGATTAGGGAATGATCTGGAGAATATATGTATTATCTTGAAAATATTGGTTGGATATTGAGAATCATTAGAAAATTTGTAAACACACACTTGGTCGACACTTCAATCTCTGTTATAGCTATATTGAAAAAAACTGGAAGCAAACAACATGGAAAAGTTGAAACAAAAACTATCAACCCTCGGTAGGAGATGTCAATGGAGGAATTTGAGTTCTAAAAATGAGTTTCTTTTTCAAAACATGCTTAGATTACGAAGAACCAAGATTGTTTTAACACGGAAATAAAGATGAAGAAGGTATGATGATTTCAAAGAGAACTAGGAAACGAAATCCAAAGACAAAAACAAATTCAAAAGGTCCTAAAACCCCAACCTTGAGATACAATAAAGGATGATAACTTCCTTCGACATGTCGAATTAAAGCATTCAATCAAGAACACTTGAAGGAAAAGAAAAAAGATTTCTAAAAATAATTTTCAGTAATGATATCAATTTTTCCACCTTCACAAGGCTTCTCTTTTCTCTTATAAGCAACAAAACTGAAGACCTAATGCAACCTTAGTGGGTCTATTTAGTTGTGAAATGTGCCTAATCCTTTCGTAAGGAATTAAAGAATAAAATTAATTATGATAAATGTGAAAAATTAAATTCAAAAATTCATTGCAAAGAAAAATGCTTAACCTTAAAGGCCCATAATTAACAAAAACAAACACATTGCTTCGAAAATTTATTCATGGATTTGATATTCCAAATCTATCCCTTTCGAATGATCAGGAGAATATTTGTATAACCTTGAAAATATTGGTTGGATATTAAGAATCATTAAAATATTTGTAAACACACACTTGGTCGATACGTGAATCTCTATTTTAGCTATATTTAACAAAACTGGAAGTAAACAAAACGGAAAAGTTGAAACAACAACTATCAACCCTCGGTAGAAGAGGTAAATGGAGGAATTTGAGTTCTAAAAATGAGTTTCTTTTTCAAAGCATGCTTAGATTACGAAGAACAATGATTGTTTTGACACGGAAATAAAGATGAAGAAGGTATGATGATTTCAAAGAGAACTAGGAAACGAAATCCAAAAACAAAAACAAATTCAAAAAGTCCTAAAACCCCAACCTTGAGATACCTTAAAGGATGATCACTTCCTTCGAGAAGTGGAATTCAAGCATTCAATCAAGAACACCTGAAGGAAAAGCAAAAAATATTTCTAAAAATAATTTTCACTAATGATATCAATTTTTCCACCATCACAAGGTTGCTCTTTTCTATTATAAGCAACAAAACCTAAGACCTAATGCAACCTTAGTGGGTCTATTTCGTTGTGAAATGTGCCTAATCCTTCCGTAAGGAATTAAAGAATAAAATTAATTATGATAAATGTGGAAAATTAAATTCAAAAATTCATTCCAAAGAAAAATGCTTAACCTTAAAGGCCCATAATTAACAAAAACAAAAAAAATTGCTCCCAAAATTAAGGCATGGATTTGACATTCCAAATCTATCCCTTGATAATGATCAGGAGAATATATGTATAATCTTGAAAATATTGGTTGTATATTGAGAATCATTAGAAAATTTGTAAACACACACTTGGACGACACCTCAATCTCTGCTATATCTATATTGAACAAACCTGGAAGCAAACAACATGGAAAAGTTGAAACAAAAACTATCAACCCTCGGGAGTAGATGTGAACGGTGGAATTTGAGTTCTAAAAATGAGTTTCTTTTTCAAAGCCTGCTTAGATTATGAAGAACAGAGATTGTTTCAACACCGAAATAAATATGAAGAAGGTATGATGATTTCAAAGAGAACTACGAAACGAAATCCAAAGACAAAAACAAATTCAAAAGGTCCTAAAACCCCAACCTTGAGATACCATAAAGGGTGATCACTTCCTTCGACAAGTCGAATTCAAGCATTCAATCAAGAACACCTGAAGGAAAAGCAAAAAGATTTCTAAAACTAATTTTCACTAATGAAATCAATTTTTCAACCTTCACAAGGCTTCTTGATGAGTGCTCAAAAAGCACTAAAATAACCATGATTTTATGCACATTAATTGATTAAAAATATATATATTTATATGTTTTATCATATATTTATATAAATTTGTCTTTTTCGGAATCACGGGTATTTTTATTGTTTTTCAGGTATTTTGGCTTAAAAACGCAACTTACAAACTCAAAGAGGAATACTTGAAGCAATACATCACAAATATATTAATAAATAAATGGGGAAAGGTCAACAAATATGGAAAAATTGGACAAAATGGGTCAAAAAGGACAAAAATGTCAGAAAGGAGAAAATCGTGCCGCCGTGCCGCTCGGGCCGCCAGTATACGCCTTTCTCCTCATACTTGTTCATCCGTGCTCCCACTGTTCATCCGTGTTTACCATTATTCATCGCTGGTCATCGTTCATCAGCGATACTGGAGGCTGCTAGCCTTCCCCATAATGACGTCGATCTTGGCGTCATTAATGACATCAAAGGCAATTCCAATACGCGTTTTTACATTTTTTAATATTTTTTTTAACATTTTTTTACTCATTTTTTCTCTCCATCCTCACCTATAAATACTCCCCTTCCCTTCACTTCAAACACACCTTCAAAACACACTTCTCTCTTCTTTCTTTCTCTCTTTTATTAGATTTTTAGGTTTTTTTAGTTTTTCTTAGTTTTTAGTTAATTTCTCTTAGTTTTAGAGTTCTTCCCTTTTTGGGAAGAACTAGTTATGTTTTTGTAATTTATTAGCTTTTCGATTCAATAAATGCGAGTGCAAATTCCGCTTGGAGGTTTTCGGCCAGCGGGGAATAGCATCGAAGTTCTGTAAGGATTTTATTTTCTTTACAGTTATTTTTTATGCTTTATTCTTACATGTTATATTTAATTTGTCTGTGATTAAATTTAACTTTGCTGGCTGTTTATAAACATGATGTAATAATAACGTTGTTATGCTTGCGAAATATTAAATAGGTAAAAATCTCTAAAATGAATTGATTTTATTTTTATTCAAGATTTTATATTAAGAATGTTAGAGAGAAATATATTATTTTTCATTACAAACTTAAACACGAAAATTAGATTTTAAGGTTTAGTTATCGATACGATTTAGAGTAGTGCTCTTTTATTTGATGGTACAATCCTTGATAGTTAGAGTGAAGCTCTATTTCAAAAGTTTTTATAAGAATTATTATTTGAAAATGTATTGACAACATGTTTTGATAGTGGTTTTAAAACTTGAAAGTTAGTACTCGGATAACTAAATTGTTAGGTTTAATTTGGACACCTTGAATAAAGTTTAAAATGTCTAACCCCACCAAAGGTGGCATTTAAATGGTTGATTTTCAATCTCTTAGAAAAAGAAATTAATTTAATTAACCAAATTAGTTATCAACGCCACGCATAGGTGTTAATTGATTTGTTTAGTTAACAAAGAATATCTAACCCACCAAAGGTGGTATTCATACAAAAAAGAGAATCAATAAATATCAATTCATATCTTTAATAACCTAAATAATATGAGCAAGCATAATTAACTTAATTATTATATCCATAAATACTCATTTGTTTTAACAGATAAAATTTGCATAAATGTTTATTGAATCTATGTTTATTTTTATGTAAGTAGATTAAAAACACAAAACCCCAAAATATCGTGACAGATGTTTAGGATTTAATTTAGATTTTTAAAAGTTTGAATAATAAATTAAAAACCACATACATTCCTTCCTTAGATCGACCTTGGGAGTATACTTATCATTTTCTACGAAATGATTCGTTGCACTTGAGAGTTTTATAAATAGATAAAACCAAATGAGCAGGCGAGGATCAGCGATGTCGGTTTGCCCTATCAAGTTTTTGGCCTTGAATTGTGGATGGTATCAAGTTTTTGTGTACTTGAAGGAAGGAATAGCGTTTTTAAATTATTTATCAAAATTTTAAAAACCTTTGTGTTGTAAATAATTGTGATTTTTTTTATTAAAAATTAAAAAAAATAAAAAATTTTGTTGTTTGTGAAAAGTAAAAAAATTCAAATTTCAATTTAGTAGTAAATAAAAAAAATATAGCATGAATAATAAAATAATTTTGCATTTTGAAATTTGAAGTAAAAAAAAAAGTAAATAAATTTTAAATTAAATTAATAAATAAATAAGAATAAAAAAAATAAAAAAATAAAAAAAATAAAAAAAATAAAAAAAATAAAAAAAATAAAAAAAAAAATATAAATAATAAAAAATAAAAATAAAAAAACAAAAAAACAAAAAAATAAAAAAAATAAAAAAATATAAAAAAAATAAAAAAAAAATAAAAAAAATAAAAAAAAAAATAAAAAAAATAAAAAAAAATCAAAAACTTTATTTTCAATTTTTTTTATTTTATTTTTTGTTGTTTTTTCTTTTTCTTTTACCTTTTTCAATTTTTTTTTTCAATTTATTTTATTTTATTATTATTATTTTTTTTTGGCTTAATTTTTATTTTTCTCTTTTTATTTTTATTTTATTTTTTTCTCAAATTTTTTTAACTACTTTTTTTAATTTTCGTTTAAGTTAATTAACTTAGGTTTTTAGTAACTTAATTTACTAACTTATATTAATTTAATTTACTAACTTAATTAACTTAGATTTTCATTAACTTAATTAACCTACCTTTTTATTAACTTAATTAACTTAAATTTTAACTTAACTTAACTTAATTAACTTAATTTTAATAGCATGAAAAGTAAAGATCTAAGGGAGTTAAATGCAGGAGACTAGTTCTTGGAAGCGCTTTGTGCCGCTAGTGCTTTCACAGGAGCGTTGCTCTGTCTAGGAGGATGGTTTTTAAGGAGCCTTTGCCCCACCATTCTTTCCTGGGAGCACTCTTGGATTATCTTGATTATGTTATTTTAACTTCAAAAAAATTAAAAAAAAAAAAATGCGAAACTATCTCCAAAATTTTAAAGCTTTAATTACAATCTAAGGAGTTAGTTGTTTTGTTTGTTCTAGGTACAATTGTGTTTTGATGCCTTAATTATTTGATTTGCACCTAGATGTGGGTTATCTAAAACCCTCGAAGCATGCCCCACTAGTTTTGAGTGAGAAAAAATTTGAAAATCAATAGGGCATGTTTGAAAGCGATATAGGTAGACAACATTGTCTTACTTGTAGGTTTGATTGACTCAATGATGAGGGGACATTGAGTTTACTTAAAGGCAATCCCAAGTTACGTCTTGCTAAGGCGTTAAACTAAGCGGCCCGGATGAGGCAACCCATCATTTTAGGTAATTTTTTTGTTATTTGTTTTAATTTTATTGTTTATTTTGGTTTAATTATATGTGAATAATTTTTAAATTGTTAAAACTAAAAATATTTTTGAGTTGTTAGAAGTTCTGACAATGCAATGTGTATACACTTTAATGATGAATATGATGAATGCACTTGCATTTCTCCATTACTACTTACACATTCTCAAGAAATAGGTAATCTTTCTTCTCTTTTCTCTTTATCTTTAATTTACAGTTGTTACATTGAGGACAATGTAAGTTCTTGGTTGGGGGTGGTGAAAAGTTACCATGCTTAATTAGAAAAGAAAAAAAAAAAGATTTAACAATTTAAAAAAAAAAAAAAAAAAATTTTTCTTTTTTATGTTCACATCTTCATTTTTTGTGTTTGTTTTGTGTGATTTAGTAATTTTTGAAATTTAAAAAAAATAAAAAAAATAAAAAAAAAATATTTTCTCACAAAAATTTATCATTTCTTTAAATCAAATTTAAGTAAAGAGTTAAGTCTTTTGTACTGTTAGATTAATTTTTAAAAACATATCATGAAATATTATGTAATTATTTTTGATAATTAGTTAATTTTTGTCATAACTAGTATTTCTTGATAAGATGTAGAAATTATATTAAACCCAAAATCGGTATTTATGAATTTGTTTTAGTGGAGACTACCTTTGTGAGATATAATTTGAGCCTAATTTCCCTTATTCAGAGTGAAATATATATTTTTTCTACTCCAAACACATTTCTTATTTCTTTAAATTCTTACATGATCTCTATAGGCATTAATATTGAATGTATGAATGTTTCCTCATCTTAATAGAGTGTCGTATATTTTTATTATTATTTTTGCTTAGAGTAAATGATTTGAGTAGAAATTGATAGTATATGCTTTTATCTCATTCGTGCGTATTTGTTACAAAAAAAAAAGACATATCTGGGGTTACCTAAACCAAGATCAAACAGAAAAGCCACAAAATTAACTACTCACCAAAATCCAAAAAAATGTACAATCTGTACATGGGTTGACTCTCTAAAATATACATATATTGAAAAAAAAAAATTAGAGAGATAAAAAAAATATAGTATCATCTTCATACTATGACCCACATTCCCTACAAAGTTGTGAGTAAAGGCTAATTACAAAAGAAAGATATAGGAAATAATTCCCTAAAAAGTCATTGCACTTTCTTCATTTATAAATGGCATATATCTTGAAATTTTTTCTTAAAGAGTTTGATTTATGCATGAAAATAATTTTTATATATGATATCTTTATAATTTATACATTTGATTCCTTCCATGAGATCAACGTCAAAATAACACTTTGAGCCTTTCTTCTTTATACATATGCGAACATATTAGTTCATTTCTATACATCAACTCTTTCGCATATAAATTAGTATGAGTGTTTGAACCCATAGGATTCAGTGTTTTGAGAGTATTGACTTGTGAGGAATAGAGTGGAAGCGAATTCGGATTTATAACACTGAAATTGGGTGAAATTAAATTGATACATTTTTGATATGAAATATGAAAATGATTTCCGACTAATTATTATAATAAATCATGATTGTTTAAAAAGATTAAAATAACTTATGCTTGAGATTTTAATTATGATCTTAAAGGCGATTAAAAAGTATGAGACATTTTTGTG
>CM061032.1:39001253-39379959 GCA_030763125.1 Hippophae gyantsensis | reverse complement strand
TGATAACTTTTTTCTCGGAGATCGAAACAATTATTATAATATATCAAACTAAAGCTCGTATCGATTCACACAATATGATTTGGCCAAAAGTTGGACCTCATTTTTGGAAGAAAATTCCATCGTTTACATCTTTTACCGAGGGTTTTAAGTATTTGGTGCACCATTTTTGTTGTACTTACTTTCGATTTTATTCAAATGAGCTGTAAAGGAGATATTGGTGCAAACAAATGGTTCTTTATTTACTTGTTGAATGAAAGTATATTCTTCCAAACAAATAAGGGAAGAGAAAAAGAAAGGACGTATTGTTTACATTTTAAAAAAGAACAAAACATTTGTTATATCGAAGTTTCAGCATTAAAAGATGATAACTTTTGACACGGGTATCGAAAGGACTATAATAATATATCAAATCGAAGCACATATCGATTCACACAATCTGCAATGGACTCAACTTGGAATTTAATTTTTTGGCACAAATAATCTCGTTTGTGTCATTTATTGAGTGTTTTAAGTTTTTTGCGCACCATTTCTGTTGTACTTACTTTCGATTTTAGTCAAGAGAGCCGTAAAGGAGATATTGTACAAACGAAGGGTTATTTATTTATGTGTTCAATCAATATCAATTTTTCCTAAAAAATAAGAGAAAAGAAAAAGAAAGGGGCTATCGTTCACATTTTAAAAAAGAACAAAACATTTGATAAATCAGAGTTCCAACTTTAATCAATGATAACTTTTTACTCGGATATCGAAACAACTAGTATAATTTATCAAACTGAAGCTCGTATCGATTCACACAATCTGATTTGGCCTCACAAAGGAACGTCATTTTTGGAAGCAAATTCCATCGTTTACATCATTTCTCGAGGGTTTTAAGTATTTGTCACACCATTTTCGTTGTACTTACTTTCGATTTTATTCAAATGAGCCGTAAAGGAGATATTGGTGCAAACAAATGGTTCTTTATTTACTTGTTCAATGAAAGTATATTCCTCCAAACAAATAAGGGAAGAGAAAAAGAAAGGACGTATCGTTTACATTTTAAAAAAGAACAAAACATTTGATAAATCGAAGTTTCACCTTTAAAAGATGATAACTTTTGACACGGGTATCGAAAGGACTATAATAATATATCAAATCGAAGCTCGTATCGATTCACACAATCTGCATTACACTCAAGTTGGAAACTCATTTTTCGAAGCAAATTCCATCATTTACATTATTTACCGATGGTTTTAAGTATTTGGCGCACCATTTCCGTTGTACTTACTTTCCATTTTATTCAAATGAGCCGTAAAGGAGATATTGGTGCAAAAAAATGGTTCTTTATTTACTGTTTCAATGAAAGTATATTCTTCCAAACAAATAAGGGAAGAGAAAAAAGAAAGGACGTATTGTTAAAATTTTAAAAAAGAACAAAACATTTGATAAATCGAAGTTTCACCTTTAAAAGATGATAACTTTTGACACGGGTTTCGAAAGGACTATAATAATATATCAAATCGAAGCTCGTATCGATTCACACAATCTGCATTGGCCTCAAGTTGGAATTTCATTTTTTACCCAAATTTCATCGTTTACATCATATATTAAATATTTTAAGTTATTTGCGCACCATTTCCGTTGTACTTACTTTCGATTTTATTCAAGAGAGCCGTAAAGGCGATATTGGTGCAAACGAAGGGTTATTTATTTATGTGTTCAATCAATATCTATTTTTCCTAACAAATAAGAGAAAATAAAAAGAAAGGTCCTACCGTTCCCATTTTTAAAAAGAACAAAACATTTATAAATCGGAGTTCCAACTTTAGACAACGATAACTTTTTACTCGAATATCGAAACCACTATTATAATATATCAAACTGAAGCTCGTATCGATTCAGACAATCTGATTTGGCCTCACAAAGGAACCTCATTTTTTATGAAAATTCCATTATTTAAATCATTTACCGAGGGTTTTAAGTATTTGTCGCACCATTTTCGTTGTACTTACTTTCGATTTTATTCAAAAGAGCCATAAAGGAGATATTGGTGCCTACAAATGGTTCTTTATTTACTTTTTTAATGAAAGTATATTCTTCCAAACAAATAAGGGAAGAGAAAATGAAAGGACGTATTGTTTACATTTTAAAAAAGAACAAAACATTTGATAAATCGAAGTTTCACCTTCAAAAGATGATAACTTTTTTCTCGGAGATCGAAACAATTATTATAATATATCAAACTGAAGCTCGTATCAATTCACACAATCTGATTTGGCCTCACAAAGGAACCTCATTTTTGGAAGCAAATTTCATCGTGTACATTATTTACCGATGGTTTTAAGTATTTGGCAAACCATTTCCGTTGTACTTACTTTCGATTTTATTCAAATGAGCCGTAAAGGAGATATTGGTGCAAAAAAATGGTTCTTTATTTACTTGTTCAATGAAACTATATTCTTCCAAACAAATAAGGGAAGAGAAAAATAAATGACGTACTGTTTACATTTTAAAAAAGAACAAAACATTTGATAAATCGATGTTTCACGTTTAAAAGATGATAACTTTTGACACGGGTTTCGAAAGGACTATAATAATATATCAAATCAAAGCTCGTATCGATTCACACAATCTACGTTGGTTTCAAGTTGGAATGTCATTTTTGTACCCAAATTTCATCGTTTACATCATATATTGAATGTTTCAAGTTATTTGCGCACCATTTCTGTTGTACTTACTTTCGATTTAATTCAAGAGAGCCGTAAAGGCGATATTGGTGCAAACGAAGGGTTATTTATTTATGTGTTCAATCAATATCTATTTTTCCTAACAAATAAGAGTAAATAAAAAGAAAGGGGCTACCGTTCCCATTTTAAAAAAGAACAAAACATTTATAAATCGGAGTTCCAACTTTAAACAACGATAAATTTTTACTCGGATATCGAAACCACTATTATAATATATCAAACTGAAGCTTGTATCGATTCACACAATCTGATTTGGCCTCACAAAGGAACCTCATTTTTTTATGAAAATTCCATCATTTAAATCATTTACCGAGGGTTTTAAGTATTTGTCGCACCATTTTCGTTGTACTTACTTTCGATTTTATTCAAAAGAGCCATAAAGGAGATATTGGTGCCTACAAATGGTTCTTTATTTACTTGTTCAATGAAAGTATATTCTTCCAAACAAATAAGGGAAGAGAAAAAGAAAGGACATATTGTTTACATTTTAAAAAAGAACAAAACATTTGATAAATCGAAGTTTCACCTTCAAAAGATGATAACTCTTTTCTCGGAGATCGAAACAATTATTATAATATATCAAACTGAAGCTCGTATCGATTCACACAATCTGATTTGGCCTCACAAAGGAACCTTGTTGTGTGTTTTTCAACACACAAAATCGTGCAAGTATACACGGTAACAAGTAATAATATTTGTAAGTAAAGATCGTTCCTACGGAGATTTATTACTAGCGTTTGTTGATTATTAAAATTATTTAAACCTGATGTTATCCAAACAATCAATAATTTGTTGCAGTTTGTCTTAATTAATTTTTTTAACAGATTGTACGAAAATTCTAGGATTGCAGTTCACCCAAATTAATCCACTTGAATATTTTATTCTCTCTTGATTTATGTTCTCGTGTTTTAAGTTGTTAACCAAGAACTCCTAATTTATCCATATATCTCTTTCAAGCTCTATACAGACACACCTAGTTAAAATAATTCACTATATTCCTATGAGAATTAAATTCAACCAGATTTATTAAGTTACGAAGTTCTCAAACAGTCACACATACAATAAAAGTATATTTCTATCCCTTATGTATATACGTTATTTTATCACGAAGCGACACACAAAAATGCCTTTTTCAAGTTTATTTAAGTGTCACATATCAGTTAATTAATCTTCCGATAATTAAAAGCATTAAACACAGATAAAATAAACAACTTAAAACAGTTTCATAAATCATTCAAAAATAATTAATTCAAGTTTCATAATTTACGCTACACTGCAATCCTAGAACAAATGTATTAGTTCATAACAGAATTTAAAATTACAACACAACAAAAATAAAACATTGCAGAGAAACAAAAATTAAAAGAAAATAGATAAGGAAAAAAACTCTTTCACGATTCCTCAATGAACATTAAATTTCTTCCCTTTTCTTCTTCTTTGTTGTCTTCTTTCTCTGTAATTTCCCTAAGAAAATACAACATACAATGTTAAATAAACACTCTGCGTGTTTTGTGTAACACGCAAAGAAGAAAGAAACTGAAAATGATACAAGAAAAGAAATTTGCAAGAACTGCGAGAACACCCAAAAAACTGAGAGAGGAAAAACCAAAACTAAACTCAAATTAAAACTGAAAAATAAAAATAACGCGTACAAAAATATATCCCCCTTTTCAATTCTTATTTTTTTTTATATTTTTTTATATTAAAAGTGGGGACAAAAATGTATGGGGAGCACGCGTGAAAACATTCTACGCGTTTTTTGATTTTTTTTCTCTTTTTACGCATGCCACGTGTCACCATGTGATTTGTTGAGCGAAATAAAGCGACACATGGCAGCTTTTCATTGGATCGTAAGGCCGGGCGCATGAAGAACGCGTCGCACACGAATCCTCGCTTTGGAATCAATTAACGGCTGGAAATGGGCGTGGTTTCTGCGTTTTTATTTCACCAAATACATGCCATGTGTCACCATGTGATTCGCTGGAATATTTATGAGACACGTGGCTGCTTATTTTCCGTTGATGCACGAGGGTGCATGCGGCTTGGATGTATCGCGTCACACAGGATTTGTAGATGAGCGGCTCAGTGCGCGATAGCTTCGTTCAACGTGCTTCAATCTGGACCGTTCAACTCATCCAATGGCGATCGATGTGCCTCGAGGGAATCTGCGCAGCCGACATATGGGTCCCACCCTGCACGCCGGTCTGCGCGACAGGTGGGCCCCATTGGCACGCCAAGCCGCGCGATGTAATAAATCCTGCATCCATTCTCTTTGGTCGGGTTTGATCTACACGCGCCAATCCTGACCGTTTATGCTTTGATCGGACGAACCACGTTGTACGCGTGGATGTTGACGCGTGGAACTTCTCTCCTGCGAAGAAAAATAACTTTTATTAATTATATTTTCACCCTCAAATATATTTCAAATTACATTTTAAACTTTGGTTAATTGTAATTTAGCCCTTTTGGTAATTTAAATTAAATTTTAAACTTTTAATAATTACAACTAAGCCCGATTTTAATTTAAATTATATTTTCAACTTTTATAAATTGCAATTAATCATTATTTTATTTGAAATTATATTTTTGGACAAAAATTTACCATTAAGAGCGTTTTCGATATATTTTATTTGATTTTCTTAAAATTTAGAAAAAACAGTAAATCCTAATTTATTAAACTAAAATTAACTAAAAATAGAGAGAATCTAGCAATTATAATTAATAAAATAGTTGAAAATAACTATATAAAATACAGTTATAAAACCTCATTTTTGGAAGCAAATTCCATCGTTTACATCTTTTACAGAGGGTTTTAAGTATTTGGCGCACCATTTTCGTTGTACTCACTTTCGATTTTATTCAAATGAGCCGTAAAGGAGATATCGGTTCAAACAAATGTTTCTCTATATACGTGTTCAATGAATTTATATTCTTCTAAAAAAATAAAGGAAGAGAAAAAGAAAGGACGTACTGTTTACATTTTAAAAAAGAACAAAACATTAGATAAATCAAGGTTTCATCTTTAAAAGATGATAACTTTTGACACGGGTATCGAAAAGGACTATAATAATATATCAAATCGAAGCTCGTATCGATTCACACAATCTGCATTATACTCAAGTTGGAAACTCATTTTTGGAAGCAAATTCCATCGTTTACATTATTTACCGACGGTTTTAAGTATTTGGCGCACCATTTCCGTTGTACATACTTTCGATTTTATTCAAATGAGCCGTAAAGGAGATATTGGTGCAAAAAAATGGTACTTTATTTACTTGTTCAATGAAAGTATATTCTTCCAAACAAATAAGGCAAGAGAAAAAGAAAGGACGTATTGTTTACATTTTAAAAAAGAACAAACATTTGACAAATCAAAGTTTCACCTTTAAAAGATGATAACTTTTGACACGGGTTTCGAAAGGACTATAATAATATATCAAATCGAAGCTCATATCGTTTCACACAATCTGCATTGGCCTCAAGTTGGAATGTCATTTTTGTACCCAAATTTCATCGTTTACATCATATATTGAATATTTTAAGTTATTTGCGCACCATTTCCGTTGTACTTTCGATTTTATTCAAGAGAGCCGTAAAAGAGATATTGGTGCAAACGAAGGGTTATTTATTTATGTGTTCAATCAATATCTATTTTTCCTAACAAATAAGAGAAAAGAAAAAGGAAGGGCCTACCGTTCCCATTTTAAAAAAGAACAAAACATTTGTAAATCGGAGTTCCAACTTTAAACAACGATAACTTTTTACTCGGATATCCAAACCACTATTATAATATATCAAACTGAAG
This sequence comes from Hippophae gyantsensis, assembly GCA_030763125.1. Lineage (NCBI taxonomy): Eukaryota > Viridiplantae > Streptophyta > Magnoliopsida > Rosales > Elaeagnaceae > Hippophae > Hippophae gyantsensis. Next base: position 39,373,428 of record CM061032.1, on the reverse strand, counting down.
CTCGTATCGATTCACACAATCTGATTTGGCCTCACAAAGGAACCTCATTTTTCTATGAAAATTGCATCATTTACATCATTTACCGAGGGTTTTAAGTATTTGTCACACCATTTTCGTTGTACTTACTTCCGATTTTATTCAAAAGAGCCATAAAGGAGATAATGGTGCCTACAAATGGTTCTTTATTTACTTGTTCAATGAAAGTATATTCTTCCAAACAAATAAGGTAAGATAAAAAGAAAGGACGTATTGTTTACATTTTAAAAAAGAACAAAACATTTGATAAATCGAAGTTCCAACTTTAATCAACGATAACTTTTTTCTCGGAGATCGAAACAATTATTATAATATATCAAACTGAAGCTCGTATCGATTCACACAATCTGATTTGGCCTCAAGTTGGAACCTCATTTTTGGGAGCAAATTCCATCATTTACATCTTTTACCGAGTGTTTTAAGTATTTGGCGCACCATTTCTATTGTACTTACTTTCGATTTTATTCAATGGAGCCGTAAAGGATGTATCGGTTCAAACAAATGGTTCTTTATTTACGTGTTCAATGAATTTATATTCTTCTAAAAAAATAAGGGAAGAGAAAAAGAAATGACGTATTGTTTACATTTTAAAAAAGAACAAAACATTAGATAAATCGAAGTTTCACCTTTAAAAGATGATAACTTTTGACACGGGTATCGAAAGGACTGTAATAATATATCAAATCGAAGCTCCTATCGATTTACACAATCTGCATTGGACTCAAGTTGGAATTTCATTTTTTGGCCCAAATATCATCGTTTGCATCATTTATTGAATGTTTTAAGTTTTTTACGCACCATTTCTGTTCTACTTACTTTCGATTTTAGTCAAGACAGCCATACAGGAGATATTGGTACAAACGAAGGGTTCTTTGTTTATGTCTTCAATCAATATCTATTTTTCCTAACAAATAAGAGAAAAGAAAAAGAAAGGGGCTACCGTTCCCATTTTAAAAAAGAACAAAACATTTGATAAATCGGAGTTCCAACTTTAAACAACGATAACTTTTTACCCGGATATCGAAACAACTAGTATAATATATCAAACTGAAGCTCGTATAGATTCACACAATCTGATTTGGCCTCACATAGGAACCTCATTTTTGGAAGCAAATTCCATCGTTTACATCATTTACTGAAGGTTTTAAGTATTTGTCGCACCATTTTCGTTGTACTTACTTTCGATTTTATTCAAAAGAGCCGTAAAGGAGATATTGGTGCAAACAAATGGTTCTTTATTTACTTGTTCAATGAAAGTATATTCTTCCAAACAAATAAGGGAAGAGAAAAATAAAGGAAGTACTCTTTACATTTTAAACAAGAACAAAACATTTGATAAATCGATGTTTCACCTTTAAAAGATGATAACTTTTGACACGGGTTTCGAAAGGACTATAATAATATATCAAATCGAAGCTCGTATCGATTCACACAATCTGCATTGGCCTCAAGTTGGAATGTCATTTTTGTACCCAAATTTCATCGTTTACATCATATATTGAATGTTTTAAGTTATTTGCGCACCATTTCCATTGTACTTACTTTCGATTTAATTCAAGAGAGCCGTAAAGGCGATATTGGTGCAAACGAAGGGTTATTTATTTATGTGTTCAATCAATATCAATTTTTCCTAACAAATAAGAGAAAAGAAAAAGAAAGTGGCTACCGTTCCCATTTTAAAAAAGAACAAAACATTTAATAAATCGGAGTTCTAACTTTAAACAACGATAACTTTTTACTCGGATATCGAAACCACTATTATAATATATCAAACTGAAGCTCGTATCGATTCACAAAATCTGATTTGGCCTCACATAGGAACCTCATTTTTTTGCAAATTCCAGCGTTTATATCATTTACCGAGGGTTTTAAGTATTTGTCGCACCATTTTCGTTGTACTTACTTTCGATTTTATTCAAATGAGTCGTAAAGGAGACATTGGTGCAAACAAATGGTTCTTTATTTACTTGTTCAATGAATGTATATGCTTCCAAACAAATAAGGGAAGAGAAATAGAAAGGACGTAATGTTTACATTTTAAAAAAGAACAAAACATTTGATAAATCGAAGTTTCACCTTGAAAAGATGATAGCTTTTTTCTCGGAGATCGAAACAATTATTATAAGATATCAAACTGAAGCTCGTATCGATTCACACAATCTGATTTGTCCTCAAGTTGGAACCTCATTTTTGGAAGCAAATTCCATCGTTTACATCATTTACCGAGGGTTTTAAGTATTTGGCGCACCATTTCCGTTGTACTTACTTCCGATTTTATTCAAATGAGTCGTAAAGGAGACATTGGTGCAAACAAATGGTTCTTTATTTACTTGTTCAATGAAAGCATATGCTTCCAAACAAATAAGGGAAGAGAAAAAGAAAGGACGTAATGTTTACATTTTAAAAAAGAACAAAACATTTGATAAATCGAAGTTTCACCTTCAAAAGATGATAACTTTTTTCTCGGAGATAGAAACAATTATTATAATATATCAAACTGAAGCTAATATCGATTCACACAATCTGATTTGTCCTCAAGTTGGAACCTCATTTTTGGAAGTAAATTCCATCGTTTACATCATTTACCGAGGGTTTTAAGTATTTGACGCCCCATTTCTGTTGTACTTACTTTCGATTTTATTCAAATGAGCCGTAAAGGAGATATTGGTGCAAACAAATGGTTCTTTATTTACTTGTTCAATGAAAATATATTCTTCCAAACAAATAAGAGAAGAGAAAAAGATAGGACGTACTGTTTACATTTTAAAAAAGAACAAAACATTTGATAAATCGAAGTTTCAGCTTTAAAAGATGATAACTTTTGACACGGGTATCGAAAGGACTATAATAATATATCAAATCGAAGCTCGTATTGATTCACACAATCTGCATTGGACTCAACTTGTAATTTCCTTTTTTTGCTCCGAATATCATCGTTTGCGTCATTTATTGAGTGTTTTAAGTTTTTTGCGTACCATTTCTGTTGTACTTACTTTCGATTTTAGTCAAGAGAGCCGTAAAGGAGATATTGTACAAAAGAAGGTTTATTTATTTATGTGTTCAATCAATATCAATTTTTCCTAACAAATAAGAGAAAAGAAAAAGAAAGGGGCTATCGTTCACATTTTAAAAAAGAACAAAACATTTGATAAATCGGAGTTCCAACTTTAATCAACGATAACTTTTTACTCGGATATCGAAACAACTAGTATAATATATCAAACTGAAGCTGGTATCGATTCACACAATCTAATTTGGTCTGACATAGGAACCTCATTTTTTGAAGCAAATTCCATCGTTTACACCATTTACCGAGGGTTTTAAGTATTTGTCGCACCATTTTCGTTGTACTTACTTTCAATTTTATTCAAAACAGGCGTAAAGGAGATATTGGTTCAAAAATATGGCTCTTTATTCACTTGTTCAATGAAAGTATATTCTTCCAAACAAATAAGGGAAGAGAAAAGGAAAGGACGTACAGTTTACATTTTAAAAAAGAACATAACATTTGATAAATCGAAATTTCACCTTTAAAATATGATAACTTTTGACACGGGTTATGAAAGGACTATAATAATATATCAAATCGAAACTCGTATCGACTCACACAATCTGCATTGGCCTCAAGTTGGAATGTCATTTTTGTACCCAAATTTCATCGTTTACATCATATATTCAATGTTTTAAGTTTTTTGCGCACCATTTCTGTTCTACTTACTTTTGATGTAAAAGAGATATTGGTGCAAACGAAGGGTTATTTATTTATGTGTTCAATCAATATCAATTTTTCCTAACAAATAAGAGAAAAGAAAAAGAAAGGGGCTACCGTTCCCATTTTAAAAAAGAACAAAACATTTGTAAATCGGAGTTCCAACTTTAAACAACGATAACTTTTTACTCGGATATCGAAACCACTATTATAATATATCAAACTGAAGCTCGTATTGATTCACACAGTCGGATTTGGCCTCACAAAGGAACCTCATTTTTGGAAGTAAATTCCATCATTTACATCATTTACCGAGGGTTTTAAGTATTTGGCGCCCCATTTCTGTTGTACTTACTTTCGATTTTATTCAAATGATCCGTAAAGGAGATATTGGTGCAAACAAATGGTTCTTTATTTACTTGTTCAATGAAAGTATATTCTTCCAAACAAATAAGAGAAGAGAAAAAGATAGGACGTACTGTTTACATTTTAAAAAAGAACAAAACATTTGATAAATGGAAGTTTCAGCTTTAAAAGATGATAACTTTTGACACGGGTATCGAAAGGACTATAATAATATATCAAATCGAAGCTCGTATCGATTCACACAATCTGCATTGGACTCAACTTGGAATTTCCTTTTTTTGCCCAAATATCATCGTTTGTGTCATTTATTGAGTGTTTTAAGTTTTTTGCGTACCATTTCTGTTGTACTTACTTTCGATTTTAGTCAAGAGAGCCGTAAAGGAGATATTGTACAAAAGAAGGTTTATTTATTTATGTGTTCAATCAATATCAATTTTTCCTATAAGAGAAAAGAAAAAGAAAGGGGCTATCGTTCACATTTTAAAAAAGAACAAAACATTTGATAAATCGGAGTTCCAACTTTAATCAACGATAACGTTTTACTCGTATATCGAAACAACTAGTATAATATATCAAACTGAAGCTGGTCTCGATTCACACAATCTAATTTGGCCTCACATAGGAACCTCATTTTTTGAAGCAAATTCCATCGTTTACACCATTTACCGAGGGTTTTAAGTATTTGTCGCACCATTTTCATTGTACTTACTTTCGATTTTATTCAAAACAGGCGTAAAGGAGATATTGGTTCAAAAATATGGCTCTTTATTCACTTGTTCAATGAAAGTATATTCTTCCAAACAAATAAGGGAAGAGAAAAGGAAAGGACGTACAGTTTACATTTTAAAAAAGAACATAACATTTGATAAATCGAAATTTCACCTTTAAAATATGATAACTTTTGACACGGGTTATGAAAGGACTATAATAATATATCAAATCGAAACTTCGTATCGACTCACACAATCTGCATTGGCCTCAAGTTGGAATTTCATTTTTTACCCAAATTTCATCGTTTACATCATATATTAAATATTTTAAGTTATTTGCGCACCATTTCCGTTGTACTTACTTTCGATTTTATTCAAGAGAGCCGTAAAGGAGATATTGGTGCAAACGAAGGGTTATTTATTTATGTGTTCAATGAATATCAATTTTTCCTAACAAATAAGAGAAAAGAAAAAGAAAGGGGCTACCATTCCCATTTTAAAAAAGAACAAAACATTTGTAAATCGGAGTTCCAACTTTAAACAACGATAACTTTTTACTCGGATATCGAAACCACTATTATAATATATCAAACTGAAGCTCGTATCGATTCACACAGTCGGATTTGGCCTCACAAAGGAACCTCATTTTTGGAAGTAAATTCCATCATTTACATCATTTACCGAGGGTTTTAAGTATTTGGCGCCCCATTTCTGTTGTACTTACTTTCGATTTTATTCAAATGAGCCGTAAAGGAGATATTGGTGCAAACAAATGGTTCTTTATTTACTTGTTCAATGAAAGTATATTCTTCCAAACAAATAAGAGAAGAGAAAAAGATAGGACGTACTGTTTACATTTTAAAAAAGAACAAAAGATTTGATAAATCGAAGTTTCAGCTTTAAAAGATGATAACTTTTGACACGGTTATCGAAAGGACTATAATAATATATCAAATCGAAGCTCGTATCGATTCACACAATCTGCATTGGACTCAACTTGGAATTTCCTTTTTTTGCCCAAATATCATCGTTTGTGTCATTTATTGAGTGTTTTAAGTTTTTTGCGTACCATTTCTGTTGTACTTACTTTCGATTTTAGTCAAGAGAGCCGTAAAGGAGATATTGTACAAAAGAAGGTTTATTTATTTATGTGTTCAATCAATATCAATTTTTCCTATAAGAGAAAAGAAAAAGAAAGGGGCTATCGTTCACATTTTAAAAAAGAACAAAACATTTGATAAATCGGAGTTCCAACTTTAATCAACGATAACTTTTTACTCGTATATCGAAACAACTAGTATAATATATCAAACTGAAGCTGGTCTCGATTCACACAATCTAATTTGGCCTCACATAGGAACCTCATTTTTTGAAGCAAATTCCATCGTTTACACCATTTACCGAGGGTTTTAAGTATTTGTCGCACCATTTTCATTGTACTTACTTTCGATTTTATTCAAAATCAGGCGTAAAGGAGATATTGGTTCAAAAATATGGCTCTTTATTCACTTGTTCAATGAAAGTATATTCTTCCAAACAAATAAGGGAAGAGAAAAGGAAAGGACGTACAGTTTACATTTTAAAAAAGAACATAACATTTGATAAATCGAAATTTCACCTTTAAAATATGATAACTTTTGACACGGGTTATGAAAGGACTATAATAATATATCAAATCGAAACTCGTATCGACTCACACAATCTGCATTGGCCTCAAGTTGGAATGTCATTTTTGTACCCAAATTTCATCGTTTACATCATATATTGAATGTTTTAAGTTATTTGCGCACCATTTCCGTTATACTTACTTTCGATTTAATTCAGGAGAGCCGTAAAGGAGATATTGGTGCAACAAAAGGGTTATTTATTTATGTGTTCAATCAGTATAAATTTTTCGTAACAAATAAGAGAAAAGAAAAAGAAAGGGGCTACCGTTCACATTTTAAAAAGAACAAAACATTTGATAAATCAGAGTTCCAACTTTAATCAACGATAACTTTTTACTCGTATATCGAAACCACTATTATAATATATCAAACTGAAGCTCGTATCGATTCACACAGTCGGATTTGGCCTCACAAAGGAACCTCATTTTTGGAAGTAAATTCCATCATTTACATCATTTACCGAGGGTTTTAAGTATTTGGCGCCCCATTTCTGTTGTACTTACTTTCGATTTTATTCAAATGAGCCGTAAAGGAGATATTGGTGCAAACAAATGGTTCTTTATTTACTTGTTCAATGAAAGTATATTCTTCCAAACAAATAAGAGAAGAGAAAAAGATAGGACGTACTGTTTACATTTTAAAAAAGAACAAAAGATTTGATAAATCGAAGTTTCAGCTTTAAAAGATGATAACTTTTGACACGGTTATCGAAAGGACTATAATAATATATCAAATCGAAGCTCGTATCGATTCACACAATCTGCATTGGACTCAACTTGGAATTTCCTTTTTTTGCCCAAATATCATCGTTTGCGTCATTTATTGAGTGTTTTAAGTTTTTTGCGTACCATTTCTGTTGTACTTACTTTCGATTTTAGTCAAGAGAGCCGTAAAGGAGATATTGTACAAAAGAAGGTTTATTTATTTATGTGTTCAATCAATATCAATTTTTCCTAACAAATAAGAGAAAAGAAAAAGAAAGGGGCTATCGTTCACATTTTAAAAAAGAACAAAACATTTGATAAATCGGAGTTCCAACTTTAATCAACGATAACTTTTTACTCGGATATCGAAACAACTAGTATAATATATCAAACTGAAGCTGGTCTCGATTCACACAATCTAATTTGGCCTCACATAGGAACCTCATTTTTTGAAGCAAATTCCATCGTTTACACCATTTACCGAGGGTTTTAAGTATTTGTCGCACCATTTTCGTTGTACTTACTTTCGATTTTATTCAAAACAGGCGTAAAGGAGATATTGGTTCAAAAATATGGCTCTTTATTCACTTGTTCAATGAAAGTATATTCTTCCAAACAAATAAGGGAAGAGAAAAGGAAAGGACGTACAGTTTACATTTTAAAAAAGAACATAACATTTGATAAATCGAAATTTCACCTTTAAAATATGATAACTTTTGACACGGGTTATGAAAGGACTATAATAATATATCAAATCGAAACTCGTATCGACTCACACAATCTGCATTGGCCTCAAGTTGGAATGTCATTTTTGTACCCAAATTTCATCGTTTACATCATATATTGAATGTTTTAAGTTATTTGCGCACCATTTCCGTTATACTTACTTTCGATTTAATTCAGGAGAGCCGTAAAGGCGATATTGGTGCAAACGAAGGGTTATTTATTTATGTGTTCAATCAATATCAATTTTTCCTAACAAATAAGAGAAAAGAAAAAGAAAGGGGCTACCGTTCCCATTTTAAAAAAGAACAAAACATTTGTAAATCGGAGTTCCAACTTTAAACAACGATAACTTTTTACTCGGATATCGAAACCACTATTATAATATATCAAACTGAAGCTCGTATCGATTCACACAGTCGGATTTGGCCTCACAAAGGAACCTCATTTTTGGAAGTAAATTCCATCATTTACATCATTTACCGAGGGTTTTAAGTATTTGGCGCCCCATTTCTGTTGTACTTACTTTCGATTTTATTCAAATGAGCCGTAAAGGAGATATTGGTGCAAACAAATGGTTCTTTATTTACTTGTTCAATGAAAGTATATTCTTCCAAACAAATAAGAGAAGAGAAAAAGATAGGACGTACTGTTTACATTTTAAAAAAGAACAAAAGATTTGATAAATCGAAGTTTCAGCTTTAAAAGATGATAACTTTTGACACGGGTATCGAAAGGACTATAATAATATATCAAATCGAAGCTCGTATCGATTCACACAATCTGCATTGGACTCAACTTGGAATTTCCTTTTTTTGCCCAAATATCATCGTTTGCGTCATTTATTGAGTGTTTTAAGTTTTTTGCGTACCATTTCTGTTGTACTTACTTTCGATTTTAGTCAAGATAGTCGTAAAGGAGATATTGTACAAAAGAAGGTTTATTTATTTATGTGTTCAATCAATATCAATTTTTCCTAACAAATAAGAGAAAAGAAAAAGAAAGGGGCTATCGTTCACATTTTAAAAAAGAACAAAACATTTGATAAATCGGAGTTCCAACTTTAATCAACGATAACTTTTTACTCAGATATCGAAACAACTAGTATAATATATCAAACTGAAGCTGGTCTCGATTCACACAATCTAATTTGGCCTCACATAGGAACATCATTTTTTGAAGCAAATTCCATCGTTTACACCATTTACCGAGGGTTTTAAGTATTTGTCGCACCATTTTCATTGTACTTACTTTCGATTTTATTCAAAACAGGCGTAAAGGAGATATTGGTTCAAAAATATGGCTCTTTATTCACTTGTTCAATGAAAGTATATTCTTCCAAACAAATAAGGGAAGAGAAAAGGAAAGGACGTACAGTTTACATTTTAAAAAAGAACATAACATTTGATAAATCGAAATTTCACCTTTAAAATATGATAACTTTTGACACGGGTTATGAAAGGACTATAATAATATATCAAATCGAAACTCGTATCGACTCACACAATCTGCATTGGCCTCAAGTTGGAATGTCATTTTTGTACCCAAATTTCATCGTTTACATCATATATTGAATGTTTTAAGTTATTTGCGCACCATTTCCGTTATACTTACTTTCGATTTAATTCAGGAGAGCCGTAAAGGCGATATTGGTGCAAACGAAGGGTTATTTATTTATGTGTTCAATCAATATCAATTTTTCCTAACAAATAAGAGAAAAGAAAAAGAAAGGGGCTACCGTTCCCATTTTAAAAAAGAACAAAACATTTGTAAATCGGAGTTCCAACTTTAAACAACGATAACTTTTTACTCGGATATCGAAACCACTATTATAATATATCAAACTGAAGCTCGTATCGATTCACACAGTCGGATTTGGCCTCACAAAGGAACCTCATTGTTGGAAGTAAATTCCATCATTTACATCATTTACCGAGGGTTTTAAGTATTTGGCGCCCCATTTTCGTTGTACTTACTTTCGATTTTATTCAAATGAGCCGTAAAGGAGATATTGGTGCAAACAAATGGTTCTTTATTTACTTGTTCAATGAAAGTATATTCTTCCAAACAAATAAGAGAAGAGAAAAAGATAGGATGTACTGTTTACATTTTAAAAAAGAACAAAACATTTGATAAATGGAAGTTTCAGCTTTAAAAGATGATAACTTTTGACACGGGTATCGAAAGGACTATAATAATATATCAAATCGAAGCTCGTATCGATTCACACAATCTGCATTGGACTCAACTTGGAATTTCCTTTTTTTGCCCAAATATCATCGTTTGCGTCATTTATTGAGTGTTTTAAGTTTTTTGCGTACCATTTCTGTTGTACTTACTTTCGATTTTAGTCAAGAGAGCCGTAAAGGAGATATTGTACAAAAGAAGGTTTATTTATTTATGTGTTCAATCAATATCAATTTTTCCTAACAAATAAGAGAAAAGAAAAATAAAGGGGCTATCGTTCACATTTTAAAAAAGAACAAAACATTTGATAAATCGGAGTTCCAACTTTAATCAACGATAACTTTTTACTCAGATATCGAAACAACTAGTATAATATATCAAACTGAAGCTGGTCTCGATTCACACAATCTAATTTGGCCTCACATAGGAACCTCATTTTTTGAAGCAAATTCCATCGTTTACACCATTTACCGAAGGTTTTAAGTATTTGTCGCACCATTTTCGTTGTACTTACTTTCGATTTTATTCAAAACAGGCGTAAAGGAGATATTGGTTCAAAAATATGGCTCTTTATTCACTTGTTCAATGAAAGTATATTCTTCCAAACAAATAAGGGAAGAGAAAAGGAAAGGACGTACAGTTTACATTTTAAAAAAGAACATAACATTTGATAAATCGAAATTTCACCTTTAAAATATGATAACTTTTGACACGGGTTATGAAAGGACTATAATAATATATCAAATCGAAACTCGTATCGACTCACACAATCTGCATTGGCCTCAAGTTGGAATGTCATTTTTGTACCCAAATTTCATCGTTTACATCATATATTGAATGTTTTAAGTTATTTGCGCACCATTTCCGTTATACTTACTTTCGATTTAATTCAGGAGAGCCGTAAAGGCGATATTGGTGCAAACGAAGGGTTATTTATTTATGTGTTCAATCAATATCAATTTTTCCTAACAAATAAGAGAAAAGAAAAAGAAAGGGGCTACCGTTCCCATTTTAAAAAAGAACAAAACATTTGTAAATCGGAGTTCCAACTTTAAACAACGATAACTTTTTACTCGGATATCGAAACCACTATTATAATATATCAAACTGAAGCTCGTATCGATTCACACAGTCGGATTTGGCCTCACAAAGGAACCTCATTGTTGGAAGTAAATTCCATCATTTACATCATTTACCGAGGGTTTTAAGTATTTGGCGCCCCATTTCTGTTGTACTTACTTTCGATTTTATTCAAATGAGCCGTAAAGGAGATATTGGTGCAAACAAATGGTTCTTTATTTACTTGTTCAATGAAAGTATATTCTTCCAAACAAATAAGAGAAGAGAAAAAGATAGGACGTACTGTTTACATTTTAAAAAAGAACAAAAGATTTGATAAATCGAAGTTTCAGCTTTAAAAGATGATAACTTTTGACACGGGTATCGAAAGGACTATAATAATATATCAAATCGAAGCTCGTATCGATTCACACAATCTGCATTGGACTCAACTTGGAATTTCCTTTTTTTGCCCAAATATCATCGTTTGCGTCATTTATTGAGTGTTTTAAGTTTTTTGCGTACCATTTCTGTTGTACTTACTTTCGATTTTAGTCAAGATAGCCGTAAAGTAGATATTGTACAATAGAAGGTTTATTTATTTATGTGTTCAATCAATATCAATTTTTCCTAACAAATAAGAGAAAAGAAAAAGAAAGGGGCTATCGTTCACATTTTAAAAAAGAACAAAACATTTGATAAATCGGAGTTCCAACTTTAATCAACGATAACTTTTTACTCGGATATCGAAACAACTATTATAATATATGAAGCGAAAATTTGGGTCTCGATTCACACAATCTAATTTGGCCTCACATAGGAACCTCATTTTTTGAAGCAAATTCCAACGTTTACACCATTTACCGAAGGTTTTAAGTATTTGTCGCACCATTTTCGTTGTACTTACTTTCGATTTTATTCAAAACAGGCGTAAAGGAGATATTGGTTCAAAAATATGGCTCTTTATTCACTTGTTCAATGAAAGTATATTCTTCCAAACAAATAAGGGAAGAGAAAAGGAAAGGACGTACAGTTTACATTTTAAAAAAGAACATAACATTTGATAAATCGAAATTTCACCTTTAAAATATGATAACTTTTGACACGGGTTATGAAAGGACTATAATAATATATCAAATCGAAACTCGTATCGACTCACACAATCTGCATTGGCCTCAAGTTGGAATGTCATTTTTGTACCCAAATTTCATCGTTTACATCATATATTGAATGTTTTAAGTTATTTGCGCACCATTTCCGTTATACTTACTTTCGATTTAATTCAGGAGAGCCGTAAAGGAGATATTGGTACAAACGAAGGGTTATTTATTTATGTGTTCAATCAATATCAATTTTTCCTATCAAATAAGGGAAAATAAAAAGGAAGGGGCTATCGTTCACATTTTAAAAAAGATAAAACATTTGATAAATGAGAGTTCCAACTTTAATCAACGATAACTTTTTACTTTGATATCGAAACAACTATTATAATATATCAAACTGAAGCTCGTATCGATTCACACAGTCGGATTTGGCCTCAAAAAGGAACCTCATTGTTGGAAGTAAATTCCATCATTTACATCATTTACCGAGGGTTTTAAGTATTTGGCGCCCCATTTCTGTTGTACTTACTTTCGATTTTATTCAAATGAGCCGTAAAGGAGATATTGGTGCAAACAAATGGTTCTTTATTTACTTGTTCAATGAAAGTATATTCTTCCAAACAAATAAGAGAAGAGAAAAAGATAGGACGTACTGTTTACATTTTAAAAAAGAACAAAACATTTGATAAATCGAAGTTTCAGCTTTAAAAGATGATAACTTTTGACACGGGTATCGAAAGGACTATAATAATATATCAAATCGAAGCTCGTATCGATTCACACAATCTGCATTGGACTCAACTTGGAATTTCCTTTTTTTGCCCAAATATCATCGTTTGCGTCATTTATTGAGTGTTTTAAGTTTTTTGCGTACCATTTCTGTTGTACTTACTTTCGATTTTAGTCAAGATAGCCGTAAAGTAGATATTGTACAATAGAAGGTTTATTTATTTATGTGTTCAATCAATATCAATTTTTCCTAACAAATAAGAGAAAAGAAAAAGAAAGGGGCTATCGTTCACATTTTAAAAAAGAACAAAACATTTGATAAATCGGAGTTCCAACTTTAATCAACGATAACTTTTTACTCGGATATCGAAACAACTAGTATAATATATCAAACTGAAGCTGGTCTGCCTCACATAGGAACCTCATTTTTTGAAGCAAATTCCATCGTTTACACCATTTACCGAGGGTTTTAAGTATTTGTCGCACCATTTTCGTTGTACTTACTTTCGATTTTATTCAAAACAGGCGTAAAGGAGATATTGGTTCAAAAATATGGCTCTTTATTCACTTGTTCAATGAAAGTATGTTCTTCCAAACAAATAAGGGAAGAGAAAAGGAAAGGACGTACAGTTTACATTTTAAAAAAGAACATAACATTTGATAAATCGAAATTTCACCTTTAAAATATGATAACTTTTGACACGGGTTATGAAAGGACTATAATAATATATCAAATCGAAACTCGTATCGACTCACACAATCTGCATTGGCCTCAACTTGGAATGTCATTTTTGTACCCAAATTTCATCGTTTACATCATATATTGAATGTTTTAAGTTATTTGCGCACCATTTCCGTTATACTTACTTTCGATTTAATTCAGGAGAGCCGTAAAGGCGATATTGGTGCAAACGAAGGGTTATTTATTTATGTGTTCAATCAATATCAATTTTTCCTAACAAATAAGAGAAAAGAAAAAGAAAGGGGCTACCGTTCCCATTTTAAAAAAGAACAAAACATTTGTAAATCGGAGTTCCAACTTTAAACAACGATAACTTTTTACTCGGATATCGAAACCACTATTATAATATATCAAACTGAAGCTCGTATCGATTCACACAGTCGGATTTGGCCTCACAAAGGAACCTCATTTTTTATGAAAATTGCATCATTTACATCATTTACCGAGTTTTTTAAATATTTGTCACACCATTTTCGTTGTACTTACTTCCGATTTTATTCAAAAGAGCCATAAAGGAGATATTGGTGCCTAAAAATGGTTCTTTATTTACTTGTTCAATGAAAGTATATTATTTTAAACAAATAAGGGACGAGAAAAAGAAAGGACGTACTGTTTACATTTTAAAAAAGAACAAAACATTTGATAAATCGAAGTTTCAGCTTTAAAAGATGATAACTTTTGACACGGGTATCGAAAGGACTATAATACTATATCAAATCGAAGCTCGTATCGATTCACACAACCTGCATTGTAATCAACTTGGAATTTCATTTTTTTGGCCCAAATATCATCGTTTGCATCATTTATTGAATGTTTTAGGTTTTTTGCGCACCATTTCTATTCTACTTATTTTCGATTTTAGTCAAGAGAGCCGTAAAGGAGATATTAGTGCAAACAAATGCTTCTTTATTTACTTGTTCAATGAAAGTATGTTCTTCCAAACAAATAAGTGGCGAGAAAAAGAAAAGACGTACTGTTTACATTTTAAAAAAGAACAAAACATTTCATAAATCGAAGTTTCACCTATAAAAGACGATAACTTTTGACACGGGTATCGAAAGAACTATAATAATATATCAAATCAAAGCTCGTATCGATTAATACAATCTGGGTTGGCCTCATGTTGGAATGTCATTTTTGTTCCCAAATTTCATCGTTTACATCATATATTGAATGTTTTAAGTTATTTCCGCACCATTTCCGTTGTACTTACTTTTGATTTTATTCAAGAGAGCCGTAAAGGAGATATTGGTGCAAACGAAGGGTTATTTATTTATGTGTTCAATCAATATCTATAATTCCTAACAAATAAGAGAAAAGAAAAAGAAAGGGGCTACCGTTCCCATTTTAAAAAAGAACAAAACATTTAATAAATCGGAGTTCTACCTTTAAACAACGATAACTTTTCACTCGGATATCGAAACCACTATTATAATATATCAAACTGAAGCTCGTATCGATTCACACAATCTGATTTGGCCTCACAAAGGAACCTCATTTTTTTATGAAAATTCCATCATTTACATCATTTACCGAGGGTTTTAAGTATTTGTCGCACCATTTTCGTTGTACTTACTTTCGATTTTATTCGAAAGAGCCATAAAGGAGATATTGGTGCCTATAAATGGTTCTTTATTTCCTTGTTCAATGAAAGTATATTCTTTTAAACAAATAGGAGAAAACAAAAGGGAAGGAGCTATTGTTCACATTTTGAAAAAGAACAAAATATTTGATAAATAGGAGTTTCACCTTTAAAAGAAGATAACTTTTTACTCGAAGATCGAAACAGCTAATATAATATATCAAACTGAAGCTCGTATCGATTCACACAATTTGATTTGGCCTCAAATTGGAACCTCATTTTTGGAAGCAAATTCCATCGTTTACATTATTTAGTAAGGGTTTAAAGTTTTTTGCGCACTATTTTTGGTGTATATACTTTCGATTTTATTCAATGGAGCCGTAAAGGATGTATCGGTTCAAACAAATGGTTCTTTATATACGTGTTCAATGAATTTATATTCTACTAAAAAAAATAAGGGAAGATAAAAAGAAAGGACGTACTGTTTACATTTTAAAAAAGAACAAAACATTTGATAAATCGAAGTTTCAGCTTTAAAAGATGATAACTTTTGACACGGGTATCGAAAGGACTATAATAATATATCAAATCGAAGCTCGTATCGATTCACACAATATGCATTGGACTCAAGTTGGAATTTCATTTTTGGCCCAAATATCATCGTTTGCATCATTTATTGAATGTTTTAGGTTTTTTGCGCACCATTTCTATTCTACTTATTTTCAATTTTAGTCAAGAGAGCCGTAAAGGAGATATTAGTGCAAACAAATGCTTCTTTATTTACTTGTTCAATGAAAGTATGTTCTTCCAAACAAATAAGTGGCGAGAAAAAGAAAAGACGTACTGTTTACATTTTAAAAGAGAACAAAACATTTGATAAATCGAAGTTTCAGCTTTAAAAGATGATAACTTTTGACACGGGTATCGAAAGGACTATAATACTATATCAAATCGAAGCTCGTATCGATTCACACAACCTGCATTGTAATCAACTTGGAATTTCATTTTTTTGGCCCAAATATCATCGTTTGCATCATTTATTGAATGTTTTAGGTTTTTTGCGCACCATTTCTATTCTACTTATTTTCGATTTTAGTCAAGAGAGCCGTAAAGGAGATATTAGTGCAAACAAATGCTTCTTTATTTACTTGTTCAATGAAAGTATGTTCTTCCAAACAAATAAGTGGCGAGAAAAAGAAAAGACGTACTGTTTACATTTTAAAAGAGAACAAAACATTTGATAAATCGAAGTTTCACCTTTAAAAGATGATAACTTTTGACACGGGTTTCGAAAGGACTATAATAATATATCAAATCAAAGCTCGTATCGATTCACACAATCTGCGTTGGCCTCATGTTGGAATGTCATTTTTGTTCCCGAATTTCATCGTTTACATCATATATTGAATGTTTTAAGTTATTTCCGCACCATTTCCGTTGTACTTACTTTTGATTTTATTCAAGAGAGCCGTAAAGGAGATATTGGTGCAAACGAAGGGTTATTTATTTATGTGTTCAATCAATATCTATAATTCCTAACAAATAAGAGAAAAGAAAAAGAAAGGGGCTACCGTTCCCATTTTAAAAAAGAACAAAACATTTAATAAATCGGAGTTCTAACTTTAAACAACGATAACTTTTCACTCGGATATCGAAACCACTATTATAATATATCAAACTGAAGCTCGTATCGATTCACACAATCTGATTTGGCCTCACAAAGGAACCTCATTTTTTTATGAAAATTCCATCATTTACATCATTTACCGAGGGTTTTAAGTATTTGTCGCACCATTTTCGTTGTACTTACTTTCGATTTTATTCGAAAGAGCCATAAAGGAGATATTGGTGCCTATAAATGGTTCTTTATTTCCTTGTTCAATGAAAGTATATTCTTTTAAACAAATAGGAGAAAACAAAAGGGAAGGAGCTATTGTTCACATTTTGAAAAAGAACAAAATATTTGATAAATAGGAGTTTCACCTTTAAAAGAAGATAACTTTTTACTCGAAGATCGAAACAGCTAATATAATATATCAAACTGAAGCTCGTATCGATTCACACAATTTGATTTGGCCTCAAATTGGAACCTCATTTTTGGAAGCAAATTCCATCGTTTACATTATTTAGTAAGGGTTTAAAATTTTTTGCGCACTATTTCTGGTGTATATACTTTCGATTTTATTCAATGGAGCCGTAAAGGATGTATCGGTTCAAACAAATGGTTCTTTATATACGTGTTCAATGAATTTATATTCTACTAAAAAAAATAAGGGAAGAGAAAAAGAAAGGACGTACTGTTTACATTTTAAAAAAGAACAAAACATTTGAAAAATCGAAGTTTCAGCTTTAAAAGATGATAACTTTTTACACGGGTATCGAAAGGACTATAATAATATATCAAATCGAAGCTCGTATCGATTCACACAATATGCATTAGACTCAAGTTGGAATTTCATTTTTTTGGCCCAAATATCATCGTTTGCATCATTTATTGAATGTTTTAGGTTTTTTGCGCACCATTTCTATTCTACTTATTTTCGATTTTAGTCAAGAGAGCCGTAAAGGAGATATTAGTGCAAACAAATGCTTCTTTATTTACTTGTTCAATGAAAGTATGTTCTTCCAAACAAATAAGTGGCGAGAAAAAGAAAAGACGTACTGTTTACATTTTAAAAGAGAACAAAACATTTGATAAATCGAAGTTTCACCTTTAAAAGATGATAACTTTTGACACGGGTTTCGAAAGGACTATAATAATATATCAAATCAAAGCTCGTATAGATTCACACAATCTGCGTTGGCCTCATGTTGGAATGTCATTTTTGTTCCCGAATTTCATCGTTTACATCATATATTGAATGTTTTAAGTTATTTCCGCACCATTTCCGTTGTACTTACTTTTGATTTTATTCAAGAGAGCCGTAAAGGCGATATTGGTGCAAACGAAGGGTTATTTATTTATGTGTTCAATCAATATCTATAATTCCTAACAAATAAGAGAAAAGAAAAAGAAAGGGGCTACCGTTCCCATTTTAAAAAAGAACAAAACATTTAATAAATCGGAGTTCTAACTTTAAACAACGATAACTTTTCACTCGGATATCGAAACCACTATTATAATATATCAAACTGAAGCTCGTATAGATTCACACAATCTGATTTGGCCTCACAAAGGAACCTCATTTTTTTATGAAAATTCCATCATTTACATCATTTACCGAGGGTTTTAAGTATTTGTCGCACCATTTTCGTTGTATTTACTTTCGATTTTATTCGAAAGAGCCATAAAGGAGATATTGGTGCCTACAAATGGTTCTTTATTTCCTTGTTCAATGAAAGTATATTGTTTTAAACAAATAGGAGAAAACAAAAGGGAAGGAGCTATTGTTCACATTTTGAAAAAGAACAAAATATTTGATAAATAGGAGTTTCACCTTTAAAAGAAGATAACTTTTTACTCGAAGATCGAAACAGCTAATATAATATATCAAACTGAAGCTCGTATCGATTCACACAATTTGATTTGGCCTCAAATTGGAACCTCATTTTTGGAAGCAAATTCCATCGTTTACATTATTTAGTAAGGGTTTAAAGTTTTTTGCGCACTATTTCTGCTGTATATACTTTCTATTTTATTCAATGGAGCCGTAAAGGATGTATCGGTTCAAACAAATGGTTCTTTATATACGTGTTCAATGAATTTATATTCTTCTAAAAAAATAAGGGAAGAGAAAAAGAAAGGACGTACTGTTTACATTTTAAAAAAGAACAAAACATTAGATAAATCGAAATTTCACCTTTAAAAGATGATAACTTTTGACACGGGTATCGAAAGGACTATAATAATATGTCAAATCGAAGCTCGTATCGATTCACACAATCTGCATTGGACTCAAGTTGGAATTTCATTTTTTGGCCCAAATATCATCGTTTGCATCATTTATTGACTGTTTTAAGTTTTTTGCGCACCATTTCTGTTCTACTTACTTTCGATTTTAGTCAAGGGAGCCGTAAAGGAGATATTGGTGCAAACGAAGGGTTATTTATTTATGTGTTCAATGAATATCAATTTTTCCTAACAAATAAGAGAAAAGAAAAAGAAAGGGGCTACCGTTCACATTTTAAAAAAGAACCAAACATTTGATAAATCGGAGTTCCAACTTTAATCAACGATAACTTTTTACTCGGATATCGAAACAACTAGTATAATATATCAAAGTGAAGCTCGTATCGATTCACACAATCAGATTTGGCCTCACAAAGGAACCTCATTTTTTTATGCAAATTCCATCGTTTACATCATTTACCGAGGGTTTTAAGTATTTGTTGCACCATTTTCGTTGTACTTACTTTCGATTTTATTCAAAAGAGCCGTAAAGGAGATATTGGTGCAAACAAATGCTTCTTTATTTACTTGTTCAATGAAAGTATGTTCTTCCAAACAAATAAGGGGCGAGAAAAAGAAAAGACGTACTGTTTACATTTTAAAAGAGAACAAAACATTTGATAAATCGAAGTTTCACCTTTAAAAGATGATAACTTTTGACACGGGTTTCGAAAGGACTATAATAATATATCAAATCAAAGCTCGTATCGATTCACACAATCTGCGTTGGCCTCATGTTGGAATGTCATTTTTGTTCCCGAATTTCATCGTTTACATCATATATTGAATGTTTTAAGTTATTTGCGCACCATTTCCGTTGTACTTACTTTTGATTTTATTCAAGAGAGCCGTAAAGGAGATATTGGTGCAAACGAAGGGTTATTTATTTATGTGTTCAATCAATATCTATAATTCCTAACAAATAAGAGAAAAGAAAAAGAAAGTGGCTACCGTTCCCATTTTAAAAAAGAACAAAACATTTAATAAATCAGAGTTCTAACTTTAAACAACGATAACTTTTTACTCGGATATCGAAACCACTATTATAATATATCAAACTGAAGCTCGTATCGATTCACACAATCTGATTTGGCCTCACATAGGAACCTCATTTTTTTATGAAAATTCCATCATTTACATCATTTACCGAGTGTTTAAGTATTTGTCGCACCATTTTCGTTGTACTTACTTTCGATTTTATTCGAAAGAGCCATAAAGGAGATATTGGTGCCTACAAATGGTTCTTTATTTCCTTGTTCAATGAAAGTATATTCTTTCAAACAAATAGGAGAAAACAAAAGGGAAGGAGCTATTGTTCACATTTTGAAAAAGAACAAAATATTTGATAAATAGGAGTTTCACCTATAAAAGAAGATAACTTTTTACTCGAAGATCGAAACAGCTAATATAATATATCAAACTGAAGCTCGTATCGATTCACACAATTTGATTTGGCCTCAAATTGGAACCTCATTTTTGGAAGCAAATTCCATCGTTTACATTATTTAGTAAGGGTTTAAAGTTTTTTGCGCACTATTTCTGCTGTATATACTTTCGATTTTATTCAATGGAGCCGTAAAGGAGATATCGGTTCAAACAAATGGTTGTTTATATACGTGTTCAATGAATGTATATTCTTGTAAAAAAAAATAAGGGAAGAGACAAAGAAAGGACGTACTATTCACATTTTAAAAAACAACAAAACATTTGATAAATCGAAGTTTCCCCATTAAAAGATGATAACTTTTGACACGGGTATCGAAAGGACTATAATAATATATCAAATCAAAGCTCGTATTGATTCACACAATCTACATTGGACTCAAGTTGGAATTTCATTTTTTGGCCCAAATATCATCGTTTGCATCATTTATTGAATGTTTTAATTTTTTTGCGCACCATTTCTGTTCTACTTACTTTCGATTTTAGTAAAGAGAGCCGTAAAGAAGATATTGGTACAAACGAAGGGTTCTTTGTTTATGTGTTCAATCAATATCAATTTTTCCTATCAAATAAGGGAAAATAAAAAGGAAGGGGCTATCGTTCACATTTTAAAAAAGATAAAACATTTGATAAATGAGAGTTCCAACTTTAATCAACGATAACTTTTTACTCGGATATCGAAACAACTAGTATAATATATCAAACTGAAGCTCGTATCGATTCACACAATCTGATTTGGCCTCACAAAGGAACCTCATTTTTTTATGCAAATTCCATCGTTTACATCATTTACCGAGGGTTTTAAGTATTTGTCGCACCATTTTCGTTGTACTTACTTTCGATTTTATTCAAAAGAGCCGTAAAGGAGATATTGGTGCAAACAAATGGTTCTTTATTTACTTGTTCAATGAAAGTATGTTCTTCCAAACAAATAAGTGGCGAGAAAAAGAAAAGACGTACTGTTTACATTTTAAAAGAGAACAAAACATTTGATAAATCGAAGTTTCACCTTTAAAAGATGATAACTTTTGACACGGGTTTCGAAAGGACTATAATAATATATCAAATCAAAGCTCGTATCGATTCACACAATCTGCGTTGGCCTCATGTTGGAATGTCATTTTTGTTCCCGAATTTCATCGTTTACATCATATATTGAATGTTTTAAGTTATTTGCGCACCATTTTCGTTGTACTTACTTTTGATTTTATTCAAGAGAGCCGTAAAGGAGATATTGGTGCAAACGAAGGGTTATTTATTTATGTGTTCAATCAATATCTATAATTCCTAACAAATAAGAGAAAAGAAAAAGAAAGTGGCTACCGTTCCCATTTTAAAAAAGAACAAAACATTTAATAAATCGATGTTCTAACTTTAAACAACGATAACTTTTTACTCGGATATCGAAACCACTATTATAATATATCAAATTGAAGCTCGTATCGATTCACACAATATGATTTGGCCTCACAAAGGAACCTCATTTTTTTATGAAAATTCCATCATTTAAATCATTTACCGAGGGTTTTAAGTATTTGTCGCACCATTTTCGTTGTACTTACTTTCGATTTTATTCGAAAGAGCCATAAAGGAGATATGGGTGCCTACTAATGGTTCTTTATTTCCTTGTTCAATGAAAGTATATTCTTTCAAACAAATAGGAGAAAACAAAAGGGAAGGAGCTATTGTTCACATTTTGAAAAAGAACAAAATATTTGATAAATAGGAGTTTCACCTTTAAAAGATGATAACTTTTGACACGGGTTTCGAAAGGACTATAATAATATATCAAATCAAAGCTCGTATCGATTCACACAATCTGCGTTGGCCTCATGTTGGAATGTCATTTTTGTTCCCGAATTTCATCGTTTACATCATATATTGAATGTTTTAAGTTATTTGCGCACTATTTCCGTTGTACTTACTTTTGATTTTATTCAAGAGAGCCGTAAAGGAGATATTGGTGCAAACGAAGGGTTATTTATTTATGTGTTCAATCAATATCTATAATTCCTAACAAATAAGAGAAAAGAAAAAGAAAGTGGCTACCGTTCCCATTTTAAAAAAGAACAAAACATTTAATAAATCGGAGTTCTAACTTTAAACAACGATAACTTTTTACTCGGATATCGAAACCACTATTATAATATATCAAATTGAAGCTCGTATCTATTCACACAATCTGATTTGGCCTCACAAAGGAACCTCATTTTTTTATGAAAATTCCATCATTTACATCATTTACCGAGGGTTTTAAGTATTTGTCGCACCATTTTCGTTGTACTTACTTTCGATTTTATTCGAAAGAGCCATAAAGGAGATATAGGTGCCTACTAATGGTTCTTTATTTCCTTGTTCAATGAAAGTATATTCTTTCAAACAAATAGGAGAAAACAAAAGGGAAGGAGCTATTGTTCACATTTTGAAAAAGAACAAAATATTTGATAAATAGGAGTTTCACCTTTAAAAGAAGTTAACTTTTTACTCGAAGATCGAAACAGCAAATATAATATATCAAACTGAAGCTCGTATCGATTCACACAATTTGATTTGGCCTCAAATTGGAACCTCATTTTTGGAAGCAAATTCCATCGTTTACATTATTTAGTAAAGGTTTAAAGTTTTTTGCGCACTATTTCTGCTGTATATACTTTCGATTTTATTCTATGGAGCCGTAAAGGATGTATCGGTTCAAACAAATGGTTCTTTATAAACGTGTTCAATAAATTTATATTCTTATAAAAAAATAAGGGAAGAGAAAAAGAAAGGACGTACTGTTTACATTTTAAAAAAGAAAAAAACATTTGATAAATCCAAGTTTCAGCTTTAAAAGATGATAACTTTTGACACGGGTATCGAAAGGACTATAATAATATATCAAATCGAAGCTCGTATCGATTCACACAATATGCATTGGAATCAAGTTGGAATTTCATTTTTTGGCCCAAATATCATCGTTTGCATCATTTATTGAATGTTTTAGGTTTTTTGCACACCATTTCTATTCTACTTATTTTCGATTTTAGTCAAGAGAGCCGTAAAGGAGATATTGGTACAAACGAAGGGTTATTTATTTATGTGTTCAATCAATGTCAATTTTTCCTATCAAATAAGGGAAAAGAAAAAGAAAGGGGCTATCGTTCACATTTTAAAAAAGAACAAAACATTTGATAAATGAGAGTTCCAACTTTAATCAACGATAACTTTTTACTTAGATATCGAAACAACTAGTATAATATATCAAACTGAAGCTCGTATCGATTCACACAATCTGATTTGGCCTCACAAATGAACCTCATTTTTTTATGCAAATTCCATCGTTTATATCATTTACCGAGGGTTTTAAGTATTTGTCACACCATTTTCGTTGTACTTACTTTCGATTTTATTCAAAAGAGCCGTAAAGGAGATATTGGTGCAAACAAATGCTTCTTTATTTACTTGTTCAATGAAAGTATGTTCTTCCAAACAAATAAGGGGCGAGAAAAAGAAAAGGCGTACTGTTTACATTTTAAAAGAGAACAAAACATTTGATAAATCGAAGTTTCACCTTTAAAAGATGATAACTTTTGACACGGGTTTCGAAAGGACTATAATAATATATTAAATCAAAGCTCGTATCGATTCTCACAATCTGCGTTGGCTTCATGTTGGAATGTCATTTTTGTTCCCGAATTTCATCGTTTACATCATATATTGAATGTTTTAAGTTATTTGCGCACCATTTCTGTTGTACTTACTTTTGATTTTATTCAAGAGAGCCATAAAGGAGATATTGGTGCAAACGAAGGGTTATTTATTTATGTGTTCAATCAATATCTATAATTCCTAACAAATAAGAGAAAAGAAAAGGAAAGTGGCTACCGTTCCCATTTTAAAAAAGAACAAAACATTTAATAAATCGGAGTTCTAACTTTAAACAACGATAACTTTTTACTCGGATATCGAAACCACTATTATAATATATCAAACTGAAGCTCGTATCGATTCACACAATCTGATTTGGCCTCACAAAGGAACCTCATTTTTTTATGAAAATTCCATCATTTACATCATTTACCGAGGGTTTTAAGTATTTGTCGCACCATTTTCGTTGTACTTACTTTCGATTTTATTCGAAAGAGCCATAAAGGAGATATTGGTGCCTACAAATGGTTCTTTATTTCCTTGTTCAATGAAAGTATATTCTTTCAAACAAATAGGAGAAAACAAAAGGGAAGGAGCTATTGTTCACATTTTGAAAAAGAACAAAATATTTGATAAATAGGAGTTTGACCTTTAAAAGAAGATAACTTTTTACTCGAAGATCGAAACAGCTAATATAATATATCAAACTGAAGCTCATATCGATTCACACAATTCGATTTGGCCTCAAATTGGAACCCCATTTTTGGAAGCAAATTCCATCGTTTACATTATTTAGTAAGGGTTTAAAGTTTTTTGCGCACTATTTCTGCTGTATATACTTTCAATTTTATTCAATGGAGCCGTAAAGGATGTATCGGTTCAAACAAATGGTTCTTTATATACGTGTTCAATGAATTTATATTCTTCTAAAAAAATAAGGGAAGAGAAAAAGAAAGGACGTACTGTTTACATTTTAAAAAAGAACAAAACATTTGATAAATCGAAGTTTCAGCTTTAAAAGATGATAACTTTTGACACGGGTATCGAAAGGACTATAATAATATATCAAATCGAAGCTCGTATAGATTCACACAATATGCATTGGACTCAAGTTGGAATTTCATTTTTTGGCCCAAATATCATCGTTTGCATCATTTATTGAATGTTTTAGGTTTTTTGCGCACCATTTATATTCTAATTATTTTCGATTTTAGTCAAGAGAGCCATAAAGGAGATATTGGTACAAACGTAGGGTTATTTATTTATGTGTTCAATCAATATCAATTTTTCCTATCAAATAAGGGAAAATAAAAAGAAAGGGGCTATCGTTCACATTTTAAAAAAGAACAAAACATTTGATAAATGAGAGTTCCAACTTTAATCAACGATAACTTTTTACTTTGATATCGAAACAACTAGTATAATATATCAAACTGAAGCTCTTATCGATTCACACAATCTGATTTGGCCTCACAAAGGAACCTCATTTTTTTATGCAAATTCCATCGTTTACATCATTTACCGAGGGTTTTAAGTATTTGTCATACCATTTTCGTTGTACTTACTTTCGATTTTATTCAAAAGAGCCGTAAAGGAGATATTGGTGCAAACAAATGCTTCTTTATTTACTTGTTCAATGAAAGTATGTTCTTCCAAACAAATAAGGGGCGAGAAAAAGAAAAGGCGTACTGTTTACATTTTAAAAGAGAACAAAACATTTGATAAATCGAAGTTTCACCTTTAAAAGATGATAACTTTTGACACGGGTTTCGAAAGGACTATAATAATATATTAAATCAAAGCTCGTATCGATTCACACAATCTGCGTTGGCCTCATGTTGGAATGTCATTTTTGTTCCCGAATTTCATCGTTTACATCATATATTGAAAGTTTTAAGTTATTTGCGCACCATTTCCGTTGTACTTACTTTTGATTTTATTCAAGAGAGCCGTAAAGGAGATATTGGTGCAAACGAAGGGTTATTTATTTATGTGTTCAATCAATATCTATAATTCCTAACAAATAAGAGAAAAGAAAAAGAAAGTGGCTACCGTTCCCATTTTAAAAAAGAACAAAACATTTAATAAATCGGAGTTCTAACTTTAAACAACGATAACTTTTTACTCGGATATCGAAACCACTATTATAATATATCAAATTGAAGCTCGTATCGATTCACACAATCTGATTTGGCCTCACAAAGGAACCTCATTTTTTTATGAAAATTCCATCATTTACATCATTTACCGAGGGTTTTAAGTATTTGTCGCACCATTTTCGTTGTACTTACTTTCGATTTTATTCGAAAGAGCCATAAAGGAGATATGGGTGCCTACTAATGGTTCTTTATTTCCTTGTTCAATGAAAGTATATTCTTTCAAACAAATAGGAGAAAACAAAAGGGAAGGAGCTATTGTTCACATTTTGAAAAAGAACAAAATATTTGATAAATAGGAGTTTCACCTTTAAAAGATGATAACTTTTGACACGGGTTTCGAAAGGACTATAATAATATATCAAATCAAAGCTCGTATCGATTCACACAATCTGCGTTGGCCTCATGTTGGAATGTCATTTTTGTTCCCGAATTTCATCGTTTACATCATATATTGAATGTTTTAAGTTATTTGCGCACCATTTCCGTTGTACTTACTTTTGATTTTATTCAAGAGAGCCGTAAAGGAGATATTGGTGCAAACGAAGGGTTATTTATTTATGTGTTCAATCAATATATATAATTCCTAACAAATAAGAGAAAAGAAAAAGAAAGTGGCTATCGTTCCCATTTTAAAAAAGAACAAAACATTTAATAAATCGGAGTTCTAACTTTAAACAATGATAACTTTTTACTCGGATATCGAAACAACTATTATAATATATCAAACTGAAGCTCGTATCGATTCACACAATCTGATTTGGCCTCACAAATGAACCTCATTTTTTTATGAAAATTCCATCATTTACATCATTTACCGAGGGTTTTAAGTATTTGTCGCACCATTTTCGTTGTACTTACTTTCGATTTTATTGAAAAGAGCTATAAAGGAGATATTGGTGCAAAAAAATGGTTCTTTATTTACTTGTTCAATGACACTATAATCATCCAAACAAATAAGAGAAAAGAAAAAGGAAGGAGCTACTGTTCACATTTTGAAAAAGAACAAAATATTTGATAAATCGGAGTTTCAGCTTTGAAAGATGATAACTTTTTTCTCGAAGATCGAAACAACTATTGTAATATTTCAAACTGAAGCTCGTGTCGATTCACACAATCTAATTTGGCCTAAATTTGGAACCTCATTTTTGGATACAAATTTCATCGTTTACATTATTTATAAAATGTTTTAAGTTTTTTGCGCACTATTTCCGTTGTACTTACTTTTCATTTTCTTCAAATGAGCCGTAAAACAGATATCGGTTCAAACAAATGGTTCTTTATATACATGTTCAATGAATGCATATTCTTCTAAAAAAATAAGGCAAGAGAAAAATAAAGGACGTACTGTTTACATTTTAAAAAAGAACAAAATATTTGATAAATCGGAGTTTCACCTTTAAAAGATGATAACTTTTGACACGGGTATCGAAAGGACTATAATAATATATTAAATCGAAGCTCGTTTTGATTCACACAATCCACGTTAGCCTCAAGTTGGAATTTCATTTTTGTACCGAAATTCCATCGCTTACATCATATATTGAATGTTTTAAACTTTTTTCGCATCATTTTCCTTGTACTTACTTTCGATTTTATTCAAAAGAGCAGTAAAGGGGATATTGGTGCAAACAAAGGGTTATCTATTTATGTGTTCAATCAATATCTATTATTCGTAACAAATAAGAGAAAATAAAAAGAAAGGGACTACCGTTCACATTTTAAAAAAGAACAAAACATTTGATAAATGGGAGTTCCAACTTTAAACAACAATAACTTTTTACTCGGATATCGAAACAACTATTATAATATATCAAACTGAAGCTCGTATCGATTCACACATTCTGATTTGGCCTCACAAAGGAACATCATTTTTTTTTGTAAATTCCATCGTTTACATCATTTACCGAGGGTTTTAAGTATTTGTCGCACCATTTTCGTTGTACTTACTTTCAATTTTATTCAAAAGAGCCGTAAAGGAGATATTGGTCCAAAAAAATGGTTCTTTATTTACTTGTTCAATTTAATTATATTCATCAAGACAAATAAGAGAAAGGAAAAACGAAGGAGCTACTGTTCACATTTTGAAAAAGAACAAAATATTTGAGAAATCGGAATGTCACCTTTGAAAGATGATAACTTTTTACTCGGAGATCGAAACAACTATTGTAATATTTCAAACTGAAGCTCGTGTCGATTCACACAATCTGATTTGGCCTCACAAAGGAACATCATTTTTTTCCGCAAATTCCATCGTTTACATCATAAATTGAATGTTTTAAATTTTTTTCTCATCATTTCCGTTGTACTTATTTTCGATTTTATTCAAAAGAGCCGTAAAGGAGATATTGGTGAAACTAAAGGGTTATTTATTTATGTGGTCAATCAATATCTATTCTTCCTAACAAATAAGAGAAAATAAAAAGAAAGGGGCTACCGTTCACATTTTAAAAAAGAACAAAACAATTGAAAAATCGGAGTTCCAACTTTAAACAACAATAACTTTTTACTCGGATATCGAAACAATTATTATAATATATCAAACTGAAGCTCGTATCGATTCACACAATCTAATTTGGCCTCACAAAGGAACATCATTTTTTTCCATAAATTCCATCGTTTACATCATTTACCGAGGGTGTTAAGTATTTGTCGCAACATTTTCGTTGTACTTACTTTCGATTTTATTCAAAAGATCCGTAAAGGAGATATTGGTGCAAACAAATGGTTCTTTATTTACTTGTTCAATTTAATTATATTTATCCAAATAAATAAGAGAAAGGAAAAACGAAGGAGCTACTGTTCACATTTTGAAAAAGAACAAAATATTTGAGAAATCGTAGTGTCACCTTTGAAAGATGATAACTTTTTACTCGGAGATCGAAACAACTATTGTAATATTTCAAACTGAAGCTCGTGTCGATTCACACAATCTGATTTGGCCTCACAAAGGAACATCATTTTTTTCCGCAAATTCCATCGTTTACATCATATATTGAATGTTTTAAATTTTTTTCTCATCATTTCCATTGTACTTACTTTCGATTTTATTCAAAAGAGCAGTAAAGGAGATATTGGTGAAAACAAAGGGTTATTTATTTATGTGGTCAATCAATATCTATTCTTCCTAACAAATGAGAGAAAATAAAAAGAAAGGGGCTACCGTTCACATTTTAAAAAAGAACAAAACATTTGAAAAATCGGAGTTCCAACTTTAAACAATAATAACTTTTTACTCGGATATCGAAACAACTATTATAATATATCAAACTGAAGCTCGTATCGATTCACACAATATGATTTGGTCTCACAAAGGAACATCATTTTTTTCCACAAATTCCATCATTTACATCGTTTACCGAGGGTTTTAAGTATTTGTCGCACCATTTTTGTTGTACTTACTTTCGATTTTATTGAAAAAAGCTATAAAGGAGATATTGGTGCAAAAAAAAGGTTCTTTATTTACTTGTTCAATGACACTATAATCATCCAAACAAATAAGAGAAAAGAA
Source organism: Hippophae gyantsensis (assembly GCA_030763125.1). Lineage (NCBI taxonomy): Eukaryota > Viridiplantae > Streptophyta > Magnoliopsida > Rosales > Elaeagnaceae > Hippophae > Hippophae gyantsensis. The sequence continues at coordinate 39,343,485 of CM061032.1, read as the reverse complement.
AAAGGAAGGAGCTATTGTTCACATTTTGAAAAAGAACAAAATATTTGATAAATCGGAGTTTCAGCTTTGAAAGATGATAACTTTTTTCTCGAAGATCGAACCAACTATTGTAATATTTCAAACTGAAGCTCGTGTCGATTCACACAATCTAATTTGGCCTAAATTTGGAACCTCATTTTTGGATACAAATTTCATCGTTTACATTATTTATAAAATGTTTTAAGTTTTTTGCGCACTATTTCCGTTGTACTTACTTTTCATTTTCTTCAAATGAGCCGTAAAACAGACATCGGTTCAAACAAATGGTTCTTTATATACATGTTCAATGAATGTATATTCTTCTAAAAAAATAAGGCAAGAGAAAAATAAAGGACGTACTGTTTACATTTTAAAAAAGAACAAAATATTTGATAAATCGGAGTTTTATCTTTAAAAGATGATAACTTTTGACACGGGTATCGAAAGGACTATAATAATATATTAAATCGAAGCTCGTTTTGATTCACACAATCCACGTTAGCCTCAAGTTGGAATTTCATTTTTGTACCGAAATTCCATCGCTTACATCATATATTGAATGTTTTAAACTTTTTTCGCATCATTTTCCTTGTACTTACTTTCGATTTTATTCAAAAGAGCAGTAAAGGAGATATTGGTGCAAACAAAGGGTTATCTATTTATGTGTTCAATCAATAAATATTCTTCATAACAAATAAGAGAAAATAAAAAGAAAGGGACTACCGTTAACATTTTAAAAAAGAACAAAACATTTGATAAATCGGAGTTCCAACTTTAAACAACAATAACTTTTTACTCGGATATCGAAACAACTATTATAATATATCAAACTGAAGCTCGTATCGATTCACACATTCTGATTTGGCCTCACAAAGGAACATCATTTTTTGCCGCAAATTCCGTCGTTTACATCATTTACCGAGGGTTTTAAGTATTTGTCGCACCATTTTCGTTGTACTTACTTTCAATTTTATTCAAAAGAGCCGTAAAGGAGATATTGGTCCAAAAAAATGGTTCCTTATTTACTTGTTCAATTTAATTATATTCATCAAAACAAATAAGAGAAAGGAAAAACGAAGGAGCTACTGTTCACATTTTGAAAAAGAACAAAATATTTGAGAAATCGGAATGTCACCTTTGAAAGATGATAACTTTTTACTCGGAGATCGAAACAACTATTGTAATATTTCAAACTGAAGCTCGTGTCGATTCACACAATCTGATTTGGCCTCACAAAGGAACATCATTTTTTTCCGCAAATTCCATCGTTTACATCATAAATTGAATGTTTTAAATTTTTTTCTCATCATTTCCGTTGTACTTATTTTCGATTTTATTCAAAAGAGCCGTAAAGGAGATATTGGTGAAACTAAAGGGTTATTTATTTATGTGGTCAATCAATATCTATTCTTCCTAACAAATAAGAGAAAATAAAAAGAAAGGGGCTACCGTTCACATTTTAAAAAAGAACAAAACAATTGAAAAATCGGAGTTCCAACTTTAAACAACAATAACTTTTTACTCGGATATCGAAACAACTATTATAATATATCAAACTGAAGCTCGTATCGATTCACACAATCTAATTTGGCCTCACAAAGGAACATCATTTTTTTCCATAAATTCCATCGTTTACATCATTTACCGAGGGTGTTAAGTATTTGTCGCAACATTTTCGTTGTACTTACTTTCGATTTTATTCAAAAGATCCGTAAAGGAGATATTGGTGCAAACAAATGGTTCTTTATTTACTTGTTCAATTTAATTATATTTATCCAAATAAATAAGAGAAAGGAAAAACGAAGGAGCTACTGTTCACATTTTGAAAAAGAACAAAATATTTGAGAAATCGTAGTGTCACCTTTGAAAGATGATAACTTTTTACTCGGAGATCGAAACAACTATTGTAATATTTCAAACTGAAGCTCGTGTCGATTCACACAATCTGATTTGGCGTCACAAAGGAACATCATTTTTTTCCGCAAATTCCATCGTTTACATCATATATTGAATGTTTTAAATTTTTTTCTCATCATTTCCATTGTACTTACTTTCGATTTTATTCAAAAGAGCCGTAAAGGAGATATTGGTGAAAACAAAGGGTTATTTATTTATGTGGTCAATCAATATCTATTCTTCCTAACAAATAAGAGAAAATAAAAAGAAAGGGGCTACCGTTCACATTTTAAAAAAGAACAAAACATTTGAAAAATCGGAGTTCCAACTTTAAACAACAATAACTTTTTACTCGGATATCGAAACAACTATTATAATATATCAAACTGAAGCTCGTATCGATTCACACAATCTGATTTGGTCTCACAAAGGAACATCATTTTTTTCCGCAAATTCCATCGTTTACATCGTTTACCGAGGGTTTTAAGTATTTGTCGCACCATTTTTGTTGTACTTACTTTCGATTTTATTGAAAAGAGCTATAAAGGAGATATTGGTGCAAAAAAATGGTTCTTTATTTACTTGTTCAATGACACTATAATCATCCAAACAAATAAGAGAAAAGAAAAAGGAAGGAGCTACTGTTCACATTTTGAAAAAGAACAAAATATTTGATAAATCGGAGTTTCAGCTTTGAAAGATGATAACTTTTTTCTCGAAGATCGAAACAACTATTGTAATATTTCAAACTGAAGCTCGTGTCGATTCACACAATCTAATTTTTTCTAATTTTGAATCCTCATTTTTGGATACAAATTTCATCGTTTACATTATTTATAAAATGTTTTATGTTTTTTGCGCACTATTTCCGTTGTACTTACTTTTCATTTTCTTCAAATGAGCCGTAAAACAGATATCGGTTCAAACAAATGGTTCTTTATATACATGTTCAATGAATGTATATTCTTCTAAAAAAATAAGGCAAGAGAAAAATAAAGAACGTACTGTTTACATTTTAAAAAAGAACAAAATATTTGATAAATCGGAGTTTTATCTTTAAAAGATGATAACTTTTGACACGGGTATCGAAAGGACTATAATAATATATTAAATCGAAGCTCGTTTTGATTCACACAATCCACGTTAGCCTCAAGTTGGAATTTCATTTTTGTACCGAAATTCCATCGCTTACATCATATATTGAATGTTTTAAACTTTTTTCGCATCATTTTCCTTGTACTTACTTTCGATTTTATTCAAAAGAGCAGTAAAGGAGATATTGGTGCAAACAAAGGGTTATCTATTTATGTGTTCAATCAATATCTATTCTTCCTAACAAATAAGAGAAAATAAAAAGAAAGGGACTACCGTTCACATTTTAAAAAAGAACAAAACATTTGATAAATCGGAGTTCCAACTTTAAACAACGATAACTCTTTACTCGGATATCGAAACAACTATTATAATATATCAAACTGAAGCTCGTATCGATTCACACATTCTGATTTGGCCTCACAAAGGAACATCATTTTTTTTGTAAATTCCATCGTTTACATCATTTACCGAGGGTTTTAAGTATTTGTCGCACCATTTTCGTTGTACTTACTTTCGATTTTATTCAAAAGAGCCGTAAAGGAGATATTGGTGCGAAAAAATGGTTCTTTATTTACTTGTTCAATGAAATTATATTCATCCAAACAAATAAGAGAAAATAAAAAGGAAGGAGCTACTGTTCACTTTTTGAAAAAGAACAAAATATTTGAGAAATCAGAGTTTCACCTTTAAACAACAATAAATTTTTACTCATAGATCGAAACAACTATTATAATATTTCAAACTGAAGCTCATATCAATTCACGCAATCTGATTTGGCCTCACAAAGGAACATCATTTTTTGCCATAAATTCCGTCGTTTACATCATTTACCGAGGGTTTTAAGTATTTGTCGCACCATTTTCGTTGTACTTACTTTCAATTTTATTCAAAAGAGCCGTAAAGGAGATATTGGTCCAAAAAAATGGTTCTTTATTTACTTGTTCAATTTAATTATATTCATCAAAACAAATAAGAGAAAGGAAAAACGAAGGAGCTACTGTTCACATTTTGAAAAAGAACAAAATATTTCAGAAATCGGAATGTCACCTTTGAAAGATGATAACTTTTTACTCGGAGATGGAAACAACTATTGTAATATTTCAAACTGAAGCTCGTGTCGATTCACACAATCTGATTTGGCGTCACAAAGGAACATCATTTTTTTCCGCAAATTCCATCGTTTACATCATATATTGAATGTTTTAAATTTTTTTCTCATCATTTCCATTGTACTTACTTTCGATTTTATTCAAAAGAGCCGTAAAGGAGATATTGGTGAAAACAAAGGGTTATTTATTTATGTGGTCAATCAATATCTATTCTTCCTAACAAATAAGAGAAAATAAAAAGAAAGGGGCTACCGTTCACATTTTAAAAAAGAACAAAACATTTGAAAAATCGGAGTTCCAACTTTAAACAACAATAACTTTTTACTCGGATATCGAAACAACTATTATAATATATCAAACTGAAGCTCGTACGATTCACACAATCTGATTTGGTCTCACAAAGGAACATCATTTTTTTCCGCAAATTCCATCGTTTACATCAAGCACGAGGGTTTTAAGTATTTGTCGCACCATTTTTGTTGTACTTACTTTCGATTTTATTGAAAAGAGCTATAAAGGAGATATTGGTGCAAAAAATGGTTCTTTATTTACTTGTTCAATGACACTATAATCATCCAAACAAATAAGAGAAAAGAAAAAGGAAGGAGCTACTGTTCACATTTTGAAAAAGAACAAAATATTTGATAAATCGGAGTTTCAGCTTTGAAAGATGATAACTTTTTTCTCGAAGATCGAAACAACTATTGTAATATTTCAAACTGAAGCTCGTGTCGATTCACACAATCTAATTTGGCCTAAATTTGGAACCTCATTTTTGGATACAAATTTCATCGTTTACATTATTTATAAAATGTTTTATGTTTTTTGCGCACTATTTCCGTTGTACTTACTTTTCATTTTCTTCAAATGAGCCGTAAAACAGATATCGGTTCAAACAAATGGTTCTTTATATACATGTTCAATGAATGTATATTCTTCTAAAAAAATAAGGCAAGAGAAAAATAAAGGACGTACTGTTTACATTTTAAAAAAGAACAAAATATTTGATAAATCGGAGTTTTATCTTTAAAAGATGATAACTTTTGACACGGGTATCGAAAGGACTATAATAATATATTAAATCGAAGCTCGTTTTGATTCACACAATCCACGTTAGCCTCAAGTTGGAATTTCATTTTTGTACCGAAATTCCATCGCTTACATCATATATTGAATGTTTTAAACTTTTTTCGCATCATTTTCCTTGTACTTACTTTCGATTTTATTCAAAAGAGCAGTAAAGGAGATATTGGTGCAAACAAAGGGTTATCTATTTATGTGTTCAATCAATATCTATTCTTCATAACAAATAAGAGAAAATAAAAAGAAAGGGACTACCGTTCACATTTTAAAAAAGAACAAAACATTTGATAAATCGGAGTTCCAACTTTAAACAACAATAACTTTTTACTCGGATATCGAAACAACTATTATAATATATCAAACTGAAGCTCGTATCGATTCACACATTCTGATTTGGCCTCACAAAGGAACATCATTTTTTTTGTAAATTCCATCGTTTACATCATTTACCGAGGGTTTTAAGTATTTGTCGCACCATTTTCGTTGTACTTACTTTCGATTTTATTCAAAAGAGCCGTAAAGGAGATATTGGTGCGAAAAAATGGTTCTTTATTTACTTGTTCAATGAAATTATATTCATCCAAACAAATAAGAGAAAATAAAAAGGAAGGAGCTACTGTTCACTTTTTGAAAAAGAACAAAATATTTGAGAAATCAGAGTTTCACCTTTAAACAACAATAAATTTTTACTCATAGATCGAAACAACTATTATAATATTTCAAACTGAATCTCATATCAATTCACGCAATCTGATTTGGCCTCACAAAGGAACATCATTTTTTGCCATAAATTCCGTCGTTTACATCATTTACCGAGGGTTTTAAGTATTTGTCGCACCATTTTCGTTGTACTTACTTTCAATTTTATTCAAAAGAGCCGTAAAGGAGATATTGGTCCAAAAAAATGGTTCTTTATTTACTTGTTCAATTTAATTATATTCATCAAAACAAATAAGAGAAAGGAAAAACGAAGGAGCTACTGTTCACATTTTGAAAAAGAACAAAATATTTCAGAAATCGGAATGTCACCTTTGAAAGATGATAACTTTTTACTCGGAGATGGAAACAACTAATGTAATATTTCAAATCAAGCTCGTGTCGATTCACACAATCTGATTTGGCCTCACAAAGGAACATCATTTTTTCCGCAAATTCCATCGTTTACATCATAAATTGAATGTTTTAAATTTTCCTCTCATCATTTCCGTTGTACTTATTTTCGATTTTATTCAAAAGAGCCGTAAAGGAGATATTGGTGAAACTAAAGGGTTATTTATTTATGTGGTCAATCAATATCTATTCTTCCTAACAAATAAGAGAAAATAAAAAGAAAGGGGCTACCGTTCACATTTTAAAAAAGAACAAAACAATTGAAAAATAGGAGTTCCAACTTTAAACAACAATAACTTTTTACTCAGATAGCGAAACAACTATTATAATATATCAAACTGAAGCTCGTATCGATTCACACAATCTAATTTGGCCTCACAAAGGAACATCATTTTTTTCCATAAATTCCATCGTTTACATCATTTACCGAGGGTGTTAAGTATTTGTCGCACCATTTTCGTTGTACTTACTTTCGATTTTATTCAAAAGATCCGTAAAGGAGATATTGGTGCAAACAAATGGTTCTTTATTTACTTGTTCAATTTAATTATATTTATCCAAATAAATAAGAGAAAGGAAAAACGAAGGAGCTACTGTTCACATTTTGAAAAAGAACAAAATATTTGAGAAATCGTAGTGTCACCTTTGAAAGATAATAACTTTTTACTCGGAGATCGAAACAACTATTGTAATATTTCAAACTGAAGCTCGTGTCGATTCACACAATCTGATTTGGCCTCACAAAGGAACATCATTTTTTTCCGCAAATTCCATCGTTTACATCATAAATTAAATGTTTTAAATTTTCTTCTCATCATTTCCATTGTACTAATTTTCGATTTTATTCAAAAGAGCCGTAAAGGAGATATTGGTGAAACTAAAGGGTTATTTATTTATGTGGTCAATCAATATCTATTCTTCCTAACAAATTAGAGAAAATAAAAAGAAAGGGGCTACCGTTCACATTTTAAAAAAGAACAAAACATTTGAAAAATCGGAGTTCCAACTTTAAACAACAATAACTTTTTACTCGGATATCGAAACAACTATTATAATATATCAAACTGAAGCTCGTATCGATTCACACAATCTGATTTGGTCTCACAAAGGAACATCATATTTTTCCGCAAATTCCATCGTTTACATCGTTTACCGAGGGTTTTAAGTATTTGTCGCACCATTTTTGTTGTACTTACTTTCGATTTTATTGAAAAGAGCTATAAAGGAGATATTGGTGCAAAAAAATGGTTCTTTATTTACTTGTTCAATGACACTATAATCATCCAAACAAATAAGAGAAAAGAAAAAGGAAGGAGCTACTGTTCACATTTTGAAAAAGAACAAAATATTTGATAAATCGGAGTTTCAGCTTTGAAAGATGATAACTTTTTTCTCGAAGATCGAAACAACTATTGTAATATTTCAAATCAAGCTCGTGTCGATTCACACAATCTAATTTGGCCTAAATTTGGAACCTCATTTTTGGATACAAATTTCATCGTTTACATTATTTATAAAATGTTTTATGTTTTTTGCGCACTATTTCCGTTGTACTTACTTTTCATTTTCTTCAAATGAGCCGTAAAACAGATATCGGTTCAAACAAATGGTTCTTTATATACATGTTCAATGAATGTATATTCTTCTAAAAAAATAAGGCAAGAGAAAAATAAAGGACGTACTGTTTACCTTTTAAAAAAGAACAAAATATTTGATAAATCGGAGTTTTATCTTTAAAAGATGATAACTTTTGACACGGGTATCGAAAGGACTATAATAATATATTAAATCGAAGCTTCGTTTTGCTTCACACAATCCACGTTAGCCTCAAGTTGGAATTTCATTTTTGTACCGAAATTCCATCCCTTCATATATTGAATGTTTTAACCTTTTTTCCCATCATTTTCTTTGTACTTACTTTCGATTTTATTCAAAAGAGCGAGAAAGGAGATATTGGTGCAAACAAAGGGTTATCTATTTATGTGTTCAATCAATATCTATTCTTCGTAACAAATAAGAGAAAATAAAAAGAAAGGGTCTACCATTCACATTTTGAAAAAGAACAAAACATTTGATAAATCGGAGTTCCAACTTTAATTAACGATAACTTTTTACTCGGATATCGAAACAACTAGTATAATATATCAAACTGAAGGTCGTATCGATTCACACAATATGATTTGGCCTCATAAAGGAACATCATTTTTTTATGAAATTCCATCGTTTACATCATTTACCGAGGGTTTTAAGTATTTGTCGCACCATTTTCGTTGTACTTACTTTCGATTTTATTGAAAAGAGTCGTAAAGGAGATATTGGTGCAAACAAATGGTTCTTTATTTACTTGTTCAATGAAAGTATATTCATCCAAACAAATAAGAGAAAATAAAAAGGAAGGAGCTACTGTTCACTTTTTGAAAAAGAACAAAATATTTGAGAAATCAGAGTTTCACCTTTAAACAACAATAAATTTTTACTCATAGATCGAAACAACTATTATAATATTTCAAACTGAAGCTCATATCAATTCACGCAATCCGATTTGGCCTCACAAAGGAACATCATTTTTTGCCATAAATTCCGTCGTTTACATCATTTACCGAGGGTTTTAAGTATTTGTCGCACCATTTTCGTTGTACTTACTTTCAATTTTATTCAAAAGAGCCGTAAAGGAGATATTGGTCCAAAAAAATGGTTCTTTATTTACTTGTTCAATTTAATTATATTCATCAAAACAAATAAGAGAAAGGAAAAACGAAGGAGCTACTGTTCACATTTTGAAAAAGAACAAAATATTTGAGAAATCGGAATGTCACCTTTGAAAGATGATAACTTTTTACTCGGAGATCGAAACAACTATTGTAATATTTCAAAGTGAAGCTCGTGTCGATTCACACAATCTGATTTGGCCTCACAAAGGAACATCATTTTTTTCCGCAAATTCCATCGTTTACATCATAAATTGAATGTTTTAAATTTTCCTCTCATCATTTCCGTTGTACTTATTTTCGATTTTATTCAAAAGAGCCGTAAAGGAGATATTGGTGAAACTAAAGGGTTATTTATTTATGTGGTCAATCAATATCTATTCTTCCTAACAAATAAGAGAAAATAAAAAGAAAGGGGCTACCGTTCACATTTTAAAAAAGAACAAAACAATTGAAAAATAGGAGTTCCAACTTTAAACAACAATAACTTTTTACTCAGATAAGCGAAACAACTATTATAATATATCAAATCGAAGCTCGTATCGATTCACACAATCTAATTTGGCCTCACAAAGGAACATCATTTTTTTCCATAAATTCCATCGTTTACATCATTTACCGAGGGTGTTAAGTATTTGTCGCACCATTTTCGTTGTACTTACTTTCGATTTTATTCAAAAGATCCGTAAAGGAGATATTGGTGCAAACAAATGGTTCTTTATTTACTTGTTCAATTTAATTATATTTATCCAAATAAATAAGAGAAAGGAAAAACGAAGGAGCTACTGTTCACATTTTGAAAAAGAACAAAATATTTGAGAAATCGTAGTGTCACCTTTGAAAGATAATAACTTTTTACTCGGAGATCGAAACAACTATTGTAATATTTCAAACTGAAGCTCGTGTCGATTCACACAATCTGATTTGGCCTCACAAAGGAACATCATTTTTTTCCGCAAATTCCATCGTTTACATCATAAATTAAATGTTTTAAATTTTCTTCTCATCATTTCCATTGTACTTATTTTCGATTTTATTCAAAAGAGCCGTAAAGGAGATATTGGTGAAACTAAAGGGTTATTTATTTATGTGGTCAATCAATATCTATTCTTCCTAACAAATAAGAGAAAATAAAAAGAAAGGGGCTACCGTTCACATTTTAAAAAAGAACAAAACATTTGAAAAATCGGAGTTCCAACTTTAAACAACAATAACTTTTTACTCGGATATCGAAACAACTATTATAATATATCAAACTGAAGCTCGTATCGATTCACACAATCTGATTTGGTCTCACAAAGGAACATCATATTTTTCCGCAAATTCCATCGTTTACATCGTTTACCGAGGGTTTTAAGTATTTGTCGCACCATTTTTGTTGTACTTACTTTCGATTTTATTGAAAAGAGCTATAAAGGAGATATTGGTGCAAAAAAATGGTTCTTTATTTACTTGTTCAATGACACTATAATCATCCAAACAAATAAGAGAAAAGAAAAAGGAAGGAGCTACTGTTCACATTTTGAAAAAGAACAAAATATTTGATAAATCGGAGTTTCAGCTTTGAAAGATGATAACTTTTTTCTCGAAGATCGAAACAACTATTGTAATATTTCAAACTGAAGCTCGTGTCGATTCACACAATCTAATTTGGCCTAAATTTGGAACCTCATTTTTGGATACAAATTTCATCGTTTACATTATTTATAAAATGTTTTATGTTTTTTCGCCATTATTTGCTTTGTACTTACTTTTCATTTTGTTCAAATGAGCCGTAAAACAGATATCGGTTCAAACAAATGGTTCTTTATATACATGTTCAATGAATGTATATTCTTCTAAAAAATAAGGCAAGAGAAAAATAAAGGACGTCTTGTTTACATTTTAAAAAAGAACAAAATATTTGATAAATCGGAGTTTTATCTTTAAAAGATGATAACTTTTGACACGGGTATCGAAAGGACTATAATAATATATTAAATCGAAGCTCGTTTTGATTCACACAATCCACGTTAGCCTCAAGTTGGAATTTCATTTTTGTACCGAAATTCCATCGCTTACATCATATATTGAATGTTTTAAACTTTTTTCGCATCATTTTCCTTGTACTTACTTTCGATTTTATTCAAAAGAGCAGTAAAGGAGATATTGGTGCAAACAAAGGGTTATCTATTTATGTGTTCAATCAATATCTATTCTTCGTAACAAATAAGAGAAAATAAAAAGAAAGGGACTACCGTTCACATTTTAAAAAAGAACAAAACATTTGATAAATCAGAGTTCCAACTTTAATCAACGATAACTTTTTACTCGTATATCGAAACGACTAGTATAATATATCAAACTGAAGGTCGTATCGATTCACACAATTTGATTTGGCCTCACAAAGGAACCACATTTTTTTATACAAATTCTATCGTTTACATCATTTACCGAGGGTTTTGAGTATTTGTCGCACCATTTTCGTTGTACTTACTTTCTATTTTATTCAAAAGAGCCTTAAAGGAGATATTGGTGCCAAAAAATGGTTCTTTATTTACTTGTTCAATGAAAGTACATTCTTCCAAAGAAATAAGAGAAAAGAAAAAGGAAATTCTACTATTCACATATTGAAAAAGAACAAAATATTTGAGAAATCAGAGTTTCACCTTTAAATAACAATAAATTTTTACTCATAGATCGAAACAACTATTATAATATTTCAAACTGAAGCTCATATCAATTCACGCAATCCGATTTGGCCTCACAAAGGAACATCATTTTTTGCCATAAATTCCGTCGTTTACATCATTTACCGAGGGTTTTAAGTATTTGTCGCACCATTTTCGTTGTACTTACTTTCAATTTTATTCAAAAGAGCCGTAAAGGAGATATTGGTCCAAAAAAATGGTTCTTTATTTACTTGTTCAATTTAATTATATTCATCAAAACAAATAAGAGAAAGGAAAAACGAAGGAGCTACTGTTCACATTTTGAAAAAGAACAAAATATTTCAGAAATCGGAATGTCACCTTTGAAAGATGATAACTTTTTACTCGGAGATGGAAACAACTATTGTAATATTTCAAACTGAAGCTCGTGTCGATTCACACAATCTGATTTGGCCTCACAAAGGAACATCATTTTTTTCCGCAAATTCCATCGTTTACATCATAAATTGAATGTTTTAAATTTTCCTCTCATCATTTCCGTTGTACTTATTTTCGATTTTATTCAAAAGAGCCGTAAAGGAGATATTGGTGAAACTAAAGGGTTATTTATTTATGTGGTCAATCAATATCTATTCTTCCTAACAAATAAGAGAAAATAAAAAGAAAGGGGCTACCGTTCACATTTTAAAAAAGAACAAAACAATTGAAAAATAGGAGTTCCAACTTTAAACAACAATAACTTTTTACTCAGATAGCGAAACAACTATTATAATATATCAAACTGAAGCTCGTATCGATTCACACAATCTAATTTGGCCTCACAAAGGAACATCATTTTTTTCCATAAATTCCATCGTTTACATCATTTACCGAGGGTGTTAAGTATTTGTCGCACCATTTTCGTTGTACTTACTTTCGATTTTATTCAAAAGATCCGTAAAGGAGATATTGGTGCAAACAAATGGTTCTTTATTTACTTGTTCAATTTAATTATATTTATCCAAATAAATAAGAGAAAGGAAAAACGAAGGAGCTACTGTTCACATTTTGAAAAAGAACAAAATATTTGAGAAATCGTAGTGTCACCTTTGAAAGATGATAACTTTTTACTCGGAGATCGAAACAACTATTGTAATATTTCAAACTGAAGCTCGTGTCGATTCACACAATCTGATTTGGCCTCACAAAGGAACATCATTTTTTTCCGCAAATTCCATCGTTTACATCATAAATTAAATGTTTTAAATTTTCTTCTCATCATTTCCATTGTACTTATTTTCGATTTTATTCAAAAGAGCCGTAAAGGAGATATTGGTGAAACTAAAGGGTTATTTATTTATGTGGTCAATCAATATCTATTCTTCCTAACAAATAAGAGAAAATAAAAAGAAAGGGGCTACCGTTCACATTTTAAAAAAGAACAAAACATTTGAAAAATCGGAGTTCCAACTTTAAACAACAATAACTTTTTACTCGGATATCGAAACAACTATTATAATATATCAAACTGAAGCTCGTATCGATTCACACAATCTGATTTGGTCTCACAAAGGAACATCATATTTTTCCGCAAATTCCATCGTTTACATCGTTTACCGAGGGTTTTAAGTATTTGTCGCACCATTTTTGTTGTACTTACTTTCGATTTTATTGAAAAGAGCTATAAAGGAGATATTGGTGCAAAAAAATGGTTCTTTATTTACTTGTTCAATGACACTATAATCATCCAAACAAATAAGAGAAAAGAAAAAGGAAAGAGCTACTGTTCACATTTTGAAAAAGAACAAAATATTTGATAAATCGGAGTTTCAGCTTTGAAAGATGATAACTTTTTTCTCGAAGATCGAAACAACTATTGTAATATTTCAAACTGAAGCTCGTGTCGATTCACACAATCTAATTTGGCCTAAATTTGGAACCTCATTTTTGGATACAAATTTCATCGTTTACATTATTTATAAAATGTTTTATGTTTTTTGCGCACTATTTCCGTTGTACTTACTTTTCATTTTCTTCAAATGAGCCGTAAAACAGATATCGGTTCAAACAAATGGTTCTTTATATACATGTTCAATGAATGTATATTCTTCTAAAAAAATAAGGCAAGAGAAAAATAAAGGACGTACTGTTTACATTTTAAAAAAGAACAAAATATTTGATAAATCGGAGTTTTATCTTTAAAAGATGATAACTTTTGACACGGGTATCGAAAGGACTATAATAATATATTAAATCGAAGCTCGTTTTGATTCACACAATCCACGTTAGCCTCAAGTTGGAATTTCATTTTTGTACCGAAATTCCATCGCTTACATCATATATTGAATGTTTTAAACTTTTTTCGCATCATTTTCCTTGTACTTACTTTCGATTTTATTCAAAAGAGCAGTAAAGGAGATATTGGTGCAAACAAAGGGTTATCTATTTATGTGTTCAATCAATATCTATTCTTCGTAACAAATAAGAGAAAATAAAAAGAAAGGGACTACCGTTCACATTTTAAAAAAGAACAAAACATTTGATGAATCGGAGTTCCAACTTTAAACAACAATAACTTTTTACTCGGATATCGAAACAACTATTATAATATATCAAACTGAAGCTCGTATCGATTCACACATTCTGATTTGGCCTCACATAGGAACATCATTTTTTTTGTAAATTCCATCGTTTACATCATTTACCGAGGGTTTTAAGTATTTGTCGCACCATTTTCGTTGTACTTACTTTCGATTTTATTCAAAAGAGCCGTAAAGGAGATATTGGTGCGAAAAAATGGTTCTTTATTAACTTGTTCAATGAAATTATATTCATCCAAACAAATAAGAGAAAATAAAAAGGAAGGAGCTACTGTTCACTTTTTGAAAAAGAACAAAATATTTGAGAAATCAGAGTTTCACCTTTAAACAACAATAAATTTTTACTCATAGATCGAAACAACTATTATAATATTTCAAACTGAAGCTCATATCAATTCACGCAATCTGATTTGGCCTCACAAAGGAACATCATTTTTTGCCGTAAATTCCGTCGTTTACATCATTTACCGAGGGTTTTAAGTATTTGTCGCACCATTTTCGTTGTACTTACTTTCAATTTTATTCAAAAGAGCCGTAAAGGAGATATTGGTCCAAAAAAATGGTTCTTTATTTACTTGTTCAATTTAATTATGTTCATCAAAACAAATAAGAGAAAGGAAAAACGAAGGAGCTACTGTTCACATTTTGAAAAAGAACAAAATATTTCAGAAATCGGAATGTCACCTTTGAAAGATGATAACTTTTTACTCGGAGATGGAAACAACTATTGTAATATTTCAAACTGAAGCTCGTGTCGATTCACACAATCTGATTTGGCCTCACAAAGGAACATCATTTTTTTCCGCAAATTCCATCGTTTACATCATAAATTGAATGTTTTAAATTTTCCTCTCATCATTTCCGTTGTACTTATTTTCGATTTTATTCAAAAGAGCCGTAAAGGAGATATTGGTGAAACTAAAGGGTTATTTATTTATGTGGTCAATCAATATCTATTCTTCCTAACAAATAAGAGAAAATAAAAAGAAAGGGGCTACCGTTCACATTTTAAAAAAGAACAAAACAATTGAAAAATCGGAGTTCCAACTTTAAACAACAATAACTTTTTACTCAGATATCGAAACAACTATTATAATATATCAAACTGAAGCTCGTATCGATTCACACAATCTAATTTGGCCTCACAAAGGAACATCATTTTTTTCCATAAATTCCATCGTTTACATCATTTACCGAGGGTGTTAAGTATTTGTCGCACCATTTTCGTTGTACTTACTTTCGATTTTATTCAAAAGATCCGTAAAGGAGATATTGGTGCAAACAAATGGTTCTTTATTTACTTGTTCAATTTAATTATATTTATCCAAATAAGTAAGAGAAAGGAAAAACGAAGGAGCTACTGTTCACATTTTGAAAAAGAACAAAATATTTGAGAAATCATAGTGTCACCTTTGAAAGATGATAACTTTTTACTCGGAGATCGAAACAACTATTGTAATATTTCAAACTGAAGCTCGTGTCGATTCACACAATCTGATTTGGCCTCACAAAGGAACATCATTTTTTTCCGCAAATTCCATCGTTTACATCATAAATTAAATGTTTTAAATTTTCTTCTCATCATTTCCGTTGTACTTATTTTCGATTTTATTCAAAAGAGCCGTAAAGGAGATATTGGTGAAACTAAAGGGTTATTTATTTATGTGGTCAATCAATATCTATTCTTCCTAACAAATAAGAGAAAATAAAAAGAAAGGGGCTACCGTTCACATTTTAAAAAAGAACAAAACAATTGAAAAATCGGAGTTCCAACTTTAAACAACAATAACTTTTTACTCGGATATCGAAACAACTATTATAATATATCAAACTGAAGCTCGTATCGATTCACACAATCTGATTTGGCCTCACAAAGGAACATCATTTTTTTCCATAAATTCCATCGTTTACATCATTTACCGAGGGTGTTAAGTATTTGTCGCACCATTTTCGTTGTACTTACTTTCGATTTTATTCAAAAGATCCGTAAAGGAGATATTGGTGCAAACAAATGGTTCTTTATTTACTTGTTCAATTTAATTATATTTATCCAAATAAATAAGAGAAAGGAAAAACGAAGGAGCTACTGTTCACATTTTGAAAAAGAACAAAATATTTGAGAAATCGTAGTGTCACCTTTGAAAGATAATAACTTTTTACTCGGAGATCGAAACAACTATTGTAATATTTCAAACTGAAGCTCGTGTCGATTCACACAATCTGATTTGGCCTCACAAAGGAACATCATTTTTTTCCGCAAATTCCATCGTTTACATCATAAATTAAATGTTTTAAATTTTCTTCTCATCATTTCCGTTGTACTTATTTTCGATTTTATTCAAAAGAGCCGTAAAGGAGATATTGGTGAAACTAAAGGGTTATTTATTTATGTGGTCAATAAATATCTATTCTTCCTAACAAATAAGAGAAAATAAAAAGAAAGGGGCTACCGTTCACATTTTAAAAAAGAACAAAACAATTGAAAAATCGGAGTTCCAACTTTAAACAACAATAACTTTTTACTCGGATATCGAAACAACTATTATAATATATCAAACTGAAGCTCGTATCGATTCACACAATCTGATTTGGCCTCACAAAGGAACATCATATTTTTTCCATAAATTCCATCGTTTACATCATTTACCGAGGGTGTTAAGTATTTGTCGCACCATTTTCGTTGTACTTACTTTCAATTTTATTCAAAAGAGCCGTAAAGGAGATATTGGTCCAAAAAAATGGTTCTTTATTTACTTGTTCAATTTAATTATGTTCATCAAAACAAATAAGAGAAAGGAAAAACGAAGGAGCTACTGTTCACATTTTGAAAAAGAACAAAATATTTCAGAAATCGGAATGTCACCTTTGAAAGATGATAACTTTTTACTCGGAGATGGAAACAACTATTGTAATATTTCAAACTGAAGCTCGTGTCGATTCACACAATCTGATTTGGCCTCACAAAGGAACATCATTTTTTTCCATACAAATTCCATCGTTTACATCATAAATTGAATGTTTTAAATTTTCCTCTCATCATTTCCGTTGTACTTATTTTCGATTTTATTCAAAAGAGCCGTAAAGGAGATATTGGTGAAACTAAAGGGTTATTTATTTATGTGGTCAATCAATATCTATTCTTCCTAAAAAATAAGAGAAAATAAAAAGAAAGGGGCTACCGTTCACATTTTAAAAAAGAACAAAACAATTGAAAAATCGGAGTTCCAACTTTAAACAACAATAACTTTTTACTCAGATATCGAAACAACTATTATAATATATCAAACAGAAGCTCGTATCGATTCACACAATCTAATTTGGCCTCACAAAGGAACATCATTTTTTTCCATAAATTCCATCGTTTACATCATTTATTGAGGTGTTAAGTATTTGTCGCACCATTTTCGTTGTACTTACTTTCGATTTTATTCAAAAGATCCGTAAAGGAGATATTGGTGCAAACAAATGGTTCTTTATTTACTTGTTCAATTTAATTATATTTATCCAAATAAGTAAGAGAAAGGAAAAACGAAGGAGCTACTGTTCACATTTTGAAAAAGAACAAAATATTTGAGAAATCATAGTGTCACCTTTGAAAGATGATAACTTTTTACTCGGAGATCGAAACAACTATTGTAATATTTCAAACTGAAGCTCGTGTCGATTCACACAATCTGATTTGGCCTCACAAAGGAACATCATTTTTTAGTAAATTCCATCGTTTACATCATAAATTAAATGTTTTAAATTTTCTTCTCATCATTTCCGTTGTACTTATTTTCGATTTTATTCAAAAGAGCCGTAAAGGAGATATTGGTGAAACTAAAGGGTTATTTATTTATGTGGTCAATCAATATCTATTCTTCCTAACAAATAAGAGAAAATAAAAAGAAAGGGGCTACCGTTCACATTTTAAAAAAGAACAAAACAATTGAAAAATCGGAGTTCCAACTTTAAACAACAATAACTTTTTACTCGGATATCGAAACAACTATTATAATATATCAGCTGAAGCTCGTATCGATTCACACAATCTGATTTGGCCTCACAAAGGAACATCATTTTTTTCCATAAATTCCATCGTTTACATCATTTACCGAGGGTGTTAAGTATTTGTCGCACCATTTTCGTTGTACTTACTTTCGATTTTATTCAAAAGATCCGTAAAGGAGATATTGGTGCAAACAAATGGTTCTTTATTTACTTGTTCAATTTAATTATATTTATCCAAATAAATAAGAGAAAGGAAAAACGAAGGAGCTACTGTTCACATTTTGAAAAAGAACAAAATATTTGAGAAATCGTAGTGTCACCTTTGAAAGATGATAACTTTTTACTCGGAGATCAAAACAACTATTGTAATATTTCAAACTGAAGCTCGTGTCGATTCACACAATCTGATTTGGCCTCACAAAGGAACATCATTTTTTTCCGCAAATTCCATCGTTTACATCATATATTGATTGTTTTAAATTTTTTTCTCATCATTTCCATTGTACTTACTTTCGATTTTATTCAAAAGAGCCGTAAAGGAGATATTGGTGAAAACAAAGGGTTATTTATTTATGTGGTCAATGAATATCTATTCTTCCTAACAAATAAGAGAAAATAAAAAGAAAGGGGCTACCGTTCACATTTTAAAAAAGAACAAAACAATTGAAAAATCGGAGTTCCAAATTTAAACAACAATAACTTTTTACTCGGATATCGAAACAACTATTTTAATATATCAAACTGAAGCTCGTATCGATTTACACAATCTGATTTGGTCTCACAAAGGAACATCATTTTTTTCCGCAAATTCCATCGTTTACATCATTTACCGAGGGTTTTAAGTATTTGTCGCAACATTTTCGTTGTACTTACTTTCGATTTTATTCAAAAGAGCCGTAAGGAGATATTGGTGCAAAAAAATGGTTCTTTATTTACTTGTTCAATGACACTATATTCATCCAAACAAATAAGAGAAAAGAAAAAGGAAAGAGCTACTTTTCACATTTTGAAAAAGAAAAAAATATTTGATAAATCGGAGTTTCACCTTTGAAAGATGATAACTTTTTTCTCGAAAATCGAAACAACTATTTTAATATTTCAAACTGAAGCTTGTGTCGATTCACACAATCTGATTTGGCCTCACAAAGGAACATCATTTTTGGATACAAATTTCATCGTTTACATTATTTATAAAATGTTTTAAGTTTTTTCGCACTATTTCCGTTGTACTTACTTTTCATTTTCTTCAAAAGAGCCGTAAAGGAGATATTGGTGCAAACAAATGGTTCTTTATTTACTTGTTCAATGAAATTATATTTTTCCAAACAAATAAGAGAAAAGAAAAAGAAAGAGCTACTGTTGACATTTTGAAAAAGAACAAAATATTTGATAAATCAGAGTTTCACCTTCAAAAGAATATAACTTTTGACACGGTTATCGAAAGGACTATAATAATATATCAAATCGAAGCTCGTATCGATTCACACAATCAGCGTTGGCCTCAAGTGGGAATGACATTTTTGTACCCAAATTCCATCGTTTACATCATATATTGAATGTTTTAAATTTTTTTCGCATCATTTTCGTTGTACTTACTTTCGATTTTATTCAAAAAAGCCATAAAGGAGATATTGGGGCAAACAAAGGGTTATTTATTTATGTGTTCAATCAATATCTATTCTTCCTAACAAATAATAGAAAATAAAAAGAAAGGGGCTACCATTCATATTTTAAAAAAGACCAAAACATTTGATAAATCGGAGTTCCAACTTTAAACAAAAATAACTTTTTACTCGGATATCGAAACAACTATTCTAATATATGAAACTGAAGCTCGTATCGATTCACACAATCTGATTTGGCCACACAAAGGAACATCATTTTTTTCCACAAATTCCATCGTTTACATCATTTATCGAGGGTTTTAAATATTTGTCGCACCATTTTCGTTGTACTTACTTTCGATTTTATTCAAAAGAGCCGTGAAGGAGATATTGGTGCAAACAAATGGTTCTTTATTTACTTGTTCAATGAAATTATATTCATCCAAACAAATAAGAGAAAAGAAAAAGGAAGGAGCTACTGTTCACATTTTGAAAAAGAACAAAATATTTGATAAATCGGAGCTTCACTTTGAAAGATGATAAGTTTTTTCTCGGAGATCGAAACAACTATTGTAATATTTCAAACTGAAGCTCGTGTTGATTCACACAATCTGATTTGGCCTAAAGTTGGAACCTCATTTTTGGAAACAAATTCCATCATTTGCATTATTTATAAAATGTTTTTTGTTTTTTGCGCACTTTTTCCGTTGTACTTACTTTTCATTTTATTTAAATAAGCCGTTAAACAGATATCGGTTCAAACAAATGGTTCTTTATATACGTGTTCAATGAATGTATATTCTTCTAAAAAAATAAGGGAAGAGAAAAATAAAGCACGTACTGTTTACATTTTAAAAAAGAACAAAATATTTGATAAATCGGAGTTTCACCTTTAAAAGATGATAACTTTTGACACGGGTATCGAAAGGACTATAATAGTATATTAAATCGAAGCTCGTATCGATTCACACAATCTACATTAGCCTCAAGTTGGAATGTCATTTTTGTACCAAAAGTTAATCGTTTAAATCATATATTGAAGGTTTAAAATTTTTTTCGCATGATTTCCGTTGTACGTATTTTCGATTTTATTCAAAAGAGCCGTAAAGGAGATATCGGTGCAAACAAAGGGTTATCAATTTATGTGTTCGGTCAATATCTATTCTTCCTAACAAATAAGAGAAAATAAAAAGGAAGGAGCTACTGTTCACATTTTGAAAAAGAACAAAATATTTGATAAATCGGGGTTTCACCTTTAAACAAAAATAACTTTTTACTCAGATATCGAAAAACTATTATAATATATCACAATGAAGCTCTTACCGATTCATACAATCTGATTTGGCCTCACAAAGGAGCATCATTTTTTCCACAAATTCCGTCGTTTACATCATTTACCGATGTTTTAAGTAGTTGTCGCACCATTTTCGTGGTACTTAATTTCGATTTTATTCAAAAGAGTAGTAAAGGAGATATTGGTGCAAACAAAGGATTATCTATTTATGTGTTCAATCAATATCTATTCTTCGTAACAAATAAGAAAAAAATAAAAAGGAGGGGCTACCGTTCAAATTTTAAAAAAGAACAAAACATTTGATAAATCGGAGTTCCAACTTTAAACAACAATAACTTTTTACTCGGATATAGAAACAACTATTATAATATATCAAACTGAAGCTCGTATCGATTCACACAATCTGATTTGGCCTCACAAAGGAACATCATTTTTTTCCATAAATTCCATCGTTTACATCATTTACCGAGGGTGTTAAGTATTTGTCGCACCATTTTCGTTGTACTTACTTTCTATTTTATTCAAAAGATCCGTAAAGGAGATATTGGTGCAAACAAATAGTTCTTTATTTACTTGTTCAATTTAATTATATTTATCCAAATAAATAAGAGAAAGGAAAAACGAAGGAGCTACTGTTCACATTTTGAAAAAGAACAAAATATTTGAGAAATCGTAGTGTCACCTTTGAAAGATGATAACTTTTTACTCGGAGATCGAAACAACTATTGTAATATTTCAAACTGAAGCTCGTGTCGATTCACACAATCTGATTTGGCCTCACAAAGGAACATCATTTTTTTTCACAAATTCCATCGTTTACATCATATATTGAATGTTTTAAATTTTTTTCTCATCATTTCCATTGTACTTACTTTCGATTTTATTCAAAAGAGCCGTAAAGGAGATATTGGTGAAAACAAAGGGTTATTTATTTATTTGTTCAATCAATATCTATTTTTCCTAACAAATAAGAGAAAATAAAAAGAAAGGGCTACCGTTCACATTTTAAAAAAGAACAAAACATTTGATAAATCGGAGTTCTAATTTTAAACAACAATAACTTTTTACTCGGATATCGAAACAACTATTATAATATATCAAACAGAAGCTCGTATCGATTCACACAATCTGATTTGGCCTCACAAAGGAACATCATTTTTTTCCACAAATTCCATTGTTTACATCTTTTACCGAGGGTTTTAAGTATTTGTCGCACCATTTTCGTTGTACTTACTTTCGATTTTATTCAAAAGAGCCGTAAAGGAGATATTGGTGCAAACAAATGGTTCTTTATTTACTTGTTCAATGAAATTATATTCATCCAAACAAATAAGAGAAAAGAAAAAGGAAGGAGCTACTGTTCACATTTTGAAAAAGAACAAAATATTTCATAAATCGGAGTTTCACCTTTAAACAACAATAACTTTTTACTCAAATATCGAAAAACTATTATAATATATCAAATTGAAGTTTTTACCGATTCATACAATATGATTTGGCCTCACAAAGGAACATCACTTTTTCCGCATATTCTGTCGTTTACATCATTTACCGATGTTTTAAGTAGTTGTCGCACCATTCTCGTTGTACTTACTTTCGATTTTATTCAAAAGAGCAGTAAAGGAGATATTGGTGCAAACAAAGGATTATCTATTTATGTGTTCAATCAATATCTATTCTTCGTAACAAATAAGAGAAAATAAAAAGGAAGGGGCTACCGTTCATATTTTAAAAAAGAACAAAACATTTGATAAATCGGAGTTCCAACTTTAAACAACAATAACTTTTTACTCGGATATAGAAACAACTATTATAATATATCAAACTGAAGCTCGTATCGATTCACACAATCTGATTTGGCCTCACAAAGGAACATCATTTTTTTCCATAAATTCCATCGTTTACATCATTTACCGAGGGTGTTAAGTATTTGTCGCACCATTTTCGTTGTACTTGCTTTCGAATTTATTCAAAAGAGCCGTAAAGGAGATATTGGTGCAAACAAATGGTTCTTTATTTACTTGTTCAATTTAATTATATTTATCCAAACAAATAAGAGAAAGGAAAAACGAAGGAGCTACTGTTCACATTTTGAAAAAGAACAAAATATTTGAGAAATCGTAATGTCACCTTTGAAAGATGATAACTTTTTACTCGGAGATCGAAACAACTATTGTAATATTTCAAACTAAAGCTCATGTCGATTCACACAATCTGATTTGGCCTCACAAAGGAACATCATTTTTTTCCGCAAATTCCATCGTTTACATCATATATTGAATGTTTTAAATTTTTTTCTCATCATTTCCATTGTATTTACTTTCGATTTTATTCAAAAGAGCCGTAAAGGAGATATTGGTGAAAACAAAGGGTTATTTATTTATTTGTTCAATCAATATCTATTCTTCCTAACAAATAAGAGAAAATAAAAAAAAGGGGCTACCGTTCCCATTTTAAAAAATAACAAAACATTTGATAAATCAGAGTTCCAACTTTAAACAACGATAACTTTTTACTCGTATATCGAAATGACTATTATAATATATCAATCTGAAGCTCGTATTGATTCACACAATCTGATTAGTCCTCACAAAGGAACTTCATTTTTTTATGCACATTCCATCATTTACATCATTTACCGAGGGTTTTAAGTATTTGTCGCACCATTTTCGTTGTTCTTACTTTCGATTTTATTCAAAAGAGTCGTAAAGGAGATATTGGTGCAAAAAAATGCTTCTTTATTTATTTGTTCAATGAAATTATATTCTTCCAAACAAATACGAGAAAATAAAAGGGAAGGAGCTACTGTTCACATTTTGAAAAAGAACAAAATATTTGATAAATCGGAGTTTCACCTTTAAACAACAATAAATTTTTACTCGGATATCGGAACAACTATTACAATATTTCAAAAAAAAGCTTATATCGTTTCACACCATCTGATTTGGCCTCACAAAGGAACATCATTTTTTCCATAAATTCCGTCATTTACATCATTTACCGATGTTTTAAGTATTTGTCGCACCATTTTCGCTGTACCTACTTTCGATTTTATTCAAAAGAGCTGTAAAGGAGATATTGGTTCAAGAAAATGGTTCTTTATTTACTTGTACAATGAAATTATATTTATCCAAACAAATAAGAGAAAGGAAAAAGGAAAGAGCTACTGTTAACATTTTGAAAAAGAACAAAATATTTGAGAAATCAGAGTGTCACTTTTGAAAGATGATAACTTTTTACTCGGAGATCGAAACCACTATTGTATTATTTCAAACCGAAGCTCGTGTCGATTCACACAATCTGATTTGGCCTCACAAAGGAACATCATTTTTTTCCGCAAATTCCATCGTTTACATCATATATTGAATGTTTTAAATTTTTTTCGCATCATTTCTGTTGTACTTACTTTCAATTTTATTCAAAAGAACCGTAAAGGAGATATTTGTGCAAACAAAGGGTTATTTATTTATGTGTTCAATAAATATCTATTCTTCCTAACAAATAAGAGAAAATAAAAAGAAAGGGGCTACCATTCACATTTTAAAAAAGAACAAAACATTTGATAAATCGGAGTTACAACTTTAAACAACAATAACTTTTTACTCGGATATCGAAACAGCTATTATAATATATCAAACAGAAGCTCGTATCGATTCACACAATCTGATTTGGCCTCACAAAGGAACATCATTTTTTTCCGCAAAGTCCATCATTTACATCTTTTACCGAGGGTTTTAATTTTTTGTGGCAGCATTTTCGTTGTACTTACTTTCGATTTTATTGAAAAGAGCCGTGAAGGAGATATTGGTGGAAACAAATGGTTCTTTATTTACTTGTTCAATGAAATTATATTCATCCAAACAAATAAGAGAAAATAAAAAGGAAGGAGCTACTATTCACATTTTGAAAAAGAACAAAATATTTGAGAAATGAGAGTTTCACCTTTAAACAACAATAAATGTTTACTCATAGATCGAACCAACTATTATAATATTTCAAACTGAAGCTCATATCAATTCTCGCAATCTGATTTGGCCTCACAAAGGAACATCATTTTTTGCCGCAAATTTTGTCGTTTACATCATTTACCGAGGGTTTTAAGTATTTGTCGCAACATTTTCGTTGTACTTACTTTCAATTTTATTCAAAAGTGTCGTAAAGGAGATATTGGTGCAAACAAATGGTTCTTTATTTACTTGTTCAATGATATTATATTCATCTAAACAAATAAGAAAAAATAAAAAGGAAGGAGCTATTGTTCACATTTTGGAAAAGAACAAAATATTTGATAAATCGGAGTTTCACCTTTAAATAACAATCAATTTTTACTCGGACATCGAAACAACTATTATAATGTTTCAATCTAAAGCTCATATAGATTCACACAATCTGATTTGGTCTCACAAAGGAACTTCATTTTTTGCCACAAATTCCGTTGTTTACATCATTTTCCGAGGGTTTTAAGTATTTGTCGCACCATTTTTGTTGCACTTATATACAATTTTATTCAAAATTGCCGTAAAAGAGATATTGGTGCAAACAAAAGGTTCTTTATTTACTTGTTCAATGAAATTATATTGATCCTAGCAAATAAGAGAAAATAAAAAGAAAGGAGCTACTGTTCACATTTTGAAAAAGAACAAAATATTTGATAAATCGGAGTTTCACCTTTGAAAGATGATAACTTTTTACTCGGAGATCGAAACAACTATGTAATATTTCAAACTGAAGCTCGTGTCAATTCACAAAATCTAATTTGGCCTCACAAAGGAACATTTTTTTCCGCAAATTTTATCTTTTACATCATATATTGAAGGTTTAAAATTTTTTTCGCATGATTTCCGTTGTACGTATTTTCGATTTTATTCAAAAGAGCCGTAAAGGAGATATCGGTGCAAACAAAGGGTTATCAATTTATGTGTTCAGTCAATATCTATTCTTCCTAACAAATAAGAGAAAATAAAAAGGAAGGAGCTACTGTTCACATTTTGAAAAAGAACAAAATATTTGATAAATCGGAGTTTCACCTTTAAACAATAACAACTTTTTACTCAGATATCAAAAAACTATTATAATATATCAAACTGAAGCTCTTACCGAGTCACACAATCTGATTTGGCCTCACAAAGGAACATCATTTTTTTCCGCAAATTCCGTCGTTTACATCATTTACTGATGTTTTAAGTAGTTATCGCACCATTTTCGTTGTACTTATTTTCGATTTTATTCAAAAGAGCCGTAAAGGAGATATTGGGGCAAAAAAATGGTTCTATATTTACTTGTTTAATGAAATTATATTCATACTAACAAATAAGAGAAAGGAAAAAGGAAAGAGCTACTGTTCACATTTTGAAAAAGAACAAAATATATGAGAAATCGGAGTGTCACTTTTGAAAGATGATAACTTTTTACTCGGAGATCGAAACAACTATTGTAATATTTCAAATTGAAGCTCGTGTCAATTCACACAATCTGATTTCGCCTCACAAAGGAACATCATTTTTTTCCGCAAATTCCATCGTTTACATCATATATTGAATGTTTTAAATTTTTTTCGCATCATTTTCGTTGTACTTACTTTCGATTTTATTCAAAAGAGCCGTAAAGGACATATTGGTGCAAACAAAGGGTTATTTATTTATGTGTTCAATCAATATCTATTCTTCCTAACAAATAAGAGAAAATAAAAAGAAAGGGGCTACCGTTCACATTTTAAAAAAGAACAAAACATTTGATAAATCGGAGTTCCAACTTTAAACAACAATAACTTTTTACTCGAATATCGAAACAACTATTATAATATATCAAACTCAAGCTTGTATCGATTCGCACAATCTGATTTGGCCTCACAAAGGAACATCATTGTTTTCCGCAAATTCCATCGTTTACATCATTTACCGAGGGTTTTAAGTATTTGTCGCACCATTTTCGTTGTACTTACTTTCGATTTTATTCAAAAGAGCCGTAAAGGAGATATTGGTGCAAACAAATGGTTCTTTATTTACTTGTTCAATGAAATTATATTCATCAAAACATATAAGAGAAAAGAAAAAGGAAGGAGCTATTGTTCACATTTTGAAAAAGAACAAAATATTTGATAAATCGGAGTGTCACCTTTGAAAGATGATAACTTTTTACTCGGATATCGAACCAACTATTATAATATTTCAATCTAAAGCTCATATAGATTCACACAATATGATTTGGTCTCACAAAGGAACATCATTTTTTGCCATAAATTCCGTCGTTTACATCATTTACCGAGGGTTTTAAGTATTTGTCGCACCATTTTGGTTGTACTTACATTCGATTTTATTCAAAATTGCCGTAAAAGAGATATTGGTGCAAACAAATGGTTCTATATTTACTTGTTTAATGAAATTATATTCATACTAACAAATAAGAGAAAAGAAAAAGGAAAGAGCTACTGTTCACATTTTGAAAAAGAACAAAATATTTGGGAAATCGAAGTGTCACTTTTGAAAGATGATAACTTTTTACTCGGAGATCGAAACAACTATTGTAATATTTCAAACTGAAGCTCCTATCGATTCACACAATCTGATTTGGCCTAAAGTTGGAACCTCATTTTTGGAAACAAATTCCATCATTTACATTATTTATAAAATGTTTTAAGTTTTTTGCGCACTTTTTTCGTTGTACTTACTTTTCATTTTATTTAAATGAGCCGTGAAACAGATATCGGTTCAAACAAATGGTTCTTTATATACGTGTTCAATGAATGTATATTTTTCTAAAAAAATAAGGGAAGAGAAAAATAAAGGACGTACTGTTTACATTTTAAAAAAAACAAAATATTTATAAATCGGAGTTTCACCTTTAAAAGATGATAGCTTTTGACACGGGTATCGAAAGGACTATAATAATATATTAAATCGAAGCTCGTATCGATTCACACAATCTACGTTAGCCTCAAGTTACAATGTCATTTTTGTACCAAAATTTAATCGTTTACATCATATATTGAATGTTTTAAATTTTTTTCGCATCATTTCCGTTGTACTTACTTTCGATTTTATTCAAAAGAGCCGTAAAGGAGATAATGGTGCAAACAAAGGGTTATCAATTAATGTACTCAGTCAATATCTATTCTTCCTAACAAATAAGAGAAAATAAAAAGAAAGGGGCTACCATTCACATTTTAAAAAAGAACAAATCATTGGATAAATAGGAGTTCCAACTTTAAACAACAATAAATTTTTACTCAGATATCGAAAAAACTATTACAATATATCAAACTCAAGCTCGTACCGATTCATAGAATCTGATTTGGCCTCACATTCCATCGTTTACATCAGTTACCGTGGGTTTTAAGTATTTGTCGTACCATTTTCGTTGTACTTACTTTTGATTTTAATCAAAAGCGCCGTAAAGGAGATATTGGTACAAATAAACGGTTCCTTATTTAGTTGTTCAATGGAAGTATATTCTTCCAAACAAATAAGAGAAAGGAAAAACGAAGGAGCTACTGTTCACATTTTGAAAAAGAACAAAATATTTGAGAAATCGGAGTATCACCTTTGAAAGATGATAACTTTTTACTCATAGATCGAAACAACTATTGTAATATTTCAAACTGAAACTTGTGTTGATTCACACAATCTGATTTGGCCTCACAAAGGAACATCATTTTTTCTGCAAATTCCGTCGTTTACATCATTTACCGATGTTTTAAGTAATGGTCGCACCATTTTCGTTGTACTTACTTTTGATTTTATTCAAAAGAGCCGTTAAGGAGATATTGGTGCAAACAAATGGTTCTTTATTTACTTGGTCAATGAAATTATATTCATCCAAACAAATAAGAGAAAATAAAAAGGAAGGAGCTACTGTTCATATTTTGAAAAAGAACAAAATATTTGATAAATCGGAGGTTCACCGTTAAACAACAATAAATTTTTAGTCGGAGATCGAAACAACTATTATAATATTTCAAACTGAAGCTCATATCGATTCACACAATCTGATTTGGTCTCATGTTGGAATCTCATTTTTGGAAGAAATTTCCATCGTTTACATTATTTATTAAGGGTTTTAAGTTTTCTGCGCACTATTTCCGTTGTACTTACTTTCGATTTCATTCAAAGGAGCCGTAAAGGAGATATCGATTCAAACAAATGGTTCTTTATATATTTGTTCAATGAATGTATATTCTTCTAAAAAAATAAGGGAAGAGAAAAAGAACGGACGTACTGTTTATATTTTAAAAAAGAACAAAATATTTGATAAATCGGAGTTTCACCTTTAAAAGATGATAACTTTTGACACGAGTATCGAAAGGACTATAATAATATATTAAATCGAAGTTCGTTTCGATTCACACCATCTACGTTAGCCTCAAGTTGGAATTTCATTTTTGTACCGAAATTGCATCGTTTACATTATATATTGAATATTTTAAATTTTTTTCGCATCATTTCCGTTGTACTTACTTTCGATTTTATTCAAAAGAGCCGTAAACAAGATATTGGTGCAAACAAAGGGTTATCTATTTATTTGTTCAATCAATAACTATTCTTCCTAACAAATAAGTGAAAATAAAAAGAAATGGGCTACCGTTCACATTGTAAAAAAGAACAAATCATTGGATAAATCGGAGTTCCAACTTTAAACAACAATAACTTTTTACTCAGATATCGAAAAAACTATTATAATATATCAAACTGAAGCTCATATTGATTCACACAATCTGATTTGGCCTCAAAAAGGAACATCATTATTTTCCGCAAATTCCATCGTTTACATCAGTTACCAAGGGTTTTAAGTATTTGTCGCACCATTTTTGTTGTACTTACTTTCGATTTTAATCAAAAGAGCCGCAAAGGAGATATTGGTACAGAAATCAAAACACTGATTATTTTATATGAAAAACCGCGCTGCCAAATCATATAGCAAGTCATACTCTAAGCAAGTTAATAATTGTGAAGTAAATAAAAATGCAATCCCAATAAAAATATATCATATATGTAAAAGTATTAGCAGATTTTTCAATTTGTACTATGTTAATAATATCTGAGGTACGATTATATGAACCAAACACACTATGATTCTCCCCCAAAAAAAATCAAACCGATAACCCAAAACTGACAATTTGGTGCTTTATCATTCCATCTTTGCATTCTCGTTCAAAAAGCAAGTAAACAGAAAATGCTCTATTCAAAGAACAATCCATATTGAAAGAAAACATGAGAATTGTCAGATTCCAAAACAAAAACCAGTGAAAAAGTATAGAAAGTCCCCTATAAACTCAATCGAAAGAACACATAGAAAGAATGATCTGATTCTAGACATGAATTAATACTAAAATAATCGTGCAAAAATTAAAAAAAGAAGAAGATAAAATAGAAGAAACTTACAAAAGCATGGCGTTCACCAGCTTGGAAGGAGAGCTTGTGGTGGTTCATAGCTTGGGTGTAAAGCTGTGACAGTGAGTTGGCACCGCTGCAAAACGAAGCGTACATGGTTCGATCGACCTCGTCAAGGCTTGTGGCTATGGACTTCCTCTTTTTCCCCATAATTACTCCCTCGAAACCCTAATCCCTGTAACCGATTATCTGAAATTCATACAGAAACGGTTAGACAGAAATCGAAATAGAAAGAGATTAATAAAAAGAGAGAAAGATGAACATTGTTTTAGGGAAATTGGTGAAGGTGATTATCAGAACAACAGGAAGCAAAATAATTTAGATGTGAGAGAGAGACCTAGATAGGGAAAAAGAGGTGTGGGTTTGGATTTTCTAGTACTATGGAGAGAGACACCAAAAGTTTCAGTGAAGGGACACATGCTAACATTTAAAAATATATATATATGAAAGATCGTAACCGATAAACTTGAGATATAAAAGACATTTTTATTAGGTTTACACTTTATTAATACCATTTTTTATTTATTTTATTAATTTTAATGATAATAAAAATTAATACTCGTTGATTCCGTGCTCTATTCGATCAGAACTCGGTTCGAGAACCTTCTCTCATAGATTTTCTTCACTAAATCATCGCCATAAATTCACTTTTATTGTTACTAAAAGATTAGTTTCTCTTTTAATTTTGAACTAACTTACTTTACCATGTTATTGTACAGATATTAAGTATCTTATAGATTATTTAATCAATTATTGTGTTACCTTTCTTAAAACTATGAGACCATTGAAAATTTAAGTAATCATATTTAAGCAGTTATCCCTAACAAAATACCATTTCTATGACCCCGATAATGATCTAATGCGAAAAAAAGTCCCCACATAAGTAGAGTTTGACTCTAATCATAGTTTTTATGGGTGAAAACATACAAAACTACATGAATAATTACCACGAGCTCTGTCTCAAAAACAAATGCAATCTTAAGTGAAATACAAAATAACATTTAACAAAAGATTTTAATATCTAAAATACCCCTACACAACCTGTTAAACCAAGTTATCTAAAAATGGCACTATTTGAGTGTTGACCTTTATCCACCCCTACGATAGCGATCTCCATGTTACATCTACAATCCATGATGCTCGTCCTAGAATTCCTTACACTTGCAAACGTTAGAGAACAACAAGATTCCTCATCGTATTTCGCATTTACCTACACTATAATATGACCACTTTACAAATAAAACATCAAATTGTGAAGGATACGTACTAATATGAATGAGAGAAATGTTTGTAAAATGTAAATTTTAATTTATATTTATTTTCGTGACATATGATTAAACAACTTTAAAAATAAAAAAATTTATTTTTTAAAAAACTTTGGACAATTGTCACATTATAATTAATATGAGTAAAAATATAAGTACAAATTTATTTGACCATAGTATTTATGATATAGTGTCATGTGTTAATTTGACGTCTTATAATTATTTTATTTTATTTTTTATTAAATATTTCATGTGATTTAATAGATGCAAGACTGATAATAAACTTTAAGAAAAATGTATTTATAATAGATTTGTAGTAAATTATAATTATTATAGTGTGATATTAATGGAAAATATAATTAAATTTACGTAATTATATTTAAAAAATTATAATATTTTGATTATGATATAATTGTAATGTATAAAAATATTTTAAATTTTATACAATAATTTTTTTGTCTTCTCTTGTGTTGTGTAAAATAATAGCTATCTTGTACATCCTAATTAAGATACTTGATAACTATTCTATACAATATTTAGTGATAATTTGTATAATATAATTGAATAAAATTAATAATAAATATTTTAATAAAATAATTTATATTTATAATAATATTTAATTTATTTTATGTAGTTTTCTTAACTATCAATATAATTTTATTATAAAAATTTATTTTTATATATTTTAATATTTTAAAAATAAAAATAAAACTATTTTTAATTTAAAATAAAAAAAATTAAAACATACAAATTTAGAATTGAAATTTCAAACGGATTAAATAAAACGTTCAGTATAATTTAAATCCACGTTTGTTACAAGTACTAAACTTTTATATAATCATACAATTTTCATTCTAATTTATATATAACACGATCTTATTTTACATCCAAATATAAATGAATAATTATGCATATTCTCTGTATATTTCTTTAAGAGACAAATGATCGTAATTATGTAGAGTGTTGAAAAAAATAATTAATAACTCAAGATAATCGTCATATCTACTCAGACCAAAAAAAAAAATTGAGGATAATGTATCTGAATAATATATTTCTCTTTCGTATAAATATGCAGACACATAAGTAGGACACATAACTCAAAACTTATAACTAATAAGTACCTACATTATGGGATCACGATTATTGAATATTAGATGCTAGATTTCTCTAGCTTCTTCCTAACATAGCTACATTCCATGCATGTCACAAACTTAAGCAATGGAAAGCCTTTGGCTGCCACCGAGGGGTAGAGGTTAATTAGGGACTACATTGAAATACATTTTTTAAAATTATATATTTATCGTTTGTTTCACCAATAGAATTTTAATATATAAGAAATTTAAGCCGTTAATTTACTATTTTATTCATTTTTGAAGTACTCATTTTTAAATTTATGTAATTATTAGTTACACTTATAATGATAAATCAAAATAATACAAAAAAAATTAACTCAAAATAATTTTAATACATATCTTTTAAGAGAAAAATATATATGAAATAAGATATTATTATTCGGTGAAACCGTTAATCTTATTTATTTACTTTTATAATAAAGTAATAAAAGCATAATAATTGAGGACTACATCATTGATGCTGCTAAAAGGAGCGTTCAACATGTAATATAAAATATTTTATTTTCTTTTAATTTTAAATATTAGTATTTTATTTATAAATATATATAATATCATAATTTTTCTTAATTCTTGACTTATAATATATTAAAACCAAAAATTAGTTGAAATATATAATTTTGGTCAATATATATTAATAAAACTTTACTTTTTTTTCTTTTCTCACGTAAAAACTTTTCATGATATTTTTCTCTTTTAGTTTTAACAATACGTCGAATTATATTATTTGACAACTTATTTCAATATTTTTTTTAATTTATTTGAAGTCTTTTGAAAATTTTAATATTTTTTTTCTGTTACTCTTATTAGTTTTTTCTTCATCAATTTTCTATAATTGTCAATTTTAAATTATTGAATAAAATATATCTTTAATTTGAATACTTAAATTATATTTTATATTTTAGACTTTAATATATTTATTTTATTTTGAATTTTAAAATTATAATTAATTAGTTAATTTAATATGTATGAATTTTATTATATTTTAACTTTTATTTAAAATAAGTTTCATAAAATGTTACAATAAAATATTAAGCTAAAGACTCTAAGTTTTGTATTGCAATATGACATAAAAAAACTTAATCTTTAACCCTTATATGAATAGTTTTATGGCTTTGCCATGTGCCACCTAGTGTTCCAAGGTAATAACAGGTTTCTTTTATAATATGAGACACTAGGAAGGAGTATCAAAAACCTACATTAATATTTGGCACCGAATGTGTGAATAGAATAATTGTGTTTTACCATACAACAAAAATTCTTCCCTAAATTCTCCCACCAATTTTACAATCAAATCTCGAAAAAGAAAAAAAAAAGTTGAAAATCACGTATCACCTATGGTTGGAAAAGCCACCATGTTCAACGCCATTGAATGGTAGTTCTTTTTCATCATCTTCAACGAGTGAATAATCCTTGGTCACCAAATAGTAAAGGCCAGTTATCCCTTGATGGCAACAACATTACTCAAATATGATTCATGTAGCTTCCAAGATTCGACAAAAAGGTCTTAAAAGGATCAAAAATTTCATGCATCACCCTAAAAATTTGAGAATATGCACCACTAGAAAGTGCACATGACAATCTATTTTCCACCAAAATTTGGTGGCAATAGACATCAGAATGAGTTGTACAAGCCTCACGCGATGCCATGTGCGAGTGGACGTCGCTGTTAACATTTGTTTGAAAAATAAGGAAAGTTGGCCCATTTAATAAATTTAGGTTTGATTCACCATCTTCCAAACCATTTGGGCCTACTGCTATAAATGCTGGATTTATCTCTTGGACAGGTTACGGGAACAACTGGTTGAATATTTGGGACAATGATAGTAGTGTTTGATGCTTAAGTTAGTATAGGGTAGGTAAAGGAATATGGAAGAGAACTAAGTCTCTATGAGAAAATAGGAATTGTGTAGTTGGAAGTGAGTCCAGATACTATTCGAAGTAAATGATGTGATATATTTATAGAGTTAAGATTTGACATAATACATACCTTTACCCATTTAGATTGTTTTACGTTAACATCATCGTGATTTTCTTACCCATCATTATCTCTTCTAGATAATTGGAGATAATATCGATAATCTATCTCTTAAATATGCTCATATGATGACTTAACACTCCCTAGGATGATCAGTGAATCATTCTTACCGATTGATACTTATGAGATCTCATAATGTCATAAGTATTTATTTTACACCCAATAATTTGTAATGAAAGGAAGAGATCAAAAAATTTAATATAATTGATATAAAATTCAATTGTCTTTCCTAATTAATAGTCCAATAAATATAAAATCACCTACTTACAAAGCGTATTGTAAATTATTTTCGTTATCTTTCTATTAGGATGAAGGTATAAATGCAAAAGGATTTGTATTTAAATTTATGTTAAAACTATAATAAATAAAAGGAATATTTCATGTATTTACATATGCTATTTTATTCATAAAATAAATCAATAAATTTTATTTATGTTGAATATTTTTATAAAAAAAAATAACATTTATAACTAACGTAGTAAGAAAGAACAAAATAAATCCAAAATAAGCCAAATTCATAAGAAACAGAATTGGAGCTTGGCGGTTCAATTCTAATATATTAACTTTAGAGAAGCAAATGTCTAAGTAAGAAATTTCAATAAAAAACCAATCTCCTTCCTTACCCACGCAAGTCTTAGCCTTAAAGGCAATCAAAAACAGTTTCTCAAAACGCATTTGTAACTAATTTATCATTGGCGTTATGAGCAACGACCTTAAAGGTCCAATTATCACTGAACAACGACGATAATAACAAGTAGTAAATGACAATATAACACTGAAAATGACACTTAACAGAATGAAATAGTAAAGCAATTATAAATAAGTAAACATCTTTCACTCTTGGTGTATATGATCAACTCCTGTATCAGTCCTTCATTCTTAAAGAGAATTCGACTCAAAATTCAGAATGGAAGTAAAAACTTCATCTCAAGGGTGATAAGTTGAAATGTCAGTCACATTGAAAGTGGAAGAGATATGCCAATCCGAAGGAAGATCGATGATATATGAGTTACTATTAATCTTCTTTAAGATATGAAATGGTCTATATTTTTTGTTTTGTAACTTTGAACAACCTAGTGGTAATCTGTGTTTATTCAAATACATTAGGATCAATTCTCCCTCTTCAAATTCTTTGAGTCTTTTGTGCTTGTCACTATAGTCTTTATATTTTGCATTCATTTGCTCAATATGATCATGAATCTCCTTTTGAAATTGAATATAATTTGTGGCCCATAGATGTGCTACTTTGTAGTTAGGATAAAAAAAAGGTTGCTAGATCAATAGTACACTGAGGAGTCTTAGTATATACAATAGAGAAAGGAGTGCAACCTGTGGTTCTATTGATCATGCTATTGATGGTAAATTCAACTTGTGGTAAAGTGAAGTCTCATTGCTTTGGCTTGTCACTAGCAAAGCACCTAAGCATGCTACCCACCATTCTGTTTAATGCTTCAGTTTGGTCATCAGATTGTAGATGGTAGGCATTACTAAAGTTGAGAATCGTGTCATATCTTCTACATAATTCACACCAAAAATGACCAACAAATTTCACTTCTCTATATGAAGTAATGGATTGTAGAACTTCATGTAGTCTTACTATCTCTTTGAAAAATAAGGAAGCAATATGATTAGCATAATTGACTTTATTGCAAGCTAGTAAATGAACCATTTTTGAAAATTGGTCAACTACCACCAAAATTGAATCAAATATTCTTTGAGTGATAGGTAGTCCCATAATGAAATCCATATTTATATCCTCCCAAATAGAGAGAGGAATTGGTAGGGGCATATAGAGTCTTATACTTTGAGAACCTCCCTTAGCATATTGGCATTTAGAATACCTTCATGCTTAGTTGTTTCTTTTTTAACTTAGGCCAATAATATTTTTCTTCAAAGTGAGAGATGGTTTTACTCTACTAGTATGAGCAACCAATCCTCCTCCATATAGTTCTTTGATAAGTTGCATTTGAAATGAAGTATTTGGTATGCAAAGTTAGCTTCCTTTGAAAAGAAAACTTTCTTTATGTGATATTTCTCTACATTTTCAAAATTTTAACATTTGGCCCAGATTTCCTTAAAGTCTTCATCAATAGAATAATGCTTAGGTAGATCATTGAAGATAGTTAGTTCAATTCTCAAAATGATTAGTAGGGTATGTTTCCTACTCAAGACATCAACTTCCTTGTTTTGTTGACCAAGCTTGTGTTTGAATATGAAGGTAAAATTTTGAAGGAAAATACCCAACGACCTTAAGCTCTAGAAATATTTTTCTGAGAATTAATGAACTTCAATTATTAGTGGTCATTGTGTAGTAATTATTCCTTCTGAATTAGATAGTGCTCCTAATGTTTTAAAGCTCTAATAATTACATAGAACTTATGCTCATATACATACTACTTTTATCTGGCTTTACTTAATTTTTCACTTAAGTATGCAACAAGTCTTCCATCTTGAGAGAGAATTGCTCATATACCTACTATGAAGCCATCTGTTTTAATCTCAAAAACCTTTTCAAAGTTTGTTAGAGATAATAATGGAGCTGAACTCAATTTGGTTTTGATTAGTTGGAAGCTTTCTTCTTGATCATATCCCCATTGTAATTTTCCATGTTTAAGACAATTTGTGACAGGAGAAGCTAGGGAACTAAACCCTTTAATGCACATTCTAAAAAATGTTTCCAATCCATGGAAGCTTTTAACTGCATGGATATTTTGTTGGTGTAGGCCAACTTATAATTATTCATTTTTTCTCTCATCCATAACAATTCCTTTGGAGCTTATTATAAAGCCTAAGAACAATAGTTTCTTGGTAGCAAATTTACACTTTTCAAGTTTTGATACAATTTTTTCATTCTAAGTATCTTCAGAATTTCTTTAACTTGTTCAAGATGCACCTTCTCACTTTTGTCATATATCAGTATGTCATCAAAGTAGATTATTACAAAAGTATTTGTGAATGGTTTGAGGATTTGATTCATGACTCTCATGAATGTGTTAGGTGATTGCACAATTCAAAAGGCATCACTAACCATTGGTATCAACCTTCCATAGTTTTGAATGTAGTCTTCCATTCATCTCATGTCCTTATACTTATCTGGTGGTATCCACCTCTTAAGCCTAACCTCGAAAAAATCACAACTCCTTGCAACTTATCAAGCATATCCTCCATTCCTGGTATTGGGAACCTATACTTTATTGTAATCTTATTGCTTGCTCTAATATCAACACACATTTGTATAGATCTATCTTTTTTGGCACTAAAGTTGTTGGTATTGCACAAGGGTTCAAACTCTCTTTTATTAAAATTTTTTTCCACTAAAACATCCATCATTTACTATAAGATTTCATGTTCTTGAGGGCATAGTTTATAATGGGGAAAATTAAGGAGGTTAGAACCTAGGCCAAAATCTATCTGATGTTGAATTTCTCTCATAAGTTATAATGTAGATGGTAGTTTTCATATGACAAATCTAAATATTCTTCCAATAATGACTGAAATAAAGGAGCATGAACGTCAATTTTTTTGCTCTTTGACAATTCCAGCTAATATAAGTTGATTGCTATGCATTTCTTTGATAAATTCTTGGATTGAACTAGTGAGCATGACCTTAGGTTTTGGTTTGGAAATATTTTACCGTGATGTTTTAGGTTAAGGAAAATGGCTGGTGGGAATTAAAGCTATCTTTCTGCCCCAATCAAACATATATACATTAGGCTTGCCTTTATAGATGGCATTGGTGTGATGTTTCCATAGTTTTCCTAGTAGAATATGACATGTGTCAATCCATGAACATTATTTTGACCTATTACTTGCTATATTTTTAAGCATTAGTTTTATGTTTTATTTTATTTTGGTGAGTATTTTTGTATTTTGTAGGTTAAAGTGCTTTAGAAAATATTTGAACAAACACGAACAAAAAGAGTGACAATGGGGGTAATTAATGGCAATTTCCACAAGTCGAAACAAGCCAAAATGTAAAATTCCATAAATTATATGTGCATCATGGTCTAGGAATTATCCATACCACGACAAGGTGCTCTCGGTTCTAACTGGTGATTTTGGGATTTCAATATGCTATGTTGCCTAACATATCCATACCACGACACAAGCTTCGTGGATCCAACTTGTGTTTTCTGAAGTTATGTGCACATTGCGGCCCAATTTATTCCATGTCGTTGCATAACACTCTTGGGTTTCAATTGGATGTTCATTATTCAATGTGAGTCGAAGCACAAAATAAATAGTACCGTAACCCACATTTCAAAAATGACATAAACCCTAATACGAGTTCCAAACATATTTAACCCTAATTTTAGCTCATTAATACAACCCTTATCCCTCTTAAATAGATATCAATTAGGCCACATTAACAATCACCATCTTCCATAACCATTCCACCATCTATAATATACAGATACAAGAGAAAACTTCTCAATTGTGAAGAATATCTAAGGATTTGAAGAAAGTAGTGATAGCTTATTCAGAGATTTGGAATCGCTTTTCAAGAAGGGGTATTTTTATTATTTTTCTATTTGTAATCTGATATCTTTTGTAGTTAAATTATTTGAAGTTAATTTAATTATGATTGACTAGTTTTTGTAATATGACATTTTATTATTTACTTTCAATGATTTGGAAGAAGAATTTTATGGATTGAATAAATAAAAGTTTTATATTTGTTTATTGTTCTTATTCTTCAAATCTTTAATTATAAATTCATGATGGGTCAAGTCTAGATTTATAATTAAAGAAAATATTTTAGAACTAAGTATTAGACACATCATATATGTCTGGTTGTGCATAAATGAATTTAATTGATTTATATTAAATTAGATAGTTAAATTTATTTTTAATTATAAATTAATGATGGGTCAAATCTTGTTTTATAATTCAAGAATATATTTGCCTTATGTTTACTAATTAATTGATGATCTTGATTTATATATTTTCTTTAGTTTGTCAATTAATCAAATTTAAACCCAACTAAGAAAGTTATTAATTAGTTGAGAATTATGGTGACTAATCATGATTATAGGGAGTTCGTTTATTTAAAAAGGAAAAATCAATAAATCTAACATTTTATTTTAATAATTTAATTTGTTCTTTCCATTAAGTGTTTTCTCATTAAAATTCTATATTCATCCATCATCCTTATATTCAGCTCTAAATTTACGTGCTATAATTTATTTTACTTGTGATATTTATTTATTAAAGTAATTTAGAATTTATAGTTCTTTTCTCCCAACTGACACCTAATAGAATGTTTATGATTGTTTTTCTTAACTAATTTAGGAAAAAAAATTCTTTTTAAAATAACCAGTCAATTTCTTTAGAGACCGACCTCGGGATAACTTATCATTAGTTTGCTAGTGATTCATGCACTTACAAGCAATCAAAATTTATATATCATCTGTATCTACAACATCACAAGTTACCTCATCCTTGTAATGCTTCCCTATTGAAAATAAAATTTTACACAACTCTTGAACTTTAAATGATAAGTTATCCTGAGGTCAATCTCTAAAGGAGTTGGCCGGTTGTTTTAAAAAGTCAAACTATCTTCTAAATTAGTTAAAAAAAATCCGATATACTCTAACAATGGTCTATTGATAAAAAAGACTATAAATTCTAAATTAATGGTCGTAACTAAATTAAGCAAGTAAATCAAATTATAGTCGAAAATATGATGATTAACGAATATGTGATTTTAGCAAGAATAATCCTTCATAGAACGAAAAAATTGAATGATTCAAATAATAAGTTATATTTATTGATTTTTTCTATTTTTAAATAAGCGAACCCCATGATCATGGTGAGTCCATACAATTCTTAATTAATCAATGACTTTTTGGGTCAAGCTTGAAATTAATTAATTGATAAACTAAGAAAAATATATAACCCAAGATTCTTAATTAATTAAAAACTTCCTTAGTGGGGTTTGAAATATATTGGTAAACCTAAGATAAATATATTATTTAATCATAAATCAATATTTACTCCATCATTAATTTATAATTAAAAATATTTTTAACCATCGAATTTAATCTCAACTATTCAATAACTTTCTTGCTCAAGCTTGAAATTGATCAATGAAATTAAATTACATTCTCATTAATTAATGCACAACTAGGTATAGATGATATTTTTAATACTTAATTCTAAAATATTTTCTTTAATTATAAATCAAGACTTGATCCATAATTAATTTATATTTAAATATTTTAAGAACATGAACAATAAATAAATAAAATTTTATTTATTCAAATATAAAATTGTTCTTGTAATCATTGGAAGAAAAAATTAAAGTCCCTTATTACAAAATTAGCAAATCATAATTAACTAATTTAACTACAAAAGACATTATTTTATCAAAAGAAAAATAAGATATAACAACAAAAATACCCCTTCTTGATATGGATGATTTCAGATCTTTGAATGAGTTGTTATTACTTTCTTCAAATCCTTGGAACTTCTTTACAATTGGGAGGTTTTCTCTTTATATTTGTATATGGATGGCGGAATAATAACTATGGGAGCTGATGGCTAGTGTATGGTTGACTGATTCGTGTTTAAGAGGGGTTAAGGCTGTATTTATAGGATGAAATTGAGGTTAAATACATTTGGAATGCGTATTAGGGTTTCTAATAACTATTTATACTCGAGCCCTGCCATGATTTATCATGCATCATAACGCGTGTTGATTTTCATTTTTTCAAATGCAACTTGAGAAGATCGTGTCGTGGTATAGAAAAAGTTACGTTGTGGTGCATATGGATCTTTTGAAAGCATAAGTAGACTCAAGAGCCTTATGCTATGGTATAGATAATGTCTTACCATGATATGCACAGAAATCCTAGAATGTCCAATTTGAACCCGAAAGCATCTCACTACGACATGAGTAAAGTCTCACCATAATGCGCATATAATTTCTGGAATTTGATAATATTGTTCATTTCAACTTGTGTGAATTTTCATTAATTAACCCCTTTT
Organism: Hippophae gyantsensis; assembly: GCA_030763125.1. Lineage (NCBI taxonomy): Eukaryota > Viridiplantae > Streptophyta > Magnoliopsida > Rosales > Elaeagnaceae > Hippophae > Hippophae gyantsensis. Next base: position 39,301,536 of record CM061032.1, on the reverse strand, counting down.
CACTTATTTTCTTCTTGTTTATCCAGAATTCTTCTATAAGTACTTTAACCTACAAAATAAGTAAACACCTTCCAAAATAAGATAAAAACAAAGTAAAACATAAATAATTACTTAAAAACATAGAAAATAATAGATAAAAATAGTGTTCATTGAATACCCCCAAACTAATATTTTGCTAGTCCTTAAGAAAAATTAAAATTAAAAAGACTAATAGGATAAATAAAAAAACTAAGAATAAAACTATAAGCTTAAATCTACAAAAACATTTATGCTTTAGTTTATTTTCATTTCATAATTGAATACATAAGCATAACTTCATCCAATATTTCAAAGGATAAGGTTTATTCTGTAAATCAGTTACATGTCACAAATTCATGCCCTTCACTATAAACATATCAACATTGATTCCCTATAACCTAGTGCTTAGAATCTAAATTTTCTTCGACTCTATTCCTCACAAGATATGCTCTTGATATCACATTGATCCTATGGGTCAAGCATTTAACAAAGTATATTCGAACATAAGTTATGTAAAGAAGTAAACAAATAGGTATGCATATGTTTATAAACAAGAAAAGCTTAAATATCACTACTACAAAAGTGGTTATTTAAGTTAAGATTTAAAGTCAGTTTTTAGTTAAAATCGACTTATAATGAATTTAAAGTCGGTTCGCTAAAAAACTAACTTAAAATGAATTGAAAACACATAGATTGTAGTGTCGGTTGACACGTACAATTGACGCTACTCCTTTTCTCTTCTTTCTTTCCTAGATAGAAACTATTCCAAGCGCATTTTATCTCTCAAAAACCCAAAACCTCTTCCACTCCTCCTCTACTCTTTCTCATTTTTTGGCCACCTACGACCACCAATTCCAGCACTGTTTAGTGGATTTTATTCCTCTCCAACTTATCTTTTAGATCCCCTATTCTTTTGAGCAAAATACTCAAATTTTTTATACCCATTTTCTCACTTACAAAACACCATTTTTTTCTTCATTTCTTTCATTTTATCACTTCATTTACTCTTGTAAATATTTCTATTAATCCTACACACTTATTATTCATATTTATTTTTTTATTTTTTTGTATATTATGTGTTATTATTTATGTGTATAAATTCTTGTATTATATATGTAGGTTTTGTATTATATGTATGTCATTATTTTTATTATGTAGGTTTGGTATAAATTTTCCTAATGAAATAAATTTATATATTTATGACTGTGATTTAAGATTGGTTTTTAATTTATTTATTTTTGTTAATATGAAGTGGGAAAGACATGATTCAACAATATGATGTATTCATTAAAAAATTAGGTTTGAAGTAGTGCAGTTATTTAAAAAAAATATTAATCATCACAAAATTATTACATAAATTTTGTTTTATATATCTTAAATTTGAAATCAACTCAAATGATGTGACATATTATTATTAGTAATTACAATCAATCTCATATAATTATATTTATGTGTATATATTTGTTATGTTTGGTTTTTATGTATTTATTTTTATATGATGTTTTGATAGATATTCTAATAATTAGGAAATTCATATATAATAATATATGAAATATATTGGTTGGATACATATTTAATATCCTTAATGTCATTAATAGAAAAGGGACAAATCTTGGATGTCAAAGTATAGAATTGAGCAAGAAACATTTATTGGAATTTGCTTGTAGAAATAGTAATAATGAAATTAGTATAATTTGATGCCCATGTGTTAAATGTAAAAATGAGCAATTTCATGATGTTGACGAGGTTAAGTATCACCTTATCCGTAGTCGTATTCTTTTGAGTTATAAATGTTGGTATTATCATGGAGAAAATATTGATAATACTCATGGGGAAGAGATAAATAAGAATGAGAGTAGATTATATACATCTTATCATAATGTACAGAAATAAAATATGTTTCATGGTGCTAAAGAAGAACTACATGAGGATGATCTCGAAACCTTTAAAAAATTTCTAGAAGATGCCAAAAAATCGTTGTATCCAGAATGCAAGAAATACACTAAAATATCGGGATTGGTTCATTTGTACAATGTGAAGGCAAAAAATGGTTTTCCTGACAAAGGATTCACAGAATTACTAAATGTAGGGGTGAGCAAAATATCCGATCAATCCGAAAAATCCGATCAAATCCGATAAAATTAAGTGGTTTCTATCCGAAGTCGGATCGGATTCGGATTGGATTTTATCAATCCGCTCGGATTCGGATTCGGATTAGAAATATTCAAATCCGTATAATCCGATCTGATCCGATATATTTAATATATTATTTAAAAATATATATTTATATATATATATATATATATATATATATAATTATTTAACCTAACCTAAAGAGCTGCCGTATATCTAAATCTTAACCCAAAACCTAATATATTTTTCTGCTGCCTCCATCTCTCTCCCTGCCTACCTGCCTCCATTGTTAAGTGCTTCTCTGCTGCTGCTTCTCTGCTACTGCTTCTCTGCTGCTGCTTCTCTGCTTCTCTGCTTCGCAGCTGCTTCTGCTTCTCTATTTTTCTGCTTCGCAACTGCTTCTGCTTCTCTGCTTTGCAGCTGCTTGTGCTTCTCTGCTTCTGCTTCTCTGTTTTTGCTTCTCTGCTTCGCAGCTGCTTCTGCTTCTCTGTTTCGCAGGTGCTTCTGCTTCTCTACTTCGCAGCTGCTTCTGCTTCTCTGTTTCGCTGGTGCTTCTGCTTCTCTGCTCGCTCGCTGCTGCTGCTCGTGCTTCTCTGCTCGCTCGCTACTGCTGCTGCTTCTGCTGTTGCTGCTGCTGCTTCTGCTGTTGCTGCTGCTGCTGCTACTGCTACTCACCGCTGCTGCTGCTGCTCACCGTTGTTGTTGCTGCTGTTGCTCGCTGTTTGTTGTTCTTCATCATCCTTAAGGTTATATTTTTTGATGACATTATAAGAAAACTTTGAACGGTCATAATTTTGTGTTGTGAGGTCTGTTTTGGACGAATTTTTTTATGATTCCATATAACTTTTCGATATCTAGGCACACCAAACTGTTAAAGGCAGTTTTTCCAGATTTTTTCCCCAAAAACGCTGGTTTTCCCCAAAACGCTGTTTTTTCCCCAAAACGTTGTTTTTCCCCAAAATGCTGTTTTTTCCCAAAACGCTGTTTTTCATGCTTTAATTGAGTTATAACAATTTTTAAACTACTTTTAAAATATTTAGATCTATCGTGGCTTGGTGGAACAAATTTAAGCATTGTAGTACATCATGGTTATTTACATACTTATAAAAATCAATATCATAAAACATTGTTTTATAAATGGTGCATGTTAATTGAACATTTCATTCGTATTATTAAAGTGTTAGTTATATTATATATAAATGTTCAATACATATTTTAAATCACATGAAATTAAACATGTCCAACATCACCCCACGTCTATGTGCACATTTTTACAATTATTTATTGCAAATGTCTAATATTTTTTTCTACAACTATACAGATGGTTTTAGATAAAGATAATGATACACTTTATGTGATTGAAGAAGTAAATAAAGATGAAAGTGCAACACGACCAACTCAAGAAGAAGATTCTGTAAGTACTCCAATTCCTGACCTATGCATTGCTTCTAAAGAAGAATGTAAAAAAGTTTTCTCTAGATCTAGTAGTGAAGCATGGGCTCATTTTACTATAGAAGGGGTAGGGCAACATCGCAAAGCTATATGCAAATATTGTAAGAAACAATATAAGTATGTGTCAAGCAAATCTGGCACGTCAAATTTGCTTGCATACATTTCCATTGGATGTGATAAGTTTCCCAGTAGAGTTCTTAAGAAACAAAAAACTTTAGCTTTCCATAAGGAAGGAAGTCTTGTACCTCATAGTTTTAATGCTGAAAGATGTAGAGAAAAATTGGTAAGGATGATAATAAAAGATGAATTGCCATTTATTATCGTAGAAGGTGAAGGATTTAAGGAGTTTATTGAAGAGTTACAACCTTTGTTTAAAATCCCTTCTCGGTGGACTATTGCAAGAGATTGCTTGAATTTGTACGTTACTGAAAGAGTAAAATTAAAAGAGTTGTTGAATAGAACTAGTAAAAGAATATGTCTTACCACTGATACATGGACATCTTGTCAGAATTTATGTTATATGTGTTTAACTACTCATTTTGTTGATAATGGTTGGAATTTACAAAAGATAATCTTGAACTTTTGTCAAGTTCCAAATCATAAAGGTGATACACTTGGTAGAGTGATTGAATCATGTTTGTTAGATTGGGGCATTGATAGGATATTATGTATTACAGTTGATAATGCAAGTTCTAATGATACTGCACTTACTTATTTGAAAAAATGCGTTAATGGTTGGGGTAATGCAATTTTAGAATCAAAACATTTGCACATGCGATGTGGTGCACATATTCTGAATTTAATTGTTAAGCAGGGTTTGAAAGAGTATAACATATCAATAAATAGGATTCGTGCTGTTGTAAGATATGTGAGAGGATCACCAATTAGACTACAAAAATTTAAGAGTGCGGCTGAAATGGAAAAACTCTCTACTCAAAAACTCGTTTGTTTAGATGTTACGACAAGGTGGAATTCAACTTATTTGATGTTGGATTCTGCAACTTATTTTCAAAAAGCATTTGAAAGGTTAGAGATCACTGATTTGGGATACTATCAAGAGTTTTGTCAAGGTGAAATTAAACAAGCTCCGACTATAATGGATTGGGATAATGCTAGAAATTTTGTCCAATTTTTGAAAGTTTTTTATGAAGCTACATTAATGTTTTCTGGATCTTTATATGTGACTTCTAATTTCTTCTTAGATCGTATTTGTTTTATTCATGATCAACTTGATATATAGAGTAAATGCGAGGATTATATTATGATGAAGATGGCTAGTGATATGAAGGTAAAGTTTGACAAATATTGGGGAGGAATATCTAAAATGAATATGATGTTATTTGTGTCTGTTTTACTTGATCCTAGGCATAAAGAGTGTTCTTTACATCTAAGTTTGCTAGAATTGTGTAATGGGGATGAGATTGAGGCTTCAATGAGTTCTAAAAGGGTAAAAAAAACTTTGGAAGATATGTACGGGGAGTATCATAAAGCGTATTTTCCCTCAAACATAGAAGAATCTTCTCAACCTTTAGAAATGGGTACAGAAGGTTTTGGTTTAGAAGCAGATGCATTCCAACTTTATGCTTCTCGTAAGAGAAAGCATTTAAAAGAAGTTCATACTATGGAAAACAAATCTGAAGTGGAAAAATACTTACAAGAAGCATTGGTTGATATGGATGATGAGAAATTTGATCTTTTAAGTTGGTGGAATGTTCATTCCTCAAGATTTAAGATTTTGTCTTTGATAGCTCGAGATGTATTGGCCATACCGGTATCTACCGTAGCATCTGAATCTGCATTCTCTACTGGTGGTCGTACAATTAGTCCATACAGGAGTTCCTTATCTTCTAAAACTGTACAATCTTTGATTTGCACCCAAAATTGGATTCGTTCATCTCCAATCATTAATATCCAAGAGTCACTTGATGAAATTGAAGTTCTAGAATCAGGTATATTTCATAAAACTTTCGAATATATATTTCAAATATATATAGATTTATTTGTTATCAAATATATATTATTATGTTTATTAGCTCATTATTTATGTATATTTTTAACTTTTTAATTTTTCATTGTGCAGATATTCTTGATGGTATTGGTGACTTAAACCTTGAATGATTATCAAAAAGAGTTGTTGTTATTAATGTTCGTAGAGTGAAATTAATTTATGTAATTGCTATTTAATTTTTTGGAGTTAAATTATTACTATGTATATTTGGAGTTAAATTATGTAATTAATGTTTAATTTTTTCTTTTTGATTATTTTTGTTGAATTATTTTTAATCATGTTGTCACTTACTTTTTTAATTTGTATGAAAAATATTTTTATTCTAGATTTTTTTTATTATATGTAATTTTTCATTTTATATGTTGAAATTAAATCAGATTTGGATTTGTTCGGATTGACATTTATAGCGGTTCCAATCGGATTGATATTTCATAATTTTTTTATTTATGTAATTTTTTAAATAGATTTAAATTTAAATTTTATATTTAATAATTTTCGAATTGGATCGGATTCCGATTGACTTAAAATTAGCAAATTTAGATTTGTTCGGATTAGCATGTACAACGGATTGGTTTCGGATTGAATAATTTTTGGTTTAAATAATTTTCGGATCGGATCGGATCGGATTCGGATTGACTTAAAATTGGCGGTTTCGGATTGGTATGTACAGCGGATCGGATTCGGATTGAATAATTCATAATTTGCTTCAGATCGGATCGGATTCGGATTGACCTAAAATTTACGGTTTCAAACCGATGCTCACCCCTAACTAAATGTACTAATAGATATGTTTCGTGAGGGTATTGAATTGCTATATTCAATGTATGAAGTGAAGAAATCTCTTAGTCGATTTGGCATGGAATATCATAAGATTCATGCTTGTCCAAATGATTGCATTCTTTATAGAAAATAATATAAGACATTAGATGATTGTCTGATGTGTAAAGAATTGATATGTAAGCATGCTACAAATGAGACAACACCTAAGAAAGGTGTGCCTGCAAAGGTTCTTTGGTACTTTCCTACAATTTCTCACTTTCAAAGGTTGTTCAAAAGTAAAGAGACATAAAAGATGTTGACTTGGCATTTAGATAATCGATCTGATGATGTGGTGCTATGTCATCCTTGTGATTCTCTAATTTGGAAAGTAGTATATAATTTATCCCCTCAATTTGCATCTAATCCACGCAATCTTTGTCTTGCCATTATTGGTGATGGAACTAATCCACACAGTTCCCTTAGTAGTAGATATAGCTGTTGGCCAGTAATTATGGTAACATACAACCTTTCTCCCTAGTTGTGTATGAAAAGAAAATTTATGATGTTAACATTATTGATCTCAGGACCAAAACAACCCAGTGTTGATATTGATGTATATTTGTAGCCTCTGATAGATGATTTAAAGACATTATGGAATGATGGTGTAAATTTTTACGATGCACATAAAAAAGAACACTTTAACTTAAGGGGGTCCTTTTATGGACAATTAATGATTTTCCTGCCTAAGGGAACTTATCAGGACATGCAACTAAAGGTTATATGGGATGCCCTATATGTAGTGATGGCACTTCTACAAATTATCTTGTTCACAGATGAAAGATGTCTTATAGAATACATAGAAGACTTTTTCCATCTGGACACAAGTTTAGATACCAAAAGAAACCGTTCGTTGGTGAAGAAGATCATGATACTGCACCCCGACCTTTGCGAGGTGTTAAGATATTAAGGCAATTGAATGGTATGACATTTAAACAATATGGAAAGATGAAAAAAAGAATACTCACTAATGGAGGGAAATGAAAGAGGTCAACTAATAAAAGGGGTGAAAATGAAAATGTTCCTAAATCAGTAAATCATGGTTGTTGGAATACAAAATCAATATTTTGGGAATTACCTTATTGGAAAAACCTACACATTCATCACATCTTAGATGTCATGCACATTGATAAAAATATATGTGAGAACTTTATTGGTACATTACTTAATATACCTGGAAAAATGAAGGAAGGAATAAAAGCAAGACTGGATTTAAAGAAACTAACCATACGATTAGAATTGGTACCATGGGTGAAAAATGATAAGAATCGAACATACTTGTCACCAACATCATATACAATGTCAACAAAAGAGAATGATGTATTTTGTAAATGTTTGGTGGGTATGAAAGCTTCTGATGGTTACTCTTATAGCTTAAGAAATTTTGTGTCTATCATCGATAAGAAACTTTATGAATTGAAATCACGTGGCTGTCATATCTTAATGCAATAGTTATTACCAGTTGCTATTAGATCAATTCTTCCAAAATATGTTCGATTATCAATAATTTGTCTTTGTTCATTCTTTAATACAATGTCCAAAAAATCTATATCAATTGGCGAGTTAAACTCTTTACAGAAAGATGTTGTAGAGAATTTGTGTCTAATTGAAAAATATTTTCCTCCTTCTTTCTTCCATATAATGATTCACTTGTGTGTTCATTTAGTTCGAGAGGTTCAATTGTATGGTCCTACTTGCTTAAGGTGGATGTATCCTTTTGAGAGATACATGCAAGTGATTAAAGGGTATGTAAATAATAGAAATCAACCTGAAGGATGCATGGTGGAACGCTACATTATTGAAGAGGCTATTGAGTTTTGTTCTGAATACTTTAATGGTTGCACTAAAATTAGGAATCCTACGCATAAGTTGTTCTTAGAATGTCACATGATTCAAGTAGGTAACCCTATACTTAGTGGAAGTAAGAAATTTTTTATTAATCACAGTCGATGGGAAAAAGCACACCGAGCCATTTTGGTAAATAATAAGGAGGCACAACCATACATAGAGTAAGTGATGACATGTTCAACCTTTTCATTTAAAATAAAATTATTTTCTATTTAACTATTAATGATATCTAATTGATATATCTTTAATAACATTATAGAATGCATATAGATTTAATGAAGATTGATCCTCGTTATAAAAAAGGAAGGAGAAAAATGGTTGTATGATGAACATAAGCGAGAGCTTATTCATTGGTTTTGCAACCATGTAAGTGTTGCATACAATAATTCATTAGTACTTCTATGCAATGTTTTAAAACTTTTTTTTAAATACCTTTCATGTTTTTGTATGCATAGATTCGAGTTGAACTCAACAAACCCAATCATAAAATAGCAGAAAGTTTAGAATGGCTTGCACATGGTCCAAAATTCAATGTCAAATCATATTCTAGTTTTACAAATAATGGATTAAGGTTTATGACTCAAGCAAGGGACAAAGTTTGAGTAAACCAGAATAGTGGTGTGAAGATGGTTGCACAAACTATACAATTTGTCAGTTGAAAAGATGGTAATCCTGTACTTTCTGATAGAACATATTATGGTATAATTCAAGAAATTTGGGAACTCGATTATGAGGTCTTCCATGAAACAGTATTCTTGTGTGAATGGGTCAAAGATGTTATCAATGTTGGATATAAAATAGACAATATTGGATTTACCCTTGTAAATTTATCCAAGATAAGTAACACTGATGACCCTTTCACGTTAGCACTTCATTCAAAACAAGTATTTTACGTGAGCGATCAAATTGACACAAGATGGTCTCTTATGTTAACGCCTCTACAAAAAGAGTTCTACCATTATGATGCTTTAGAAAATGATGACATGCTTGATACATTATCCAATATTAGTCATTTCTCAAACAAATTGCCTAATGTATGTAATGATCTAGTTGATGACGATAATTCTTCGTCATGGACTCGAAGTGATTGTGAAGGAATATATATATACGATCAACAACCTAATTAAACATAATGTATGTTATATATTATTCAATTAACTCTTACATGTTTATATGTTTGGAATTAAAATTGTCAGTTAATTTCTATTTCATCATTATTTGTAGATATTTCAAGGATCTTATGGTACCAGATATTGTAGATTCAAATGATCCATTAGGGCATTTGAAAAGAAAGGGTTGGGAGAATATACCTGATGCTCCACTTAACCCATATGATAGAGTACCCATTCTATTTGATGCTACAAGTAATCCATTAGGAGAAAATGGCCAACAATTGAAATCCTCTATTGGTAGACTAGTGAAGTCAAGTATACCAATAAATATAAATGATTGGACTAAGGTTGACGAACCTGAAAAGTTCAAAATATGGAAAATCATTTGTGTAAGTCTCTTTTATTTTATAACTAATTACATATATTATATCTTTTTGTATTATATCTCATATTTTGAGTGTGTTTTTATAGAATCGTTATAAAGTCCCTGACACTTGGATGAGCAAGTGTTATAAGATTGCAAATAAGGCATAGAAGGAATACAAAAATTCTAGATTGGCTAGAAATTATATGTTTCCATATTTTGAACTACTTGATGAAGCACAACTATACAAAATCCCTAAAGAACACCCCTGGATTTAACCCCAAGTTTGGAAAGACTTCATGGATTATAGGTGTATAGATGAATTTCAAATTATTAGAGAAGAACATCATAATATACAAATGCATAATGTTCTTGCTAATTGTATTGGGAAGTCTTCAAATCCTAAAGTTAGACGTAGAATGATATTATTAAGTTGTTAATTTATAAATATTTTTATATTTATTTTCCTCAAATTTAAGTTGATGTCCTGGTTAATAAATTTATTTAATTTATATAGGAAGCTGAATTGGGTAGACCGGTTATCCGTTCTGAATTGTATATAGAAAGACCCCCTAAAATGAAGAAGTTGAGACCAATGACTAAACAAGGAAAAGAACAACTAAATAAGTTGGTTAGTAATTTAACTTGATACAAAGTCCTTATGATTTTTGCTAATTGATGTAATAATGTATGATATGTTTGTTTGATTTAATATTTGTAGAGAGCTGTTCAAGAACAAATAGCCAGGGGTGAAATAATCGAACAACCAAAGGGAGATGCTATATGTCATGTATTCAGATGCGAGCATCCTGGTCGTGTTAGGGGAGGAAGCCAATAAGATGGTTATATGGAGTTTTTTAACATTCCAAAACAAAAGCCTCAGATGATCAGTAAGGAGAAGTACTATAAAATTGAAGAACTCAACTCCTTTAAGGCCTTAATGTTAAGTGAGATTACCACTTTAAAAGAATATCAATCATAACACATGTCAGGCCTGGCAGCATACTACAATTAGGACATGCCATATTGGCCAGGCATGTAACCATACATGCCAGGAATGCCACCATCCATGCCAGACATGCCACCCATGCAATCTCATGGCACCCAACCTATATCATGTATAGGATATAGTTATCCTATTGGTCCTCTTTTTATGCCAGGAATGCAGATGCAATCAAGTATTGGTTCATTTTCTCTAATGCAATCTGTGCATTCTTACCATCCATCACATCACGATGAACATTTTTGATGAGAATGTACTTCCAATAGTTACCCCACATGGGAGTCCTCCTCTATTTGATAAATCATTTGTGGTAAGATTTAAAGTTTATGTAGATAGTCTATTATTTTTATTTTTTATTATATATTATTTATTATATATAATGCTTAATTTGTTTACAGAATATGAAATGTTTGTTGAAACATCCTTCATCAACGGACTTTGTTGCTATTGGAATGGTACAACAATTGAGTAATGATCGGATGATTCATAATCAATATTTGCCAAATCATTGGTGAATAGTAATTGATCAAGCATTGCTCCATGATTTGTCACTACCTATGCCTTATGATGTTACCACAATCCAAGAGGTAGTTGGACAATATGTGGCTTGGCTATCGATTCAAGTTGTGATAAATTTTGACGTGGTACTACAATTATATTATTATTCTTTTATTGTTACTAACATACATAATACTTTTTCTTTAGTCTATTATACCAGAATTAGTAAGTACGGCACATTTAAGAGATACAAAGCAAGTATCTCGTGATAAATCTATGTCTAGTGGCCAATCATTGCGCACTAAGTCATTCAAGAAGAAGCCATGGAAAAAGTATAGTTATGATTATGCTTTAAACTTCAGTAGAAATCTTGGCACTTTGTAGAACATATATAATTATATTTATATTAGCTAATTATTTATATATAATTCTTTTATATAGGACATGTTATTATGACTTCAAGCTAATCACTCATCACATTTAGCAATATTCTATGATTCTTCATTTGTCAATCAATATCAAGAAAAAAGATGTTAACATCAGAGCTAAAAATTTTTGTGATAGAGCATTAACACTTAACACAAATTAGAAGTTGATAATCTCTTGGCCACTAAGTCTTGAACAAGGCCAAGATCATTGGATATTGGTAATCCTTGATCTATATGACAATCATGTTTGGTACTGTAACTCAACTTCCATAGAATTGAGTAAAAATACAAAAGCAGTTGTGGAAATGTAAGAGTTATAACTACCTATTTTTCTTCTATTGTTCTTTGTAATATTTAACAAAAAACTAACCGTTATAAACTTTGATAGGACATGGAAGCTGTGGAATAAGAGTAGGGGCATTGCTCTAAAAAATCTCATAAGCTTATATGGGACAAAGTTATGGTATGTATAAGCGAATATTAATAATTTAATTAATTTTACTATTGAATAATAAAAATGTTCGAATATGTAAAATAATGTACTGTTTTTTGTAGGTTCCACAACAAAATGATGGAGTCATGTGTGGTTACTATGTCATGAAGTTTATGAGCGAAATAATCACAAATATCAAAATTTTAATTAAAGATGTGGTAGTCTCTTTTACCAATATACCTTTTTAACATATATGAGTTATTTTTTGTGAATTCATGAAATTACATTCTTATTTTGAATTTAAATACATGTAGTTATTTGGTTGGAACAAGTCAGGCTATGACTCATAATTTTTTTATGATTTACGAGAGGAATGGGCATAACACATGGTTCAAATTATATCATCACAAGAAGAATCAGGAGAAGATTCTGATGATCTTGAATAGCATATGACAACATCATGGTAATTTTATAATGCTTTAATTTTTCTATTCTTGTGTCTGAAGTCTGGCTAGCTTATTTGATGAATGTTTTGTTTGATGGAGGTTTATATGCTCATATATTTAGGGGAATGAATTGTTATATGGACATGTTTTTTGCCCAAACTTCATCTCATCTCTCTTGCCTAGTTCCATTGTATAAAAACATCATGGTAGTCACTGGCCAACCAAGTACAAGAAAACTACTAAGAATCATCATTATGGTATAATATCATGAATTCACAAAAAATAACTTATATATGTTAAAAGATTAGTAAAAAATATTACCATATCGACACTGGAGTGATATAATAATAACTTTATCCCTTTAAAACCATATTAGCACTGTATTAATATTTTGCCTATAAATATGAAGCTATCTGGAATCAAGATGGTATTTTTAATGCTATAATGAGCTCTAATTATGAAGTCAAGTGTAACTCTGATTTGTTACTTGGATTGGTTGGGCAAAAAATAGTTGTTCCATAAATTTATGGGCACCAAAACTCAACCAACCCAAGTAACAAATTGAAGTTACACTTGACTTCATATTTAGAGCTCATTATAATATTAAAAATACTAGCTTGATTCCATATAGCTTCATATTTATAGACAAAAGATTAATACAATGCTAATATGATTTCGAAAGGATAGGTTATTATTATATTACCCCAGTGTCGATTTGGTAATCTCTTTTACTAATCTTTTAGCATATATAAGTTTTTTTTTGTGAATTCATGATATTACATTCTTATTTTGAATTTAATTACATATAGTTCTTTGGTTGGAACAAGTGGGGCTATGATATGCAAATTTTTGATGATTTACGAGAAGAATGGACAAAACACTTTGTTCAATTTATAACACCAGGAGAAGAATTTGATGATCTTGAATAACATAGGACAACACCATGGTAATTTTTATAATGCTTTAATTTCTCCATTCCTATGTCTCTGAAGTTTGAACTGCTCTTGTTTGATAGATGTTTACGTACTCATGTATTTAGGGGAATGAATTGTTTTATGGACGAACTATTTTTTGCCCAGTTTCCTGGTCACTATGCTAGTGATTCTAAGCCAACCAAGCTTCCTCTCCTTGAAATAAAGTGAGAATATCACAAAATCCATAACAAAAGAGATGATATCATTTTATTTTTAATTTAAGTTAAATATATATTTATTGTATATAAATTATTTTTTTTGTAATAAATTTAATTCTCAAGTAATTATTTAATTTTTTAATTTTTTATATTATTTAAATATTTGTTATACAAATTTTGGTTTTTTCTACTATTATCTAATGATTTCAAATACAGGTTTTAATCCGAGTATAATAAGAAATGAGTAAATTTTGTAAAAAAAAAAAAAATTAAGTCGGTTCATTCATTGAACCGACTTTACATTTTAAGTCATTGCATTTAAAGTCAATTCGGTGAATCGACTTTAAAAGTCATTTTTGGTGTAGTGTGTACGTAACATAATTCTCATGAAAAGAATCAAATGCTAGAATTAAGGAGAAATCACATTACTAATATCATACTTCAATCAACATCATTAATCAAGCAATATCAAATATGTGTCTATAAAAGAATGAGAATACATTTAACTTGAAGTGGTTATTCTTACTAATTAGTAGTAGCCATATCACTACTTTCAAGAATTTAGGATCATAGTATTTAGTTATATTATTTTTTTGTTTTCCTCTCTCTCTTTCTTTATTATTATTTTCTTTCTCTCCCTTTTTTTAGACAACAAACTTGTGTATATATTATGGTGAGTAGATATTTTTGCTTCTTTTATTTTTATAAGCGAATTCCATATGTAACATTTTTTTTTACTAGAAATCAAGCATAAATAAAGATAGGCACATACTTTCAATTACTACTTAAGTCATTTAATCAAAAAATAAAAATAAGTAAATGATAATTCATTAGATATTTAATATCTTAACATTTAATACAAAGCCTATATAAATCATCTAACAATTTAAAATAATAGAAAAGGATTTTAAAAGAGTAAAAGAAGATTATCACTAGAATATAATGATATTGGCTCAATACTCATTTCACAAGGTAGTCTCCACTATTTGATTCTTATACACCAAATTTGGATTCATCTTAATTTCAACATCCAAGCATGAAATATAAACTATAAATAGAACTAATTTTTACAATAATCCTTGAATATTCTTAAGACATAAAACAAACAAAAATACATAAACTCAATTACTCACCTTAAATTAACTAAAAGCACAATAATTTTGTATCAATTTTTTTATTGGATCTATTTTTGCACCCCTCCAAACCTAAACTAAACAATTTTCTCAATGTTTTTAACTATGTATTTGTTCATAAAATCATTTAAAATGGGAAAAGTAGAAAATTAAATATTAATAAATAAATGAAAACAACTAAAACAAAAGAAAATTATATACAAAAAATGGTGGGTTGCCTCTGATAGGGCAGAACCAGCATCGCCGATCCTACCAATAATTTGGTTTTATATTTATAAAACTCTCGCAAGTGCACGAATCATTTCATAGAAAATGATAAGTATACTCCCAAGGTCGATCTAAGGAAGGAATGTATGGGGTTTTTAATTTATTATTCAAACTTTTAAAAATGAAATTAAATCCTAAACATCCTGTCACGATATTTTGGGTTTTGTGTTTTTAATCTACTGATATAAAAATAAACATAGATACAGATTCAATAAATATTTATGCAAATTTTATCATTTATAATAGTAGAGTATTTATGGATATAATAACTAAGTTAATTATGCTTGCTCATATTATTTAGGTTATTAAATATATGAATTGATATTTATTGATTCTCTCTTTTTTATATGAATACCACCTTTGGTGGGGTTAGATATTCTTTGTTAACTAAACAAATCAATTAACACCTATGGGTGGGGTTGATAACTAATTTGGTTAATTAAATTAATTTCTTTTTCTAAGAGATTGAAAATGAACCATTTAAATGCCACCTTTGGTGGGGTTAGATAGTTTAAACTCTATTCAAGGTGTCCAAATTAAACCTAAAAATTTAGTTATCCGAGTACTAACTTTCAAGTTTTAAAACCACTACTGAAAACATGTTGTCAATACATTTTTAGATAATAATTCTTATAAAATTTTTTGAAATAGAGCTTCACTCTAACTATCGGGCGATTGTACCAACAAATAAAAGAGCACTATTCTAAATGAGACCGGATAACTAAACCTTAAAATCTAATTTTCAGATTTAAGTTTGTAATGAAAAATAATATATTTCTCTCTAACATTCTTAATATAAAATCTTGAATAAAAATAAAATCAATTCATTTTATATATTTTTACCTATTTAATATTTCACAAGCATAACAACGTTATTATTATATCATGTTTACAAATAGCCAACAAAGTTAAATTTAATCACAAACAAATTAAATATAACTTGTAAGAATAAAGCATAAAAAATAACTGTAAAGAAAATAAAATCCTTACAATACTTTGATGCTATTCTCGTTGTTGGAAAACATCCAAACGGAATTTGCACTCCCATTTATTGAATCAAAAAGCAAATAAATTACAAAAACATAACTAGTTCTTCTCAAAAAGAGAAGAACTTAAAAACTAAGAAACTAACTAAGAAAAACTAGAAACTAAGAAAAACTTAAAAACTAAGAAATGAGAGAAAGAAAGAGAAGAGAAGATGTGTTTTTAGGTATGTTTAGTTATGAAGAGAATGAGGGTATTTATAGGTGAGGATAGGGAGAAAAGTGGGTAAAAAATGATAAAAAATGAAGAAAACGCAAAGTAGTGAATGATGATGTCATACTGATGTGGGCACGGTAGTGCACGCAGATGGGTTGTGATGAGTGCTCAAAAAGCACTAAAATTACCATGATTTTATGCACATTAATTGATTAAATATATATATATATATATATTTATATATTTTATCATATATTTATATAAATTTGTCTTTTCGGAATCACGGGTATTTTTATTGTTTTTCAAGTATTTTCACTTAAAAACGTAACTTAAAGACTCAAAGAGGAATACTGGAAGCAATACATCACAAATATATTAATAAATAAATGGGGAAAGGTCAACAAATATGGAAAAATTGGACAAAATGGGTCAAAAATGTCAAAAAGGAGAAAATCGCACCGCCCACCTACCCTCCGCGCGCGCCGCTGCCCATTTTGCCCCATTTTCGCGCGCAGCCGCCCCCATGACGTCATCAATGACCTCAGCAATTGCACTCCGCGTTTTCATCATTTTTTCACCCACTTTTTCTCTCCATCCTCACCTATAAATACCCTCATTCTCTTCACTTCTAAACACACCTCAAAACACATTCTCTTCTCTCTTTCTTTCTCTCTTTTCTTAGATTTTTTAATTTTTCTTAGTTTTTAGCTTTTCTTAGTTAATTTCTCTTAGTTTTAGAGTTCTTCCCTTTTTAGGAAGAACTAGTTATGTTTTTGTAATTTATTAGCTTTTTGATTCAATAAATGTGAGTGCAAATTCCGCTTGGAGGTTTTCTAGCAACGGGAATAGCATCGAAGTTCTGTAAGGATTTTATTTTCTTTACAGTTATTTTTTATGCTTTATTCTTAAATGTTATATTTAATTTGTCTATGATTAAATTTAACTCTGTTGGCTGTTTATAAACATGATGTAATAATAACCTTGTTATGCTTGCGAAATATTAAATAGGTAAAAATCTCTAAAATGAATTGATTTTATTTTTATTCAAGATTTTATATTAAGAATGTTAGAGAGAAATATATTATTTTTCATTACAAACTTAAATCTAAAAATTAGATTTTAAGGTTTAGTTATCCGGTCTAATTTAGAGTAGTGTTCTTTTATTTGTTGGTACAATCGCCCAGTAGTTAGAGTGAAGCTCTATTTCAAAAGTTTTTATAAGAATTATTATCTGAAAATGTATTGACAATATGTTTTCAGTAGTGGTTTTAAAACTTGAAAGTTAGTACTCGGATAATTAAATTCTTAGATTTAATTTGGACACCTTTAATAAAGTTTAAACTGTCTAACCCCACCAAAGGTGGCATTTAAATGGTTCATTTTCAATCTCTTAGAAAAAGAAATTAATTTAATTAACCAAATTAATTATCAACCCCACCCGTAGGTGTTAATTGATTTGTTTAGTTAACAAAGAATATCTAACCCCACCAAAGGTGGTATTCATATAAAAAAGAGAGAATCAATAAATATCAATTCATATCTTTAATAACCTAAATAATATGAGCAAACATAATTAACTTAATTATTATATCCATAAATACTCCACCATTATAAATGATAAAATTTGCATAAATATTTATTGAATCTATGTTTATTTTTATGTTATTAGATTAGAAACACAAAAAACCAAAATATCGTGACAGGATGTTTAGGATTTAATTTCGTTTTTAAAAGTTTGAATAATAAATTAAAAACCACATATATTCTTTCCTTAGATCGATCTTGGGAGTATACTTATCATTTTCTACGAAATGATTCGTGCACTTGCGAGAGTTTTATAAATACATAAAACCAAAGTAACGGTAGGATCGGCGATGTCGGTTCTGCCCGATCAGCAGCGGCGCGCGCAGATGGGTGTAGGTGCGCACGGGTGGGCAAAGATTGGGCGTAGGCGCGCATGCAGAATGGAGAACAGTGTGTGCGTTGTTGGGCATGGTTGGGCGTGCTGTGCGCGGTTAGGCAGCACGATTTCCTCCTTTTTGACATTTTTGACCCATTTTGTCCAATTTTTCCATATTTGTTGACTTTTCCTCATTTATTTTATGAATATATTTGTGATGTATTGCCTCCAGTATTCCTTTTTGAGTCTTTAAGTTACGTTTTTAAGCGAAAATACCTGAAAAACAATAAAAATACCCATGATTCCGAAAATACAAATTTATATAAATATAAGATAAAATCATATAAATATATATATTTTTAATCAATTAATGTGCATAAAATCATGGTAATTTTAGTTCTTTTTGAGCACTCATCAACCTCCCACCAAGCGCTTTATTTAACGTCTTAGCAAGATGTTGCTTGAGGCTAATGATCTTGCACTTCAATACACATAGTGTCCTCATTTGTATTAACTCCTTTCAACTAAGGCTTTACACATTGTCCATTCACATCGAATGACATTTGAGTCTTTGGGTCCATTAATTCTACAACTCAATGTGGAAAGACTTGAACAATTTGAAATGTTCCACTCCATCTTGTCTTCAACTTTCCTAGAAACAATTTAAAATGAGAATGAAATAAGAGTACTTTTATTCCAAGATAAGAAGACCTATGGATTAGGCCTTTTATGGTAACACTTAGTGTGTTCTTTGTATATTTTTGCCTTTTTATAGGCTTCATCCCTAATCTCTTCTAGTTCATCAAGTTGAAGCAAGTGTTTCTCTCCTACTTGGTTAAGGTCTATGTTCAATTACTTGATTACCCAATATGCCCTATGTTTAAGCATAACAGGAAAATTGCATGTCTTTCCAAAAATTAACCGATAAGAACTCATACCAATGGGTGTCTTGTAAGTTATACGGTATGCCAATAATGCATCATTTAACTTGGTTTCCCAATCTTTCCTTGAAGGTTACACTATCAGTTCCAAGATAACATTGATTTTTCTATTGTTTACATCTACTTGACAGGAAGTTTGTGGATGGTACAAAGTTGCCACCTTGTGTATGATATTATACTTTTTAAGTAACCAATCAAAGAGATTATTGCAAAAGTGGCTCCCTTTATCACTAATTATGACCCTAAGTGTCTAAACCTACTAAATATCACATCCTTCCAAAAATTTACAACATAATTAGCATCATTAGTTTTAGTGAGTATAGCTTGAACCCACTTAGACACATGTCAACTACAACTAATATATATTCATACCTAAAAGAAGGGAGAAAATGGACCCATAAAGTCAATCTTTGAAATATCAAAAAGTTCAACAACCAAATTAGATGTCAAAGGCATCTTATCACATTTCCCTATGTTACTAGTCCTTTGATATCTATCACAATGCATGCAAAAATTATGAGTATCTTTAAACAAAATTAGCCAGTAAAAACCATATTGCAATATCTTTAGGGATTTTTTATTTCCGTCAAAATGACCCCTACAATGAAGCTCCTGGTAGAAGGACAAAAATTCTCTTATACTCCCTCTCATGGACATATCTCTGGATGGCTTAATCTTTACTAAGCTTGAACAAATAAGGATCATCCAAAAAATAGTGCCTACAATAATGGAAAAATATTTTCTTTTCCTGAAAAGAAATGTTAGGCCTCAAAATACCTCTAGCAAGATAATTGACTATGTTAGCATACCATAGGTTAGGATCTACCGTAATCAATTGTTCATCAAGAAAAGTTTCAACAATATCCATTCCATTTTCATCCTTAATAGTGTCAAAATAAAAAATTAAACTAAAGTAATAACCAGCTACTATATTTTTAGTTTGTTTCTCATCTCTAATCTTTAAGTCAAATTATTACAAAGGAAACACCCTCCTAATCAGTCTTGGTTTAGCATTCGGTTTACATAATAAATATCTCAAAGTAGTATGATAAGAATACACAATTACTTTAAACTTTACCAAATAAGATCTAAATTTATCCAATATAAACACAACAATCAAAAATTCCTTTTCAATGGTAGAATAATTAAGTTGGACATCATTGAGTGTTTTACTAGTATAATAAATGAAATATAAATACTTATCCACTCTTTTCCCTTAAACAACCCCTATAGCAAAATGAGAAGCATCACACATATTTTTAAAAGGTAAATACCAATAAGGTTCCATGATAATAGGTGTAGAAGTTAATTTCTTTTTTAAGGTATTAAAAGTAATAAGGTAATCATTATCAAACACAAATGAGAGATCATTGGCAAACATATTACATAAAGGATGACTTATTTTAGAAAAATCTTTAATAAATCTTCTATCAAAACCTACATATCCTAAGAAACTCCTAATATCCTTTATATTATTAGGGGTGGAAATTTAGCATCGATTTTAGCCTTATCCACTTCTATACCATTACTTGAAATAACATGTCCTAATATAATGCCTCGTTTAACTATAAAGTAACCCTTTTTTCTAACTAAGAGTTAAGTTGCATTCAGTATCTAGAACTAAAATCAACTTATGCAAATAATCATTAAATGAGATTCCAAAGATAGAAAAGTCATCTATGAGTACCTCAATGAATTTTTCCACCATATCCAAAAATATAGACATCATACATCTTTGGAATGTGGTGGGAGCATTACATAGACCGAATGGAATCCTCATGAAGGAAAATTTCCCAAATGGACAAGTGAATGGGGTCTTCTCTTGATCTTCTGGTACAAATAGTGCCTGATAATATCCAAAATACCATTAAGAAAACAATAAAAGCCATGCCTAGCTAATATTTCTATCATTTGAACAATTAAAGGAATAGGATAGTGATCTTTCTTAGTATACAAATTTAGTTTTCGAAAGTCAATACATATCCTCCATCCCATGATGATTCTAGTAGGCATTAACGCATTCTTATCATTTATTACCACGGTAATGCCTAAATTATTAGGTAGCACATGTACCAAACTAATCCACTTATTATCAAAAATAGGATAAATAACTCCTATCTCTAAGAATTTTAAAATTTTAATTTTCATTACTTCTTGAATAAGTGGGTTAAGTCTTCTTTGGGCTTCTTTCAAAGGTTTGTTATTGTCTTCTAAATTAATCTTATGCATACACATAACCGAACTAATATCTTTAATGCCTCAAATACTCCAACCTATATTAATCTCCCCTTCTAAATTAATCTCCCCTTCTCCTGAAAACACATATTTAAGATGCTTAGGTAACTCTTTTAGCTCCACCTTAGTTGTAGTGTCTCTTTTCCAAATGGGGTCCTAAGTAAATCTAAGGGTGTACTAGGCTCTTTTATTGGTTAGTAGTATCTAATAATTTATAGTACATTTTAATCTCCTCATCTAAATCTTCCTCTATCCTATCAATAGTTAAAATATATTAAAGTCTATCCTTTATCTTGTTCGGTAAAAAAATGTTATGAGCAAGTGTACTCACACAATCAATATATGAGTACTCATCAATAATAGAAATAGAAGGAATAGGAGAGGAATCAAGAAAATTAAAATTGATAGTCTCTTCCAAAACTATCATGGTTAATCTCCTACTAGGGACATCAATAATAGGCTTGGTAATGGTCATAAATGGCCTACCAAAAAGAATAGTGTGCTCATTGTCCATTTATGGGTTTTCCTACATATCCATTATAACAAAATCAATAGGTATTATTAGTTTATCTACCTATAAAAGAAAATCCTCAACCATGTCCTTAGGATATTTGACAAACCTATCACTAATTGAAGGGACACAGTTGTGGGCTTCTACTATCCTAAACATAGTTGCAAGTATATTGAGTAAGGCATGAGAATAATATTAGCACCTAAATCTAGCATACCCTTAACCACCTTTTTATTCCTATAGTAATATTAATATTTAAACTACAAGGAACTTTCAATTTTAGTGGAAGGTTTTGTTGAAGTAATACACTAGAAACTTCTAATACAATCACTATTTTAGTAACTTCATTTTCTCTTATTAGTGTTCAATTCCTTAAATTTTTTTCATAAGATGGCACATTCCTAATGAAATCTAAGAGAGGTGAATTAGTGTTAACCTTAAAAAGCATATCAAACAAATTAGGAAATTACTTATCCTATTTAATGTCCTTAAGATGATGTGGAATGGTATATGCAGTTGGTATGGTTCGGATGCCCTATACAAAATAAATGGGTTAGATGAATCTCCTTAAAAAGCTTTGAAATTATATAATTTATGTCCACAACTTCCTTGGATGCTACTTGCACTTCACTTGTGTTTCCTACATTATCAAGCAATTCATTAGAAATTTCATGAAATTTTTTATTCAAAACCTTACCACTTCGAAGAATTGTAATAGCATGAGCTTGTTGAGATAGTCTGGGAAGATTTCCTTTCTCTTGCCTTTGCATTTTGCTCAACTATTTTCCCAACTTATCATTCCATATTCTTTATAGATGTCCCTAAAGAGTCCAATCTATAATTATTTTTCATGTGATTTTCTCTACTTACTCGAATAAAAGCATTCAAGTTTTCCTCCAAGGTTAGCTTATAAGGTGGGTTAGTGTTTGCTTTCCTTGAGAAATTAGTACGATTTCTCCACCCAAGATATAGGTGTTGGAAAAGGGATCACTCCTAGGTCTAGCCTAGTACCCCTACATAATATTGACTTCTAAACTTGTACCTATATAGAAATCACTAGCAAAAGAGGAAATATTAGCATCATGCCCATATATACCATAAACTACACATACCTTTTGGTTTGGTTTCTTCTTGGTAGTTAGGAATTGACCTTGCTCTGGAAATTTTGCAAGTTGCATGACCATCTTGTTCTCGAAGCCTATCTCATTAACTCCAGCTCTTCTCAATCTAGTACTCTTGTGTTGGGAATTAGCAGTTAATATCTCATAAAGATCATAAGTCTCTAAGGTTATCTTTTTCCCCATAGCTCCACCTATAACATTTTTAATTATAAATTGACACTTTTGTGTTAGCCCATAATAGAAAAATTGATTTTATAGTTGTAGTTGGAAGCTATGGTGTAGGCAATGAGTGAGAAATAAATTGAAGATATCTTAAGCTTCATGGAATGGCATTCCTTCCATTTGAGAGAATGTAGCAATTTTTGTTCTCAAATTAGAAGTTTTTTAATAAGAATAGTATTCTCTCATAAATTGTTGTAGACTTCATCCTAGATCATCAGGGGACCTGATAGGAAAGTCATTAGCAAAGCCTTAGTCCTATCTTTGAGGATGAATGGAAAACACCTCATTTTAAGATGGTCATCATTAAGTCCATGCAGATGAAATGTCTAGATAATTGAGTAGAAATCCCTAATAAAAGTTAAAGATCTTCATTAGGAATTCCATAGAAGGATGATAATATGAAGTAATGAATAATTTTCAATTCATAATTCTTAGTTGTCTGCCCCAACTGTATAGAGACAGTAGCAGTGCCATTGATTGATTTTGCATACTCTTTCATTGCAATCTCCTTTGGTAAATCTAAAGGCTCTTGTATAAATCAAAACAAAAAAAGAATGAACAAAGGAAGTACAAGAAAAACAACTAAAAGAAAATAAATAAATAAGAAACAAAATAATTGAAATAAACAAAACCCAAATATTAACAAAAGTATAGAAATAAAAATAAAATCACAAAAATAAAAAATATGAAAAATAACTAAAAAACAAACAAATAATTTAAAATGTCAATTTTTCTACAACGATGCCAACAACTTGATATCCAATTTTTAATTGTTCACATGTGCACGAATCAATAATAGACTGATAATAAATTATCTCGAGATCGGGCTCTAAAGAAATTGATCAGTTGTTTTAAAAAGTCAAATTATCTTCTAAATTAGTTAAGAAAAACAATCCTAAATACTAACAATGATCAATTAATAGAAAAGATCGTAAAATCTAAATTAATGGTTATAATTAAATTAAGCAAGTAAATTAAATTAAAGTCGAAAATATGATGATGAACTAATATGGGATTTTAGCCAACATAACCTTTAATGGAAAGAACATATTAAATGACTCAAATAACATGTTACATTTAGTGATTTTTTCTTTTTTAAATAAGCAAATCCCTACGGTCATGGTAAGTCTACACAATTCTCAATTAATTAGTGACGTTTTGGGTTATGCTTGAAATTGATTAATTGACAAACTAAGGAGAATATATAAACCAAGATTTTCAATTAGTTATTAACTTCCTTGGTTTGGCTTGAAATTAATTAATTGATAAATCTAAGGTAAATATATTTTATAATTATAAATCAAGATTTGGTCCATCACTAATTTATAATTAAAAATATTTTTAACCATATAATTTAATCTCAATTAATCAATAATTTCCTTGATCGGGTTTGAAATTGATTAATGAACTTAAATTACACTCATTTATTAATACACAACTAAGTACATATGATATTTATAATGCTTAATTCTAAAATATTTTCTTTAATTATAAATCAAGACTTGTCATCATTAATTTACATTTAAAGATTTTAAGAACATGAACAAAAAATAAATAAAACTTCTATTTATTTAAACCATAAAATTATTCTTCGAATCATTAGAAGCAAAAACTAAAATATCATATTATAAAATTAGTCAATTATAGTTAAATTAACAAAAGTTAATTCAATTATAAAAGACATCAAGTTACAAAGGGAAAAATAAGATATAACAATAAAAATACTTCCTCTTGATAAAGATGATTCTAGATCTATAAATGGATTGTCACTACCTTTTTCAATTCCTTAGATATTCTTTACAATTGAGAGGTTTTTCTCTTTGTATCTATACATGGATGATGTATAAGGATGCAAGTCAATTTTTGTTTCTTCAAATTCAACCCAAAAGGACCATGCCATGGCATGGAAAAAATTGGGCCATGGTGTGCATATATCTTCAAAAAACACAAGTGGACTTGAGAACCTTGTGTCACATCATGGATAATTTCTTACCGCGACACGCATAGAAATCCCAGAATATGCAATTTGAACTCGAGAGCATCTCGTCGCAACACGACAAATTTATCACTGTGATGCACACATAATTTTTGGAATTTGATAATTTCATTTGTGTGAATTTCCATTAATTACCCCCTTTTCACTCTCTTTGTGTTTTTCCAAAATTCTTCATATGCACTTTAACCTATAAAACACATAAATATCCTCAAAAACGAGATAAAAGAAAAGTAAAATATAAAATAAATACTTAAAAATATAGCAAATAATAAGTTAAAATAGTATTAGTCAAACCACTATCAATTATTACATCACATCTTGTCATTAATAATGCACCTGGTTTTCAATAGGGCATTCCTTTGGGAGGTTTCTTGTGGTCTTGGAGCTAAAAATAGTTTGTGCACTATGAAGGAATAAGTTGAATCCCCTTCATATCCATGACTTTCCTCTACACCATCATACACTTCTGTGAATTCATTCTCTTCATCACATTCATACTAAGTTATCTGTAGGTCTTTCGGGGTATTTGTTTGACCTGTGCCCAGGTTGTTGACACCTGAAACATTTGGAGGGAAATGGTTTGACATAAGGATCTTGTTTTTGGGTTAGATATGGGCTTTTTTGGTAAGGTTTATTAGGCAGTTGGCACTCAGTTTATGTTTTAGGGATGGTGTTTGTAGTTTTGGTGTATTGGTGTGTTGGTTGATTATGGTGAAGTTTGGCTCTATCATAATACGACTCCTATGTTGGTTTCTTTGTGGCTACAATACGTTTGGCCTTTGACACTTGTGTCTCAGTCTTAAGTGCTTTACTATTGGCTTTATGCACTATCAAACAAGTCTGTCCAAGTTCCCTATTTTTGTTTTGTTACTATTTTAGACCCTTATTCTTAACTCATACATTTAAACTATCCCTAATCCCCTATTTAGGTTACTATTATTTATTTTTAGTCAATTTCAATAGTAATAATACTTTTGAATTATCTTAATTCATTGACATTTTGAAATTGATCAAAATAGGTACTAGTGGCCTAAATAAGGGTAGTCCAAAGATATTAATTGAGAATAAGGGTAAAAAGGGGTGACAGATAAGAATAAAAATAGGTCTATTTCAAAGATACCGATACCATACTTATCTACAGTATTTGTATTCATTATTGTATAACATAGGAAAGGATCTGAACCTTCGTGGTGGTATTCAGTTTCTGAACAATCAAATGACATATCTTTCTTTGAATTGTCCATTTGTGCAATATTATTATTTACTTTCTTATCTGTTTAATTATTTCTTTGGGATACACACTTTTGTCCTTAACTGGTGGTCATTGGGCTTCATACAGTCATGAATGGATTTAATTACAGAGGCCGAGAGATAAGAGCTGTGCATCTGTAGCTGTGAGAATTATATACAAATGACTCCATTGAGCAAGGCGGATAAGAAATTAGCAGTAGATGCTACCGCATGGATGTTCCTTTTATTTTCTTTGCAGTTCAGCCATATCTATTTATATATTTTATATGTAAAATCCTTATGCTTCCTTCCCCTTGATTTTTCACTATTTATATGAGAAAACGTTATATTGCTAATCGAAGATGGAATTCATCTGTATATAATTGATTTGACTTGAACCATATAGCATCTTTATTTTAATTCATGGTTTGGTCCACCCTTTTTGGATGGATAAAAAAAAGTTGCAGGTTCGCAGCATAACAATATAGAAAACAAATAGGTAAGGTAGAATAAACATTAAACATGAACTGGAGCTTTAAACCCTTGAGTTATTGATATTTTAATCCTAATGAGCCTAGTTAATATAAACAGAAATGCATATAGGTGGTTGTTCAACTTCCCTTAAATAAATTGTGGTCGATACAGAATATTGGCTGCGATAGTTTTTACCTTTTGAAATATCGGTATCAATTCATGTATTTGAATTTTTTCTATTGTATGCGATCTAGAAACTTGTATTGCTGCAATTATGTCGTTTTCACTTGTTTCCACTGCTGTGCTAAATAATCACACTCCTTTTGCAGCTACAACACTAACTGGTTTACATTTTGCTACCACAACTTTGATGACGTTTTTTTTAAGATGGTTGGGTTACATCCAACCTTCTCATCTGCCCCTATCAGAGCTGCTAAAGTTTGTCGTCTTTGCCAACTTCTCAATTGTTGGAATGAACGTTAGTCTAATGTGGAATTCTGTAGGATTCTATCAGGTATAATCACAAGTGCGATGCAATTTGGTTTAGCTACTATTTCTTTTCTTCAATTGATATAATCCACTTTGTCATACACACTAACTAACTACTCTAAACTACTGGAGGGGGATTCGAACCCAAAAACCACCTTTACTACCAAGATACTGGGGTGATTGATAGGCTGTTGTTTATGTGTAGTACTTTTGGATATTTAAATTTACATTCATTTTATGGCCAGATTGCTAAGCTGAGTATGATCCCTGTGTCTTGTTTGTTTGAAGTTGTCTTTGATAAGATTCGTTACTCAAGAGATACGAAGCTAAGTATATCAGTTGTTTTGTTGGGAGTTGGTGTTTGCACTGTCACTGATGTGAGTGTCAATGCCAGAGGATTTATCGCTGCCTTTATTGCCGTGTGGAGAACTTCCTTACAACAGTATGTAAGTTGTCATTCCTTCAAAACTTTATTCTCCTGATAAGTTGCAAGCCGCGAATGTAGGAAACCATGCATTAATAACATGTTTGTGCCTAATTATATAATTTTTGTGTAATCATATATTTAGTTTTTGATTTCTGACATATTATACAAATAAAAATTGTACTAGAAATTTTGACCATACGACATTTAATTTAATAAATATTATACATATATGTCAAGTTATATCTTATTATATAAAGTAAACATTATACAATTATGTAGAAATTTAGACCCATTAAGAATAATGGGTCTAAATATATTGATCACTTAATTTAATCTGTCTGAATTTTTAATCTTAAAATTATATATTTTAATTTTTTTTCATTTCAAATTAAAAGTATTAATTTTTATTTTTAATATATAAGAAATTTATAAAAAAAATTAAATATTAATGTAAATAAGCATTATAACGAAATTATTTTGATACTTAAGAAAAATAAATAAATAAAATTACATATTATTTAAATATAATTTATTTTATTAAAATATTTATCATCAATTTTATCCAACTATATTATACAGGTTTTCGACAAATACTATACATATTAATTATAATACAATTTAATTTAATATAACTGTACTTAATCAATCCGATATTGTGCAACAAACATATTAATGTGCTCAAAGGTGGTTTATGCTTCTATGGTCACAAATATGATTGGTATTATTAGGTTTAACCTCCCCTCGTTTATCTTTTTTCCATCATCAGCTTGATAAATTTCCTTTATAATATTACTAATCAACAACCACTTCTTGGTCATGGTACAAAACAATTTCTTGAACAATTTAGTTTGTTGAACCAAGAAACTTGTGAGTATTTAGCGTTTTCTTATTAATCTGCAAATTTGTTGGAGAAAATATAAACATATAATTTATTTTCCTCACCCAACCAATTGTTAATTTAATGGAATAAAACACACAACATTCCCATGAAAACTCACTTCCTTCCCAATTTTATTTAATGGAATATCAATCCTCCTTTACATTGTACGAGATATATCAATATATAGAGGAGTCATGCGTAAGAAGGCAACAATCTCCCTTATTCTACTTTCCAGACTTAGCTTCTACTAATTCTTTGTTTACATAATATTATAATGCAACAAATAATAATGATATACACCATATTTTCTATGACACTTCAACACTCCCCCTTAAGTTGGTATGTACGGATCTATCATGGCCAACTTGCTCAGTATGCCACAGAATATCTTGCTTGAGGTTGCCTTAGTAGGAATGTCAGCAAGCTATTCTTCCGACTTGACCTGTATTAGCTGGATTATCCTTACTTCAATATTTTCACGAATATAGTGTCTGTTAACCCCAACATGCTTGGTCCGATCATGTTGAATCGGGTTATGAGAGATATATATTACCACTTTGTTGTCACAGAACAAATCCATCTCCTTTGTCGGAAAGAAACCAAGTTCCGACATTAGTTTCCTAAGCCACATTAGCTCACAAATCCCGTTAACTACTCCTTTTAATTCAGACTCAACACTGGACAAGGCAACAATTTTTTGCTTCTTGCTTCTCCAAGTAACTAAGTTCCCTCCTACGAATGTCAAGTATCCAGATGTTGATCTCATATCTATAA
This sequence comes from Hippophae gyantsensis, assembly GCA_030763125.1. Taxonomy (NCBI): domain Eukaryota; kingdom Viridiplantae; phylum Streptophyta; class Magnoliopsida; order Rosales; family Elaeagnaceae; genus Hippophae; species Hippophae gyantsensis. Next base: position 39,272,045 of record CM061032.1, on the reverse strand, counting down.
CATCCCCAGCCCAATCAACATTTGTATATCCCATAACATCTAAATGCCTATTCCTTAGGAATTGAATCCCTTTCCCTGGAGCTCCCTTCAAATACCTTATTATTCTTATGATGGCTTCCATGTGTTCTTTACTTGGGTTATGCATAAATTGACTTACCAGGCTTACTGCATAGGCAATGTCCGATATAGTATGTGATAGATATATCAATTTCCCTACTAACCTTTGGTATCTTTGTTCACGGGTGCTTGATCTGAATTCTCTTCCATCTTTAGATTTTGTACCATTGGTGTGTCTGCTGGTTTACAGTCAAGCATCCCAACCTCTGCTAGTAGATCTAGAATATACTTCCTCTGAGAGAGAGTAATACCTTGCTTTGACCTCATCATTTCAATTCCAAGGAAGTACTTGAGCTCTCCTAAGCTCTTCATTTCAAACTCCTTTGAGAGTATTTTTTCAAGCCTCTTCATTTTATCTCTGTCATTACCTGTAATGATTATATCATCCACATATATTATCAAAATAGTTAGTTTCTCTTGTTGCCTTTTAAAGAATAGAGTATGATCAGAATCACTCTATTCAAACTCATATTTTTTCATAGCATGACAGAATCGACCAAACCATGCTCTAGGTGATTGTTTAAGACCATACAGCGCCTTATGCAACTGGAAAACTATTGGTTTTGATCCTATATTTATGTACCCGGGAGGGGGTCCATGCAGATTTCTTCCTTTAAGTCGCCATGTAAAAATGCATTTTTCACATCAAATTGATGTAACGGCCAATCTAAATTTACTACAAGAGATAGTGAAACCCTAATAGTATTGAGTTTAGCAACTAGAGAGAAGGTTTCCAGAAAATCAATAGCATAGGTTTGTGTGAATCCTTTTGCGACTAACCTTGCTTTATACCTTTCAACTTCACCATTAGCACCAAACTTTATTGTATAAACCCACTTACACCCAATAGTTTTTTTCCTTTTGGTAACTCTACCAGGGACCAAGTTCCATTTTTGTTTAAAGCTTCCATTTATATATCCATGGAATTCACCCATTTTGTATCTTTTAGAGCTTCTTCAACATTTTTTGGTACCTCTAAGGACAACATTTTTTCACTAAAAGTTCTTAAAGGTTTGATTAAATTCTTCATACTCACATAATTTTCTATCGGGTAGTTAGCAACACTTGTTCCATCTTTTGGAACATACCAGGCTAGTGGTTTTCCCCTGTTCTTTCTTGGAGGTAAAGTATAGTTAGAGTTACTTACCTATGGATGATCCTAAGGAGATCCAGGCTCTTGTGGTATCTTATCCGTTTGTGTCATTTCTTCGGTTGTGTTTACCTAAACTTGTCTATTCTCACCTCTCCTAAACACCTTTTGCTGCATACTTGGTTCAAACTCGAGTGGTTTTAGGTGTTGTGGTTCTTCAGACCCAATCTGAATGGAACTCGGATCAGACCCGAGTGGTTCATAACGTGTGGAACTAGAATTTGGATATTGTAAAACTTGCATAATTACCTTCTCAGAATATTCGCTCTCATTAACTCTCTCCCCCTGAGGTGAATATGTAGAAAAGAAAAACGATTCTGTTTCAATAAAAGTCACATCTATGGTAACATAACATTTTTTTTTTCAACCGGGTCATAGCACTTATACCCCCTTTTATGTAATCCAACGCCTAAAGAAACACACTTAATTGCATGAGGCTCGATTTTAGATCTTTGGTGTTTTGGAATATGGACAAAGGTAACACACCCCAATATCTTTGGAGGTAAGCTTTGAACAGAAGCTATTGAGACGAATGTTTCAAGAGTTTTTAGTGGAGTTTGAAAGTTATTCGCTTTTGTGGGTAAGCGATTAATCACATAGACAGCCAGACTAACAGCGCTATCCCAAAAAACTTATGGTACATTATATTCAAACAACAATGCCCTAGATGTTTCAAGAATGTGTCTATTTTTTCTCTCCTTACTCCACTCTGTTGTGGTGTTCCAACACAGGTTGTCTCATGAATTATTCCTTTCTTAACAAAAAATTCTTTAAGAACCCCATTCACAAACTCACCCACATTATCAATTCTAAAAACTTTAATGCCTTTTTCGAATTGGTTCCGTATCATACTATAAAATTTGTTAAAGACCCTAGATACCTCACTCTTCTCCTTTAATAAATATACCCAAGTCATTCGAGTACAATCATCAATAAACAAAACAAACCATTTATACCCACAAACTGAGGTTATCGGGGATGGTCCCCAAACATCAGAATGAATTAGATCAAAAGGAGTAATACTTTTATTAATACTAGTTGGATACGAAACACAATGACTTTTTGCTTTTATGCAAGTTTCACATGAAAACATAGAACTCGCAAAGCTAGAAAAAAAGAGGGTAACAATTTTTTCATATAGCTAAAAAAAGGGTGCCCTAAACATCGATGCCATGTCCAAATCTGTGTTTCTGAACTTGACCCCCCAATTGCTACACTTGCTTTTCCAATCTTCAACTCTTCTAAATGATACAAACGAACTTTCTTAATACCACAGCCAATGATCTCTTTCGTGAGGATATCCTAAAATATGCAATAATTGGGAAACATGAGAACCACACAATTCAATTCCTCAATTAACTGACCAACAGAAAGAAGCTTAGTAGACAAGGATGGCACCAATAATGTATTGTTAAGATTAAGATATTTTGACAAACACACATCTCTTGTGCTTTCCACTGGGTATTCCATTCCATTTGCATTTAGAATCCCATCTCGTATAGTTTTCTTAAATTAGTTAGATTAGGTTTTGAAAACGTCATGTGATCAGTTGCTCTAGAATCGATAACCCAATTATTTAAATTATTACTAGAGAATAATTTCATACCTTGGCCCACTTGTTTACCTGTTGTTTCAGTTTGCAACGCAAAGCCTACAGTACCTGAGTTTTCTGCCCGAATCAGGTGTACCTGACCCGTAATAGAGTTGGATGCAGCCTCTTAGTTTGTGTAGCCTGTATGCACTGGTGGAAGAGAAGCATGTGGTTCGGCCAAATTGTGGCCTTGGTTGGAAACAGGGTAGTTCGAGCCTAAATGACCCGCGTTTGAATTGGTTGCTGCCCAGTTTGCCTTTCCCTTCAATTTTTCTCCTTGTTGTTTTGCCCGCTTCTCTTGATATCAATCAGGGTATCCAATTATTTTGAAACATCCTTCCTTTAGGTGTCCCGTTCCACCACAATGATTGCATTTTAATTTTGCTTTTTCCTATTTAGATAGATATTTGTTTGGAGTAGAATTTACCTCAAAGTGTTTGTATCCTTTTGACACCATGGCCATGGAGCTGTCAATTCCTTCTTCTCCCTTTAGCATAACCCTTTGTCCTGAGGTTTCTCTTTTGACTATTGCGTATGCTTGCTCTACTGAAGGAAATGAGGTCATCTGCAAGACAAAAGACCTCACGTTGTCTAACAGGTCATCTAGGCCATCTAAGAAAGTATAGACACGAGTTTCTTGAACAAACTCATTAAATTTTGTGATATCCTCCGCATGCACCATAGGATTAGGGTAACGATAGTAAACCTCACACCATAACCCTTGCAGTTCATGATAGTACTCCTCTACAGTTCTACCCGACTGTTTGAGCCGAGTTACTCTCTTGTTTAGGTTATATACCTAAGCTTTTTCATTTCCATCATAGAAAGTTGTGGCAACTGCATCCCATACTTCTTTTTGCAGTTAGATACTGAATAAAAGTGTGTTGTAGTTTTGGATCTAGAGAGTTAATTAACCACCCCTTTACTACAACATCATAAATATCCCATCTCTAAAATAGTAGGCCAGTCGAGAGTGGTGGAGGAGGGTTTCCGATGATGTGTTTCATTTTGTCACGACCTTTCACATACATTCGCACTGCTTGGGACCAAAGGGTGTAGTTTGTGTCATCTAATTTGATGGAAATCGAGTTTGGGTGTATTGGTGCTTCTACTACAGTTGCAGCAGGTGCTAGGGTATTAATCTGTGGTTTTTGTAAGGCCATGATTTAATTTTGTTGCATGGTTACTAGTTGGGTCATTTTTTCCAAAAGTGCAGTGGTATTTGTTGCTTTTCCTGATTCTAAGGTTTTTCTAGACATTTTTTTTGGATCAAGGATTTTTGGTTTTGGAGGAAAAGAAAAAACAGAGAGTTACTGACAATTTTTTCTGAAGAAAAGAGAAAAAAATTTGTTTGTTACCTCACAGGATTGATCCTGAGCTTTGATACCATGTTAATTTAATGGAATAAAAAACACAACACTCCCATGAAAACTCCCTTTCCTCCCAATTTTATTTAATGGAATATCAATCCTCCTTTACATTGTAGGAGATATATCAATATATAAAGAAGTCATGCGTAAGAAGACAACAATCTGTCGTATTCTACTTTACAGACTTAGCTTCTACTAATTCTATGTTTACGTAATATTAAAATGCAACAAATAATAATGATATACAGCAAAGATTTATCTCCAGCTTGTCTTCTATTAATTCTATGTTTACAACAACTAATAATGGTATACAACAAATCTTCTGTGGCACTTCAACACCAATTTCAAATATTTGAAAAGTTATAACTGTTTCAAAGTTGTTTAATGTTAAGCATTGAGAGAGCTTTTAGTAATTCAATCGGGCTGTTAACCTGCAAATGCATTGGAGAAAATAAAACATTACAATTTCCCCCACCAAAAAAGTAAAAAAAGAAATTAAAATATATTCTAAAAGTTAATTTGTATTGAAGTTGTTTAATGTCAATCATTGAGAGAGAGCTTTTTAGTAATCTGGTGGGGCAAATAAATGTGAGATAGACCAAGAGTTTTAGGATTAAAGCTGAATGAGATATTTGGCCGCTTCTGCTAGATGCAAATACTGCATACTTTATTAAGCACTTACCTGTTGTCTGTGAAACATCAATTCAAATACTCTAAAGACTTTTAATATCGTGGTTGATCAAGCTTGGTATTTTGTTTAAACTTGTCCCTGAAGTTTCTAAATCTAAGTTCTCTGTGAAATTTTGTTTATAACGTTTTCCGCAGCTTATCTCCTGCTTCTATACAATCTTTCAACCTCTTGGGACATACTGCTCCAGCTCAGGCTGCATCACTTCTGCTAGTGGGTCCCTTTCTAGACTATTGGTTGACTAACAAAAGAGTTGACGCCTACGAGTATAATATGGCCTCTCTGGTATGTAGTATAGCAATCTATGATTTCATGCTTTTGGTGCTCACTGACTTCTTTTCTGCATAATGCTCTGGGACATATAGGAATAGTTGTGTTAAATGAGCAACTCAATTTATTTAAGGTTAATCTAATAAATTAGTGAACTGAAAAGGACATCTCCTTGACGAACTCAAATGAGTTAGCTCACTAACTTATGAGCAACTCATGAGTTTATTTAAAAAATAATTACTATATTCGAAGGAAGAACATATTTAAAAGATTTTTTTTCTTATTTTACAAAAATATAACAAAAAAAAAATATTTATACTAAGAAAATTCTACGTTACAAACTCGTATCTTACATCCACTCACCCACCATATATGTTTGGTAGATATATATTTTTAATTTTTTTTTCTCAAAGAGGACTTAATGGATGAGATTGATCTAGAAAAGTCTAAGAGCTTTACATTGTAGTATGTAACTTAGAATGCCTCGTACTAATAATTTTTTTTTTTTTTTTTCAAAAATGTAAATGTGCTATCATATAACCTCCTCAACCTAACTTATATAAAAATGAGTTGAGTTAAGTTCACTTAAAATTTAAATGATTAAATTAGGCTACATATCACCTAAGTTTAGCTAATCTCATTTGATATATAGATAGGAATTAGGAACTCCAGTATTTTATTTCCATTATTCTAAACTTTTGAAACTAATCACATTTTTCCTGATATTTATGTCTCGTGCATATGTTTATGTTTCTTTCATGCACTATTGCAATCGGTACCAACCTCGATCAGCCAGTTCATTTGCATCAGTAGATTTACTGCCGTCTCTTTCCAAGTGCTTGGCCATATGAAGACAATACTTGTTTTGATGATGGGGTTCTTTTTCTTTGGGAAAGAGGGACTCAATTTACATGTAGTTTCTGGGATGGTGATAGCTGTAGCTGGAATGGTTTGGTATGGCAATGCCTCATCTAAGTCTTTCACTCCCTACAATCAAATAACAAAAACTTGGTGGTTTATCAGAATATACCGAACACAATCCGAAAGTCTAAGTGCTCATTTGGGATAACTAGGAAGTGACTGAATTGAAGAAATCAATGTTTGAAGAAATAAACGTTTTCCTTCGTATATTTTCTTAATTTGTATCGGATATGTACATTATTTATATAGATAAATATCAATTACTATTTCACCAACCACCATGATTGAATTACATGGTTTACAGCTGCTTGGTAGATATTGGTAGGCGTTCGGTAGGCGTTTGGCGTCGGTGTAGTATTTGTTGAATGAGTTACAGTGTTTGTTGAATTCAACACTCCCCCTCAAGTTGGTGCATAGATGTCTTTCATGCCCAACTTGACTAAAACTTCTGTGAATACTCGATATGAGACTGCTTTAGTGAGGATATCAGCGAATTGATCTTCTGACTTAATTTTTGGCAATTTCAATGAATTTTCTTCTAACTTTTCCTTAATAAAGAATCTATCAACTTCAACATGTTTTGTACGATCGTGTTGAACTGGATTATGAGTAATATCACATGCTGCTTTATTGTCACAAAACAACTTAATTGATTCTTTAGCAGGATATCCCAAATCTTTTAAGAGAGATTGTAACCACAAGACCTCACAAAGCCCAAGTGCTATGCCTTTATATTCAGCCTCTGCGCTTGAACGAGCAACAACATGTTGTTTCTTGCTTCTCCATGTTACAAGGTTTCCCCCTACAAAAGTGAAGTAGCCTGATGTAGATCGTCTATCATTTATTGATCCAGCCCAATCAGTATCAGTATATACTTCAATTCTAGAAAACTCTGAGTTTTTAGTGAACAATACTCCTTTTCCATGAGTAGACTTTAAATATCTCAAAATACGAATAACTGCATTCATATGTTGCTCTCCAGGATTATGCATAAATTGGCTGACAATACTGAAAGCATAGGCAAGGTCTGGTCTTGTGTGTGCCAAATACATCAACCTTCCAACAAGTCTTTGGTATCTTTCTTTATTTGTTGGAACTTGATCAACCTTGATACATAACTTTAATCCTTCCTCTACTAGTGTATTAGCTGGTTGACATGCCGACATACCAGTTTATTTTAATAAATCTAAGGCATACTTTCTTTGAGATAAGAAGATTCCTTCTATTGATCGAGAAACCTCAATCCCAAGAAAATATTTTAAGGAACCAAGGTCTTTCATTTCAAATTCTTTGGACAAATAAGTTTGTAGCACTTTCCTTTCTTTAAGATCATTTCCTATTACTATCATATCATCAACATATACAATAAGTGCAGTGATCTTACCATACCCTTTTTTTAGAAATAAAGTATGGTCTGAATTGCTTTGCTTGTAGCCAAATGCCTTCATTGACCTTGTGAACCTGCCAAACCATGCTCTTGGGGATTGTTTCAATCCATACAATGATTTTTTTAATTTGCACACCTTTTTATCATGGATTGTGAATTTCTTGATTCCTGGTGGTAAATCCATGTAGACTTCTTCAATTAAATCTCCATGTAGAAAGGCATTTTTTACATCAAACTGATATAATGGCCAATCTAAATCTGCAGCTAGAGATACCAAGATCCGAACAATGTTAATTTTGGCTACAGGTGCAAATGTTTCTGTATAGTTGATCCCATATGTTTGAGTGTATCCTTTTGCCACCAATCTTGCTTTATAGCGTTCAATCATACCATCTGCTTGATACTTTACTGAAAAAATCCATCGACATCCAACAATTTTCTTTGTTGGTGGACGATCGACAAGCTCCCAAGTTCTATTTATTTCTAAGGATCTTAGTTCTTCATTCATAGCATCTTTCCATTTTTGGTCAGCTAAAGCTTCCTGCACACTGTTAGGAATAGATACAACGTATAATTGATTCATAAATGATACGTTTGATTGTGACAAACGATGTTTAGACATATAGTTACTCATGGGATATTTGACTTTACTAGAAATTTCAGGTTCATACATGGTTTTAGGAATACCTCTGTTAGGACGTGATGGAAGTATTTTTCTGGCTGGTTCAATAGTTGGAACATCCTCTACAAATGATTGGTTAGGTATATCAGCAGCTTGTGGAGAAGGAAACTCGTACTCACTTAGTGGTAGTAAGGAACTTGCTTGATGATCTTGAAGTTGATGAGGACTTGATTCCATTTCTCTTGAGTCTTTTCTATATTGAGAGTTATTACCATCTGAATTCAAGTTATTTGTATTTTCCTCACATATAATTTGTCTTTCTTCATAAGGAAACAATTTATATGTAAGGGTTTGAATTTCAGCATGGTTGTACTCCCCCTGAAATTCAGGTGTAGAAGAGAAATACATTGTATCTTCATGAAAAATAACATCCATAGTAGTAATCATTTTTTTTGTAGGAGGATGATAGCAACGATACCCTTTTTGTTGTATGGCATATCCCATAAAAACACAACGTATTGCTCGTGGATCCAACTTGCTACGTTGTTGTTTATGTAGGTGTACAAATGCCACACAACCAAAGACACGAGGAGGTAAATTGGGAACACTTGGTGCAACAATTTATATGTAAGGGTCTGAATTTCAACATGGTTGTACTCCCCCTAAAATTCAGGTGTAGAAGAGAAATACATTGTATCTTCATGAAAAATAACATCCATAGTAGTAATCATTTGTTTTGTAGGAGGATGATAACAACGATACCCTTTTTGTTGTATGGCATATCCCATAAAAACACAACGTATTGCTCGTGGATCCAACTTGCTATGTTGTTGTTTATGTAGGTGTACAAATGCCACACAACCAAAGACATGAGGAGGTAAATTGGAAACACTTGGTGCAACAATTGCTTCAGTGATGGCTTGTAGTGGTGTTTGGAAGTTAATAGGACTAGAAGGTACCCGATTGATCAAATATGCAACAGAAGTAATTGCTTCTCCCCAATAAGATAATGACATATTAACTTCGATCAATAAGGCACAGACAACTTCCAACAAGTGTCGATTTTTTCTTTCTACAACTCCATTTTGTTGAGGTGTATCAACACAAGTAGCTTGATGAATAATGCCTTCTGATTGAAGATATTCTTGAAGCTCATAACTTTTATATTCTCCTCCATTGTCACTTCTTAGAACTTGAATTTGTGTTTTATATTGAGTACAAACTATTTTATGAAATTTTCTAAATAATACGTTTACCTCACTTTTAGATTTCATTAAACAGACCCAAGTCATTCTACTAAAATCATCAATAAATGTAACAAACCAACATGATCCTCCCAACGTAGAGACTTTGGAAGGACCCCATACATCAGAATGTATAACCATAAACGGAAATGAACTTTTATTTAAGGTTACAGGATATGAGGAACAATGACTTTTTGCTAGTTCACAGACATCACACTTTAAAGTAGAAATATCTAAGCTCAAAAATAAACTTGGAAATAATTTCTTTAAATATCCAAAAGAAGCATGACCCAATCTCCTATGCCATAGCCATATATTTGATTCATCCTTGTTAGATCCAGTTGCTACCAATGCATGATTTGTTGAATCCAAGTCCAAATAATACAGGTTTCCTTGCCTAACACCACGACCAATCGTTTGCTTTGTTTGAATGTCCTTGAACACACAAAAGTCAGGCCAAAAAATAACAAAACAAGATAAAGCAGTGGTTATTTGAGAAATAGATACAAGGTTATACTCTAAAGAAGGAACAACTAGTACTGAGTCTAAATTCAAAGTACTAGTGAGAGACAAAGATCTTTCCCCAATGACTGGGGTTGTGTTACCATTGGCAGTGCAAACAGTTTTGTGTGAGGATGGTTTTGAGATTTGTCTAGAATCGAATGTCATATGATCAGTTGCACCTGAATCAATTATCCATGTATTATTAAAAACAGGAGAAAAAAACTTTAAGCATCTTACAAACATGTGCTGAGGAGTTTGCAACATGATCCTTTGTTGTTTCAGCAATGGTGGCAGTAGACATCTGTCGTGGATTTTTCTTCCGAGAGTCACGGTTGTGATCCCACCAGTCAGGATATCCCACCAGTTCAAAACATCGTTCTTTTGTATGACCCTTTTGATGACAATGGGTACATTTAAATGATGATTTATCAGTCACCCTTCGTTCTTGCTGATTGGAAAAAGAACGATTTTTAGATATCATGGCGGAAGCGTCAACATCTCTAGATTTTTCCTTCAATGAGATTCGACGTACTACCTCCCGTCTAATCAAGGAATAACAACCTTCTAAATCTGGGATAGTTTCTTTTCGCAAAATTTCTCCACGAACCTACTCAAATTCATCATCTAATCCAGCAAGGAAAATATGTATCCTTAGTCTTTCAACAGACTCTTGATATGATATTAGATCATGAGGGTCTTTCATGACCACCTTATCACGATGGTTTAGCTCTTGGAAAATTTCAGTCGACTCTCCATAATACTTTGAAAGTGATTTTCCATTTTGTCTAGAAGTAAAGGCTTTTTGGTTTAAGACAAATACCTGTAATTCGTCACTTCCATCATAGAATGCTTTTGCCAAAGCACCCCAGATTTCAAGAGCAGTAGGTATGCGTAAATATCGCTTCATGATTTCTGGACTCATTAACATAAGTATCCATCTCTTCACTTTTTGATTTTCTACATACCACTTGTTATAATTGTTTGATGTTTTTTCTGGTTGCAAATTTTTGTCATGAATATAAGAGAGTTTTTCTCTCTCTACAATATGTATTTCTATTATTTGAGACCAAACATCATAATTAGTCTCAGTAAGAACAATTCTAGCATTAAAAACACCTTCAGACTGAACAGATTGTACAACAACTAGAGTTGATTGCTCCATAGGTAATGAAATTATACCCTCTGTCATGATATTATGGTAAACAAACTAGAAAATGGTGTAATAATTTTAGGACTAAATTTTTTTTTTATGTTTTTTTTTAAATATATATTTATACTAAATCGGATAAAAAACCACAAAACTGGGTCAAAATTGGTTTAAAAACTTGAAAAAACTGGACCAAACCGGTTTTAGAAATCCAGAACCGAAAAAAACCGGGTTCAGACCTTTAAAATGGACTGAAGCGGCCAAAAATAAAAAAACTGTGAAAAATCGAGAAAACCGGGTTCAGACCGAACCGCTGGTTGAACCGACCTGAGCTGAACCGAGGTGTGGGCTGGCTACGATCTTAAGCCAAGCGGAGCCACGCCATGCCGAACCGAGCCGAGCCGGATGACACGTCATCGTCTTTAACCTCCATACGACGCGTGTAGTGCGTAAAAATGGGTCCTTTACTTCAGGCGGTGCGTGGGGGCGCGTGTTGCACTTTTCTTCTACTCTATTTTTACCAAAATGTTCAAAATTGTGTTTAGAGTAATATGGTAAAATTAGGTGGGACAAATACCGCTTCAAAAATGATGTTTGTAATTAATATTTGTATGAGTGTTTGAATGAGATTTTTTTTTCACGAGAAGAAATATTTTCAGAGAAAGAAATCTCTGTTTTAGAGAACAAGAGTTTCAAATTTGTATAAAACAACGACTTGGTTCTGATACCATGAAGAAATCAATGTTTGAAGAAATAATCAGAAGAAGAAATAAGCCTTTTCCTTCGTATATTTTCTTAATTGTATCGGATATGTACATTGTTTATATAGACAAATATCAATTACTATTTCACCAACCACCATGATTGAATTACATGGTTTACAGCTGCTTGGTAGGCGCCGTGTATATTGGTAGGCGTTCGGTAGGCGTTTGACGTCGGTACAATATTTGTTGAATGAGTTACAGTGTTTGTTGAATTCAACATGAATATCATGGAAAATCTTAAAAACATTCAATGTTTAGAAACCACATTAACTTATAAATTATTTCATCCTTGTTTATGTAACTTGTATAGTTTGTTATGGTTTCTCAAGCCATTAGAGGGAGGATATATATATAACAGGATAGGGAAGTAGTTTTAATTGGGTTTGCATTTTTGTCTCAATGATCACAAATCAGTCCTAACTGCAAACGTATTGGTTTTTTTTTTTTTTTGAAAAACCTACTACTAAAAAACTCAATTGGCTATTTGCATGGCTGTGGCGATCTATTTTGTTGAAGAAATCATAAAGAAAAATGAATTATATAAGAAATAAGATCATGTTTGGTTTTCTTAGTGCCAAAAAAAAAAAGGTCCACTTCATGTAATTAAAATTTTGATGATCATGATTAATAGTTCACTACTGCGTCTTAGAAGACCACGACATTAAATTTTCTCTTTTTTTTCCTGATGTAATGTAATTGTGACAAAAAAAAATAATGTTTTTTAAACTTATAACTATAAAAATAGCACTTTATGTTTATTTTATATACTTTCTTTATTAAAAAAAATATATTAAGTTGTTTTATTTTAAACGTCATTTAATTATACTCATTTGAATATTATTAAGTATATTTTTTATTGCTATAAGTTTTAGAGTATTATTTTTGATAATTTTAAATGCATCATCTTTTATACTAGTTACAAATTACAAAAAGAATAATATTATTATTGCAGATTTTCCTAATCCTGACAATATATGATCTTTTATTTTGGATGTTCCTATAGCAAGAGAAAAATGTCTATTTTAGAAATATATATTTTATATATTTTAGAAATAAACAATTTGTCATGACATATTGTTTAATTCTAAAAAAATAGCAATTTCCTATAAGTACTTGATATAAAAGGTATTTTACATGTTTTAGAATACATGTAACCCGACGTCGGTAACTCAAATTCGTTTGAGCAAAATAATTAGAATTTAGAAACTTTTGTTATATTATTTATAATAATAAGATTTAATGTTTTACCAATATTTCTACAAATACTAAAAAATCAGACGGTATTACTATTGCTCAAGCACTAAATATTATTGGCAAAATAAAAACATTTATTTTTAAAAATATACATCGGGCTATGACAATAGTATTTATTGAAATGGCAATAAGGTTACCCATGGGTATATTGCTTTACCTTTTATAGCTAGGGTAACTGTTATTAGCATACCAAAATATCAATAATCCGTTCCAAGTTTTATTTTGATTAACTGATATACCACCTCCTTTATATTAAGTTCATATAAAGGCCTTAATTCCAGAAACAACATACTGGATTCAGAAAAAAGCATGTGTAACCTTATACTTCTCTAAGTTGTTGGATTTGAAAATAAAAAAAAAGCACATTTATGATTATTTTATTTTATAAAATTAGATACATTGATCTTTTTTCTAAATAAATATATATTGGTCATCTAACTATTACAAATATAAACACTTTAGTTATTTTTGATATTTGAATGTCAAAAAAATATTAAATTAATATAAAACCTCAAAACTTGACATAGGTGGTCCCGATCAAAAGAAACATGAGAAATTCTAGAAAACGTGTACATGTCAAAGAACTTTGTCAATAAATTTTATTTGTGAAAGAAGCTATATCAGATGAGGAAGGAAAATAATGTGAGCATGATGCAGCACGTTAGCGATTTCAACAACAAGTTTTCTCACTTAAGATTCGATGTGAGTTTTGGCGATGAAGAGAAAGTTGTGATGTTGTTGGCATCACTACCCTCATCATATAATCATCTCATAACAACTCTGACTTATGTGAAAGACAAGATGATTTTGAAGTAGTTGTAGAAACCCTGTTATCATATGAGAAACATAATAGAGAGAGAGATTCAGAAGTACAAGCCTTTATCACAAAGTCCAGAGAAAGGAGACAGTACAAAGAACAGAAACCCAGAGACAAGAGCAGAGGCAGATCAAACAAATATGGCAATGTTGAATGCCATCACTATAAGAGAAGTGTCACATTAAGAAATTTTTCCGGGGGTTTAAGAAGGAATAGGAAACGAACAAAGGCAAAGCAATGAAGAAAGATCACAAATATTGGCAAATGAGATGTTTTCTTGGAAACAGAGAATGAAACCATACTATTTTTGAAAGATGTCAGGCATATTCCAGATATGTGCCTAAATTTGATCTTTGTATGCAAACTTACCAATGAAGGATATTGCAGCTCCTTCATTTATGAAAAATGGAAACTTAAAAAAGGCTCCTTATTAGTGGCTAGAGGTGAGAAGCATACAACTCTATATATAACGCAAGAGAAGCTCTCCATCGACACAATAAATGTCGTCTAGAAAGACAGTGCATCTGAATTATGGCATAGGAGACTCAATCACTTGGGTGAAAAAGGTATGACAAGTCTAGCCAAGAAGAAGATACTTCTCGGAATGGATAAAGTAAATTTGGAGAAATATGTTGATTATCTAGTAGGAAAGAAAAATGAAGTTGCTTTCAAAAGTTCCCTTCCTTCCAGAATGAATAATATTTTAGATCTAATTCATTCAGATTTATGTGGACCAATGCCAAAGTCACTTGGTGGTGCTCAATACTTTGTGACTTTCATTGATGATCATTCAAGGAAGACATGGATATATCTTTTGAAGAAAAAGGATCAAGTGCTAGATGTCTTCAAAGAATTTCATGCCTCAGTTGAGAGATAGATTGGGAAGAAGCTAAAGTGCATTCAGTTAGACAATGATGGAGAATACACAAGTCTTTTTCTTGCTTACTGCAAAAAGCATGGTATTCAGTATCAGATGGAACTTCCAAAGATACTGTAGTTGAATGTCTTAGCTGAGAGGATGAACAAAACTTTGATGGAGAGAGTCAGATGCCTACTCTCACATGCAAAGTTGCCTAAAAATTTCCAAGGTGAAGCCATACTCACAATTGCACATATGTTGAATCTAACCCTGTACTTCTCTCAAGATAGATGTTCTAGATAAAGTGTGGACAAGAAAAGATGTTTCTTATGATCATTTGTGGGTGTTTGGCTGCAAATAATTTGTTCATATCCCCAAGGATGAGAGATCCAAAATTGATGCCAAGATAAGATCAACTTGGCTATAGATTTTATGATCCGGTTATAAAGAGACTTGTCAGGAGTTGTGATGTTGTATTTGTTGAAGATGAGATCATTGAAGATATTGTCAAAATGAAGAAGGATGTTTCTAATTCCAATGGTGACTCACCAGATTTGGAATTAATTCCTCCAACATTAGTGCCAAGACAAGTTGGAGATGAAGATTGGGTTTATCCACCTGATGAAGATGATGCTCCCATAGAAGTTGGTTTTGAAGACAAGGGAGATGATGATGTTCATTATCTAGCACCAACACCTACGACTTCCCTTGTTCCATTAAGAAAAAATGATATACTGAGATGAGCCTCTACCATATATGCCTACCACATTTTCTCACCAGTTATGAAAATGAAATTCATTTGTACTATGCTAGGGTTAGTAGTAAGTCTTGACTTAGAGGTTGAGCAAATGGATGTTAAAACTGCCTTTCTACATGGTGAATTGGAAGAAGAGATATACATAGAGTAGCTAGAGGGTTTCAAGCAAAAGGGAAAAGATTATTATGTTTTCATACTGAAGAAAAGCCTTTATGGCTTAAAAGATCCACCGAGACAATGGTACAATAAGTTTGAGTTATTTATGGGGGAGCAAGGCTATAAAAAGACTACTTTAGACCATTGTGTTTTTTTGTAGAAATTCTCTGATGATGATTTCATTATTCTTTTGCTCTATATGGATGATTTCATTAATTCCATGAAAGAATTAAGGCCAACAAAATAGATTCTTGGCATGTGTATTATTAGAGACAAAGGTGCCAAGAAATTATGGCTGTCACAAGAGAAGTACATTGAGAAAGTACTTTAGAGATTTCATATGGACAATGCTAAAGCGATTACTTGTCCTCTTGCTAATCACTTTAACCTAAGATTTAAAAAGAAACCTTCTACAGACAAAGAGAAGAGATGGAAAAGGTTCCATATGCTTCAATACTTAGAAGTCTAATGTATGTTATGGTTTGTACACAACTAGATTCCTTTCAAATCCTGGAAAGGAACATTAGGCTATAGTGAAATGGATTTTCATTTATCTTGAAGGTTCTTCCAAAATATGCCTATGTTTTGGAAATGGAAAACCTATGTTAGTTGGATACAAAAATGTAGATATGGTTGGCGATGTGGATTCCAGAAAATCCACTTTAGGTTACTTGATTACATTTACAGGGGGAGTTGTGTCATGGCACTCAAAGTTACAAAAATGTGTTTCACTATCCACTACTGAAGCAGAGTTTATAGAAATAACGGAAGCATGTAAAGAGTTGCTATGGATGAAAAATTTCTTCAAAGAACTTGGGTTGCAGCAAGATAGTTACCAATTATTTTGTGATAGTTAAAGTGCTATCCACATTGAAAAGAATGCCTCATTTCATTCAAGATCAAAACATATTGATATGAGCTATCACTGGATTAGGGATGTAATGGAGAAAAAGCTACTACAGCTTGAGAAGATCTATAGAGGAAAATGGATCAGACATGTTGATAAAAATTCTTCAAAGATAGAATTTTGAATACTGCCGTTTAGTTGTTGGATCGGTGGAACCCTCCATAGAGTCGGGAGGGGGAAATTTATAGGTCCTACCTACATGGAAGGGGAAGAAAATTAAAATTTTAGGTGAAACCACATTTGAAAAATTCATCAAATAAAAACAAATATATATTTTTGTGCCTAAAATTTGGCCAACTACATAGCCAATTTCTGGTCACATAAGAGATAGACAATTTTTCCTATAAATAGGCAATGTTTTTACCTTAAAGAGACACACCAAAAAGAAGAGAAACAAAGCAAAGCCAAAGGAACAATTTCCTTTGATGAAAAATAATGTTGTGTGTGTGAGAGAGTGGGAGAAAATATTTTAGAAAAATATTTGGGATATTTTTCTAAAAGGGGAATGATAAAATAGTAAGTTTGGGAAACACCTATATGTCACTATTTTGGGTTTATCTCAATTTTTTGTATTACCCCTCACTTTGTACTCATTAAGTTTATTAGTGAAAAAAATATTTTTTGGAGTTTGTCTTGTGGACGTTGCCCAAATTAAAGTGTGAACCATATTAAATTACTGATGTCATTATTTTACTCTGTTGAATTTATTTTATTTTTATCTGCTGTGCCCCAACATGATTATGGGTTATATATGTGTGGGACATTGGATGGAGGATATTTACTAGAAAAATAAAAGGACTCTACCTCAATGGCAGTTACTTACAATGGAGGTTATTTTTTGAGGTTAGTTTGAACAATAATGAGACAGTGTCTCTTGAATTACGACAAAGAACATGTACTTGTAGAGAATGGAGAGGAACTAGGATTCCTTGTCCAATAAGGATCATCATTATGCATAAAGATGATCCCATGAAATATGTACATGATATTCTAAAAACACTTGCATTTCAGATGTCACATGGACAAAATTTTCCACCAATTGAGTCTCAAAAACATTGGCCAATAGTTATTGGGGATAAGGTGCATCCTCTTTTTTTCAAAAATCAAGCTGGTAAACCAAGGAGTTCAACACAAAAGAGTGAATTGGAGAGAGGGAATAAGAAATGGAAGGAAAATGATGTCATTATGGGTGGCAAAGATGGTGTTCCTTCCAAAATGGGGAGACCTGGGATTGTTGTGACTTGTATGATATGTGGTGTAGAAGTCATAATGAGACTTAATACATAAGAAAAATGAAATAAGTTGCAACTGCATCTGGAAAAGAATCTACATTTTCAAATCAAGTAGAAATTGTTAATGCAATTGGTTCACCTATGTGAGCTGCAAATAGGGAGGAAACACTCGTTAGTTTTAACCATTTTTAAAATTTTTTTAATTTATTTCACTTTTCAATTATATATTGTTATGATTGTCATTTGATGTAAGATGGTGTAGGTTGTGAAGCATTGGACTTCTTAAGCTGGGTAATTTTCTGTAGTGCATTATGCCAGCTTGAGAAGTCCAATGATCAACAATCTACACCATGTTACATCAAGTGGTAAAAGTGTACCTATGGTCAATTTTATTTGTAAAATTGGACACATTTGTCACATAACTATTACAAATGTGGATACTTTAGTAATTTTTGATATTTAAATGTTAAAAATAATAATGTAAGATTTATGAGTATTGGCGATATTTGTGAACAAAACATTTGAATGTAATTTTAGTTTCTAAGAGTGTCGTTTAAGAATATTTTCAAGCTAAAGAAACTATTTAGCTCCAAGATCACATCTTAGGTATTTTTCTATTCTTGTGTACATTAAATTTCATATAAGACACATAGAAACATTGTGCATATAGGTTGCTCGATCGATTTAGACATGATCGAGCCATGTCTAGATTAATTAAGCTTAATTACTTGATTGAATTAATTTTTACATGACTAGATTGATCAAAATTGATGAGTAGATCGATCCACTTATTTCAAAATGAATTAATTGCTTTTACTAGATTGATCGAGTAGCCTTGTTCGATCAATCCAGCTAGTTCTATATCAATCGAGTGGTCAGGTTTTTTAATTTTACCTAATTTTTACTAAAACCAATTTTTTTATTACTATATTTTTCTTATGTTTTAAAGCTATATTAAATATGTTCAAGGATATATTTGTAATATACTTTTGATCTAGGGTTTCTACTCATGTTATTTAATCATACCATTGACTCACAATTTTGTCAATCACACAAGAGAATTATTCTCTTCATTTTAATCTCTTTTTTTTGTTGCAAATATAAGTTCATAATCCTTTAGGCTTCTTTATTTAATTAATCTATCAAACATTAGTGTTTGTGTTTAACTGATTAATAAGCCTAATTGGTTTATGATATTTTGATCATATGTTCTTATAGCTTTTTGTATTCTTGTTATTGAATTGTTGGATCAAATAATTGTATGTTTCATATGATAATTACTTGGTTTGATTATTAATATTTAAAGAAGCTATCTTTATTAGACTCTTTCTTTAACATCTATTTTAGGGTTGCTAGTTAATTTTGATTTAGCTGATAATTTATTAAATCATCTAGTTAAGGTTATTGATTATTAAATTTACTCTAGTATACATTTGTACTTGTGTTATTGTGCTAACTTTTAAGGCTCCAACTCTACGGGTTCGATTAACTCGTGTGACTCAAGTTCATCGAAATGTTGGTCTGGATTCAAAAACTTTTTTTTGTAGAGACTATGATGAAAGCATTGGCTTGTAAGTAGATTATTTAGGGGCATTGCCTTGGTGGGTAATTTGAGTCCTAGCCTTGTAATTAGATCTTATTTTACATAGTGGATAGTTAGGTGATCTGGTGGATCAATAGTTTTCCTCTTAGGTTATTGGTGTGATCTAGGTTGTTTCTATCTAAAAGTCTCATGTGTTAACTTTATATTTATGTATTACTTTATTTACACATGATTACAAGTCTAGTCATTCTACAAATTTTTATTTTTCATGCTTCCATTGATATTCTTTTCACTCCCTTTCTACAATCCTTGCACCTTACTTTGATGGGTTTAATTACCTATATTGGAAGGCTTGTATGAGAGCTTTTCTATGGTCTATAGATGAGAGTGTCTAGAACTCTGTGCTTTATGGTTAGGAACTACCTACGATTACCAAAGATAATATAGTCACTCTTTAACCTAAGAACGAATGGACTAATCAAGATAAAAATGCTAGCAACTAGAATCAAAAAGGTATCAATGCTATTTTTAGTGCTATCTACTGATAAGTTTTGTCGTATTTCTATTATTGATACTGCTAAACATGCTTAGGATAATTTATAGATTACTTATCAGGGCATCACACAAGTTAAATGAACTAAACTTTACATGCTTGATAGTTAATTTGAAATTCTTAGGATGAAAGAAGATGAAACTTTTTCCAAATTTTATATTATATTATATGATATTACCAACACCTATGTTAATCTTGGAGAGAAAATTGATGATTTCAGGATAATTTGAAATATTATCTTCTAATTACTAGATTTCTTCCATGAAAAGGTTACTGCCATTGATGAAAGTAAGGATATAGACACCATTAAAATAGAGGAAGTCATTGGATCACTTCAAATCTTTGATATGAGTTTTTGAAAACATCCAAAGAACAAAGATATCGCTTTCAAAATTTCTATAATTGAAGAAAATGACAATGATGATGAAGAATTGGTGCTCTTAACTAAAAGATTGAACAAATTCCTTTAATAAAAGAATCCTTGAAACATAGGATAATTAATTTATCAAAATGATTAGGATCTAACAGAACTCAAATCTATGATTTTTAATGGTGAGAAATCTAAGCCTTGGACTTCAATATTTTGAATGTATGAGTTTTGGTCACCTCGTAGCTGACTGTACAAACAAGAAAAACCAAATGGTAGATATTTCAATTCTACACTTACTAACTCTAAAAGTGATAATGACAATCTAGTGGAATCATAAAATTATGGCATCAACTATCAGACATATACTGTAACTACTAGTGGACATTTTAATAAGTCTAACAATGATTCAGATGATGAGGAAAGTAATGCTAGATTTTTACTCAATAAATTTAATGTCACTAGTATCGAAGAAGTATTCATAGATTATGTAAGATGCAAAAGAGAAAAAGATAGGTTTCTTGTAAATGTAACTAAACTAAATCATAAGCTAAAATCGTATGAAATAAGTTCCCTAGTACTAGGAAAATAAAATAAAAATTGATTTTTCTGAGGGTATTAATGATATTAATTTGAGTCTTATAGGTTTAGAACAAGAAAAAATAAATCTAGTGTAGGAACTTAAACAATTGAAGGAAGTTGTAAACATTCTAATCATTGGAGTTGAAAGGCTAAACAAAATTCTAGATTATGAAAAACCTGCTGGAAATAAGATAGAACTAAGCCATGTGGATGAGGATTCTAGGCCATCATCTTCAAAAAAACCCTTATTCTTCATAGGCTACACATACATCTTTAACATCAAAAACCACATCTGTAAGGCTTTCTAACACTTCTCCTAATGTTATATGATCATTACCTATTCCATTTATATTTTGTTTTACTATGTGTTCTGCAAATGGATATTTAGACTTATATATTTAGGTATTTCTCATATCTAGTGATTGATGTCAACATGAACCTACTCCCACACTTATTGGACACATAAGTATGTCATGCTAGAAGTTTGTAATTAATTATGTGAGATTTTAGAGCATGATATAACCTTAATTGTGAAAATTATGGTTGAATTGTCTTTCATTTAATAAAATGTTGCTATATAGAGACACCTAGTTTTGAGAGGGTTACCTACTATGACATGTGTAAGCTATAACAGTGAATGGATGGAGCTACCTCAAAACTAGTGTGAAATTTATCATGCTAGATGTATTAGCTCGTGCATATTTCCAAAATATAAAAAAATTTGCATGCATAAAAGAAGTCACAAATATTTATACAAAAGGAAAATAAATAATCAATCCCTCACACAAAAAATAAATAATAAATACAAGAGGGAAATAAAAAAATTAATTAAGTTCTCTCTTCGTAAGTAAAATTTTATTATGTGCAAGTATGAATTTTAATTGTAATTTTTCATAATAGATGGTACTTTTTTCTTTAAATCTTTCATAACTAATCATATATGAAAAAATTGACATCCTATTATAGTTTCAACACATATTTTACTTTTGGTGATTTTTGATATATCATCATATGTGTTAGTATGTTTGTGTCTTATCTACATATATTTATGTTATCAATGGATAGTCACACTTTGAATAAAATTAATTTCATCTTTTGTGTGTACTGTTATAATTATGTTTAACCAAGTCTTTTACCCTAAATTCAATATATATTATAAATTTTTTTATCTTAATTTATTTAGGGGAGTTTTAGAACTTAGGGGGAGTTTATTCATTTTTATAAAATATATTGTTTTTAACTCTTTGTTTTGAATGTGTACTCTTTTTTTCAGTTATTAAATACAGTACTTGCTTGTTCAATCTGTTGTCATTGCTTTATGATTATATTATTTATTCGTATGATAAAAAGGGAGAGAAAAATTGACACATTAATTGAAAATATACAAAAGGGGAGCTAATTTATTGAAAATTACTTTGAAAATTCTTTTTGAAATATTACACATAGGTAGTGTTATGTTTTTAAATTCTATCTGACAATTAATTACACTCATGAATATTCTTTGCTTTTTAATTATATATACTGAACTAATTAATAATGAATATTTTGGGACAAGTTGTTTGAATATATATGTTTTTTTTTCAATGTAGACATGAGCTTTCAAGATTCAAGTGAAGATGGTTTTACTAGATCATCGTATAATACTATTATGTAAAATTTATTTTTCCTATGAGCATTATGTAGTGACAAAGAGGTTTTGTCACACGAATGTGTCGAAGGGGAAGATTATAAGGTTTATGAGTGTTGTCGATATTTGTAAACAAAACATTTGAATGTAATTTTAATTTCTAGGTGTGTATTTCAAGAATATTTTCAAGCCAAAAAACTATTGAATTTCAATGATCACATCTTAGGCATATCTCTATTCCCATGCATGTTAGATTTCATATTAGACACGTAGAAACATTGTGCATATAAGCTATTCAATCAATAAAACCATGTCTAGATCGATCGAGCTTAAGTATATGGCTAGATTAATTTTTACATGACTAGATCAATTGAGGAATTAATACTTGATTGATCGAGCACTATATTGATTGTGATTAGATCGATCGAGATTAATGAGTAGATCGATCCACTTATTTCAAAATAAATTAATTGTTTTAACTAGAATGATCAAAGATTGACTAGATCGATTGATAGAAACATTGTGCATATAAGCTATTTGATCAATCGAACCATGTCTATATCGATTGAGCTTAATTACATGGCTGAATTAAGTTTTACATGACTAGATTGATTGAGATTAGATCGATAAGATTAATGAGTATATCAATCCACTTATTTCAAAATAAATTAATTATTTTCACTAGAATGATCGAAGATTGACTAGATCGATCGAGCTATTTAGAATCAATCGATCGGATTGATTGAGCTTGACTAAATCAATCGAGAGGCCATATTCGATTGATCAAGTTAGTTCTAGATCAATTGAGCAACGAATTTTTTCAAGTTTAATCTAATTTTTACTCGAGCTAATTTGTTTTATTACTATATTATACTTATGTTTTAAAGCTCTTTTAAATATTTTCAAGGACATATTTGTAATAGAACTTTGACTTAGGGTTTCTACTCATGCTATTTAATCATAACATTGGCTCACAATTTTATGAACCACACATGAACATTATTCTCTTCATTTTAATCTCTCTTTTTTTTTTGCAAAGATAAGTTCATAATTCTTTCGACTTCTTTATTTAATTAATCTATCAAAATATTAGTGGTTGTGTTCGATTGATTAACAAGCCTAATTAGTTTATGATATTTTGATCATATGTTCTTATAGCTTCTTTATTTATATTCTTGAATTGTTAAATAAAATAATTGTGTGTTTCATATCATTATTATTTTCTTTGACTATTAATCTTTAAAGAAGTTATCTTTACTGAACTTGTGCTTTAACATCTGTTCTAGAGTTATTGGTTGATTTTAATTTAATTGATAATTTATTAAATCATCTAGTTAGGGTTATTTATTATTGAATCTATTCTAGGATACACATTTTCACTTGGGTTATTGTGCTAACTTTTGAGGTGTTAGCTATACAGGTTCGATTAATTAGTATGGCTCGAGTTCATCGGAATGTTGGTTCAAATATTTAACCTTTATTGTAGTGATTATGATGAAAGCAATGGCTTGTAAGTGGATTTCTTAGGGGCATTACCTTGGTGGTTAATTTAAGTCTGAGCCTTGTAATTGGACCTTATTTTTCATTATGGTAATCTATTTTATGAATATGCTCTTTAACATATATGAGTTATTTTTTTTATGAATTCATGATATTACATTCTTATTTTAAATTTAAATGCATGTAGTTCTTTTGTTAGAACAAATTGGGCTTTGACATGCAAATTTTTAATGATTTACAAAAATAATGAGTGTAAAACATGCTTGAAATTATAAGATCACAAGAAGAATCAAAACAAGAATGTGATGATATTAAATAACATAGATATCTCATAATATTTAATGATATTGTAATTAAGTTATATATATATATATATATATATATATGTATTGTATTATGAATATATTTAAAACTCTTTTTAAACATATTTTGGTTTTTTATGCTGTTATGTGATCAAAAACATGCACGGAGGTTAACATAAAATAAACCAAAATATGTTTAAAAAGAGTTATTTAATTTTAAGTCAGTTCTACCAGTGAACCGACTTAAAATTTTACGTCGGTTGACACGTATGACTAACTTAAAATTTAAAGTCAGTTCTACCCGTGAACCAACTTTACAATTTAAAGTTGGTTCTACCTATGATCCAACTTTAAATTTAAATTCTCCATATTTTAAGTTGGTTCACCCAACCGACTTTAAATTCCTTTTAAGTCCTTTAATAACCGAATTAAAAGCTTTTATTTGTAGTAGTGATAGAAATATTTCAATTTTTATACTTAATTTAAATATTTGATATCATTTTTTTAAAAAAAGGACATAAACAACATATATATATATATATATCAAATTGAGTATTTTACATTGTACATAAAATAAAAACAACTTGTGAAATAATTATTTTAATAATTATATTTCTAAAAGTTATACTTTTTATAATTTAAGTAAAAATTATAAAGTTAGAGTGAATGTTAAAATTAATCCAATCCTAGTATTTTATTGACGATGGTGAAGAGTCGTAGTTTCTTATGTTAGGTTATTTGGATAATTTAGTCTAATAGTTCGAAAATAACATTTTTTTACGTATTGCTTCTAAGAATAGTGTTGAAGAAGGAACAATTAATTTTTTAGCATTTTTAATTTAACTTATCATATGATTTGTATATGCCTTCAATAATAGGGCTAGAGTTGTCATTTTAATCACTATTATTTCTATTCAACAATATTCTAACACTTTATTGTGTCATTCTTTCTTTATCTTATTTATTTTTTAGTTTTAATCTTTGTATTAGTCTTACCTTAATAATAATATTCTAAAAACATGTGTTAAATAATAATATTTTATTATAAATTTCACTAAAATATGATTTTTTTTTCATTCTACGATCCTTTTTGCAATAACAACAAAAAAAACTTATTTTCTATTCTAAAGGACTAATGGTCGCTTGAGACCTAACCTACAAGACTTTCGTGACCATTTTTCCTATTAAACCATTCTATTTTTTCTTAAAATAAAAATTATTTGATAAAATTTTAATTTTTAAATTGTTTATGAAATTTGATAAGTATATACTAGTGATCATTGTCGAGTATAATTTGTTATTACTTTAAAATTCAATGAGCAATAAGGGTGATAATTTGTAACAACATTATACAAACTGAGTGAATTTAACATGATGTTGAAATACTTTCATAATTTTATTTAATAAATAAGTCAAATATAATGTAAGATGATATAAATGAACATTTTAATTATTATGTTATTATTATTTAAGAAGCTAATCTGACATGATTACGATTGGCACCATTTACGTGATTGACTACACTGAAACATTGCACCGATGGCTACAATAAATGTAAGTCCTGTAGTCCTTTATTTCTGTGTTGGCTTTATGTGTGCAAAATGCAGAATTTGTTTATTTTACTTAGTCTTCTTTCTTTCTCTATCTAAGGTTGGTTACTACTAAACAACAATACATACATATACATAGGTAAGTACATTTTGTATGTGAGCATGTTTACACACATTAGAATGTTGGTTTTCATAGTGTGCATACTAGGTTAAGAGTTATGGTTTATG
Organism: Hippophae gyantsensis; assembly: GCA_030763125.1. Lineage (NCBI taxonomy): Eukaryota > Viridiplantae > Streptophyta > Magnoliopsida > Rosales > Elaeagnaceae > Hippophae > Hippophae gyantsensis. Next base: position 39,246,036 of record CM061032.1, on the reverse strand, counting down.
GCAAGCGAGCCAATGTTGTCGCTCGTGTTTTTGGTTTGAATAAAAAAATTTATTTTTTGGCACCTCGTCATACCCTTGGTGAGGCGGTCGGCCAGGTTCAAGAAGAGGATCGTGGTGAGGTGGTCTTGTCATTGGGTAACTTATATAAATACCATTCCCTCCTTGTTTCTTATCTAGAAAATATGTAGTAGAGCTTGATCAAATTGACATCTTATTTTTTCTATTTTTGGATCACTATTACCTTGAGTATTGTAAGGTATTACTGATTCGTGATTGCTTGAGCCATGTGTCAACTACTAGTTTTCCTAGTATAACTTTTTTTGATGTGAGGAGCCTCTGTGGTGATGAGCCATATGTTAGCTGGCAGTTTCCTTCATACAACTATTTTTAAGTGGTGAGCCATGTATTGGCTAGTTGGGTATTAGAGGTTTGTGATATGTGGTTGAACGTGTATCCATGTTGGTTGTTTTTGAATTTATGAGTGATCGTAGTTGATTAGTTTTCCACGTTGGGTGTTCAAGTCTTGTTCACTTTACTAATCAATGGTAGCTAATTGTACTACATTGAGTGGTGCTAGATTCAGAGGAAAGCTAGGTTCATATGTCGAACCAAGTCATTATGGAGGCAGCAAAAAAGGGTAATAATAGGTAGTTTGAATAGAGGTCCTAACTAATAGAGGTAGTATGGTTTTATTTTTGTTAAGGTTGTAATTTTTTTATTACTTAATGGATTTATTTGTTGACAAGTGGTTGCCATGAGAAACCTGAGAATGTCACCACATAGATAGGGTTTCTATATAGGTTTACCTTATTGTATCTAATGTTATGCATGCTCTAATGTATGGCCAGTACAATTAGAGTTTAAATGGTGTATGTTTGTACATACTAAAGTTTAAACTTTGATTAGAAAGTGATTATTGTATAACATATATGCTGCTTATTACTGGCTGTCTATGATTAATGTTTAATGCATTCGTTGCTTTCTATTAAGTGATTTACTTATTATTGTTTGCATGTTTGGGAAGAGTCCTTAAGGAGTTAGTATCTCTTTAAGCTAATTGTACATTAGGTCTTAGACTTCTTCTTTGTAGTTATACATGTGAGTTTAGTGTAAGTCTCCAAGGAGTCTATATCTCCTTACCTTAGTAGTGCACTAGGTGTTAGACTCTTTATTATGGTTTTCTATGTATGTTTGTTTGCATGCTATGATAGTACAATCGTCATGTACCCAATATGTTTCCACATATGAGGTCTTGAAGTGATCGAAAATCCTTTATGGATTTTCAGTATGTATGACTATTTTGTATGCTATGTGATGTGTGATGTTTGATATATTTATGCATACTACTAGCTTGGATAGGAGCTTGTCAAGCACACCATCACTAATGTGTTTATCATAGTTTGGTCCTTCTTATAGCTAGTTGTTTTTGTTGTGTGTTGAATTGAACATGTTGTTTTGTACTTTGGTTTTTAATTTACGTTTGTGAGGCCTACATGACTGAATTGGTATAGAGATCATTAAAATTTCTATAAGTTTACATCTTCACCTCATATCTAAGTCCCAATTACCTATTTATATCGGAAGAACAATTGACCTTTATATAACTATACCTACATATGGGATTCTTTAATTGGTATCAGAGTGGGTCACCCCCTATTTAGGCTTAATGAACTGAGTGCTAATCCTATAGCTTTATCCAGATATACACATATCTTGTATGTTTGTGCCCTTTGTCACCAATAGTGTAGGCTATTGTTATTTTGTGAGGTTGTTTATCTCTGTGAAATTTTGTTGTTTGCATGTTCCTTATTTTCTTGTTCATGCATATCTCTTTCTCACTACTTGTGTGTCTTGCACAATATGTTGATTGCCATATTTTTTTATTATGCCTAATTGTTTGATCCTTTACCAATATTCTCCCCTATTAGTTGCTTTGGCATGCTCTTTTTGTGTTATTGACTTGCTTACCACTTACTTCTTCTTCTGTGGCTGTTTGCATGAGCATCATGTCACATGTTCATTATGTAGTATCAAAGTATTAGGATTTTTCTATCTATAGTCTTGTCATTCATATGCCATGACATATAGATTGCATATCTTCTTTATACTAGGTTGTTCTTTCTTGTATTTAGTATGTTGGGTTTTGGTTCTCTATTTGTCTCATGTTGTTCATCTTTTGTCTACACTTCCTTCTCTTATGCTTTAGATGTATACTTGGAGAAAACTAATGTGATGTTACAAGCTATGTACACGAGTGTTTCTTTTTTTTTCTTTATATTATGCTTGTTTGGGTTTTTCTAGTGCATTTGTATGTCATATAAATTATTTACCTATCTTGAGGATTCTTGACTTACATCATTACTGTGAGTAGACTTTTGTGTTTAATTGGCTTTCCTGATGGTTATGATGTTTACCCTGTCTAAGCATGTGTCTTACTTCTGTGTTGGAAACTATCTCTTCTTCGCATGCTTAGATGTTTTAGTAACATTCCTTATTTCTTCTCTCTTGAGGGTGTTACTTGTATTGCTCACTAGTTAGTTAGTTTCTTTCCTTTTCTTGACTAGCGATTATGTGAGTGTTGCCGATGATAGCTAATAATATCTTTTGAGGCAATAATGTACAGTTTGTTGCCATTTCTCTCTCTAGAGGCAATACTATACGGTTTATGCTAATGATCTCTCTTTAGGAACATCCTTGTATTTTTGGCCTATGATCTCTTTTAAGGCCATCCTTTTCATCTCAATCGTTTGTTATTGTGTTTCATGAGCTTGAATGTTTCTCTCTCTTGCTAGCTTGTTTCTCTTGTGTGAGTTTATAAACTACACATATCTTTACTTGCTTAGTATTATTCTCTACTTCCGTATTATTTGTGTTTTATTTTATGTAGATTCTTTTCTTTTAAGGGAGGTTTGAAAGTGTAGGATGAATAACATGTTTATTGCTTAACATGCTTACATTTAGAGAGAGAGTTATGTGTTTGTTGCATGATGTTAGAATGAGTGCAGTGTTTGTTTTGTTTATGAGTTAATGTTATGTTGTATGTTCTTATGATGTTTCCTTCTTCTTGACATCACTTTGTATGAACTATGCATAAATATGACTATTAGTATGACATGTTGCATGCATTGTATGCAATCACTTGCTTCACATGTCTACATATGTGTTTACCAGCTTTCTTGTTATAGTGAGTTATTGTAAGTTTCCTACATGTCATTATTTGCTTGATATTTGCTGTTAGAATGTATGACACATGTTTTCTTTGGTAGATTATGATGTTTTTTATATGTGTGTGTATAGTATGGGGTGAGATTGCAAGATTGAATACACTTAAGTGTTGTTGGGAGAAGATAGTTGAGTTACTAGGAGTGTGTCAGTTTGGAAAATAGTTGGACTCCTAGTCAACTTCTTCTTGGGGATTCGTTGACACATTTATATGGCATTGATGTTTGAGGGAAGATAGTTGAGCCACTAAGAGTGTGTCAATTTGTAAGATAGTTGTACTCCTAGTTGAGCAATTAGGAGCTTGTCAACTTGGAAGATAGTTGGACATTTAGTCAATGTCTTCTTATAGATTTACTGACACATTTATGGTGCATTGTGTTTGACCACTAGTCCTGCCATTATGCCATAAGTATATTGTGAATCCCCTTATGCCCTTCCACAACACGTATAGATATGAGGTTGCATGCTATGTATAGCATTAGAGAGATATTTTATGTCTATTCTTCTCTCAGTTTGTCTATGCATTTAGTTTGTTATTTGTTGCATATTTTTACCTTGATGTTGCCTCAGTATTTCTCTTTGTCTATTTTGTGTGACAACATATGTTACTTCTTATTGTGTTTGCTCTAATCTTCTCTACTTTGTTGCATGGGTGTTAGGGTTATTGCATTTCTATCTAATATCTCTCCTTCATATATGGGTGTGGTATGTAGTACACTATGTGTGTGTTTTGTTTGACTTTATATGTCAAAAATTCGGAGAAGTATGCACAACTTATATTTGTTTGTGCATTATACTTGTTTTTTAACATGTTATTTGTTGGATAGGATGGTGAGTGTAGTTTGAGTTGCATCATGATTGCCTGATAATCATACACTTAGGAGAAGTTTGCATATTTTGTGTTGCATGTAGATTGTATTGTTTGTGATGCATGTTGACTATGTTTATCCTATTGATATGTACGCGTGTAGGGGTAACACGATAGTATTTGGATATAATACATGATGTTTTTGTATGATACGTTCATATAGTATATGTTTGTTTCATGTGTGCATGTTACATGTTACATGTGTAGATTGAAGTCATCAAACTTCAGGCTTGTAGTGTGCCGACATGTTGAAACCCTCATGTTTCAAGCTAACAGAGTACAAATGAGTTGATTTGATAAGATGGATGAAATGTACAAGATGGATGCATTTGGACTAGGTGTGTTTCTTGGTATTGGGTATGCGTCGATGTTTTATTCATTGGAACAAAAATATTTATGTCATCTTAATGATCATTTTATGATTGATGTGTCTTTGTACTTAGTTGTGTTGTGTTTTGACAGGGAAAGCCAAAGGAAAAGAATATAAGTCCTATAGTTCATTGTATCTGTGTTGGCTTTCCGTGTGCAAAACACAAAGTCTATTTATTTTACATGGTGTTTTATCTTCCTCTGTGTAAGGTTGGTTACTATGGATAAAAAATGCACACACATATACATAACGAGCATGTTTACATACACATGAAATTGGTTTTTTATATTGTACATGCTAGGTTAAGAGTTGTAGTTTTCAAGGAGCGAGCATGCAAGCGAGCCAATGTTGTCATTTGTTTTTTTGTTCAGTTTGGGTACTAGTATTTATGAACATTACTTGAAAATTTGTGGATCAAAAAAATGTGTTTTTAGCAACTTGCCATACCCCTCGCTATACCCTTTGTGAGGTCTATGGCAAGAACCATGGCAAGGTGTTCCGATCATTGGCTACCTTTGATAAATATCTTATTTTCTTGGTTCTTATCTAGAAAATATGTAGCAGAGCTTTGTCAATTTGACATGTTGTTTTCTATTTCTGGATTAGTATTACCTTGAGTGTTGTTAGGTATTAGTGATTCATTACTGTGTAAGCCATGTGTTGCCTGCTAGTTTCCTTTTACAACCTTTTCTTAAGTGGTAAGTCATGAGTCAGTTGGTTAGATGTTAAAGGTTCGTGATATGTGGCTGAATGTGTATCCTACATTGGTTGTTTATAAGTTTGTGAGTGATTATGGTTGAGTAGTTTCCCAAGTTGGATGTTCAAATCTTGTTTACTTTATTGATCTATGGTAGTTGATCGCACTAAATCGAGTGATGCTAGCTTTGGAGAACAGTTGGGTTCATGTGTCAAACCAAGTCATAACGGAGGTAGTAAGGGAGGGTAGCAATAAGCAGTTTGGATAGAGGTCCCAACTTATAGAGGTAATCGGGGTTTTATTTATATTAGGATTATAATTATTTTATTGCTTAGTGGATTTGCTTACTGCCAAGTGATTTCCATAAGAAACCAAAGGATGTTACCATATAGATAGGGTTTCTATATGGGCTTACCTCATTATATTTGATGTTATGCATGCTCTAATGTATGGCTAGTTCAATAAGAGTTTAAATGGTGTATGTATCGACATACCGAAGTTTAAACTCTAATTAAAAACCTTTTAGTATTTATCACCTACTTTTTGATTACTCTTTAACATATCTTTTGGCTATTGCAAGTTGTCTGTGATTAATTTTTACTACATTAATTGCCTTATGTTAAGTGTTTTACATATTGTTGGTTGCATGTGTTGGATGAGTCTTAAAAGTGTTAGTATCTCTCTAACTTGATTGTATATTGTGTCTTGGACTTCTTCAATGTTGCTATGCATATTTAGATTGCTACATTTGTATAATTTGAGTTACTATCTTGTATGTTCTAACATACTGGATGTAGACTCTGTTTAGAAAGCATATTTTTTGTATATTGATGCATGCTTATAGCGTTTTAATCATTACTTACGTTGTAGTAAATTAATCTACCTGCTCCCTAATTAATTTATATTACTTATGTCTATTATGTTCATGAGTTTGTTGTGAGTCTCTAAGGAGTCTGTATCTTCTTACCCTGGTTATGTCCTAGGTGTCAGACTCTTTAATTAGTTTGCTAGGTTTAGTTTGATTGCATGTTAAGAAAGTACAATCATTATTTATTTAATATGTTCCCATATATGAGGTATTGAAGATATTGAAAATTCCTTATAGCTTTTAAGTATGTATGGCTAATTTTGTATGCTATGTGATGTTTGTTATGTTTATGCATGTTGTTAGCCTAGATAGTAGTATGTGAGGTACACTGTCACTAGTGTGTTTACTACAAATTCTTCCTTCTTACTCTAGGTTGTTTTTATTATGTGTTGAATGAAGAATGTTGTTTTGTACTTCCGTCGTGTTGATTGCTCAATTCATGTTGTGAGGCCTACTTGGACGAATTGATAAATATCTTACCAAAGGATTCCATGGGTTGTCATTTTCATCTCTTATCTAGGTCTCAGTTACCCATTTCAGTATTTATTGTAACAATCCTCGTGGGTTCGACAACCTTTGTTCTTAAATTACCTATCACTTGTAGTGTTTGATCATGTATACTTGCATATTTCCAAGCGTATCACACACTATTGGAGAAGGAATCGTCTCCATCTATTGTTGGTATTTAGGCTTAATTAGGAATCCTTTTATTTCTAGATTCATATTGATTTCTTGTCTTGGATGAATCTTATTTTAATCGAATCATGAATATTAATCTGAGTATGTTTGGCTAATTTTACTATGAGGATTTAGCTTTCTCACTATGATTTCTTAGATTATTTAGGTGAATATTTTTATAATTAATTAAATGAAGATTGTTTCTTAATTCAAGGTTTTGTTACAAGATTTATTTGTGAAAAATTTATTGAACATTCATTCTTTCTTGATAGATTAAAAATTTGAGAATTATGTTTCAAACACACCATCTAGATCTAATTTAAATTGGTGACTTAAACATTTCATGGATTTAAACGGTTGTAATTTCATTTGGAATAATTTAATCAATTTTTTAATCGTCCTAACCATACAAGATTAAGTGGTTCATTAATAAAGAAAATAATCCATAATCTAGCTAAATTTTCCTTGTATTCTCCATTAATTTACAACTTTTTTGATTTCGTTTTGGGTTGAATCTATATTTAATCATTTGTTATTATTTTAGGATTTTTAACCCAACCATTGTTATAGAGTGTATAGGTTAAATTTTTCGTTTAATTGTTTGATTAGGTTTTAAAGAAAAGTTAAAAATTATTTAAAATCACATCAATTTCATGAGAGATCGACCTTGGACGTATACTTTTTGATTATTGTATTTTACAGAATGTATAATCAAAGGCCGCAATTGATAGTGCTAGACAGTGTGAATGTATGTACTACTCTGACGATGCTAAAGTGAGTGAAATTAGTCAAATTGCTATTTGTAGTTTTGTTTCTGTACCTAGTGATAATGAAATGTTATTATGGCATAATAGAATAGGGCATCCAAATTTTTTTAATTGAAACTGTTATTTCCTTCCATATTTTCAAATAATAAAATAGTTAAATTTTGGTGCAAGATTTGTGAGTTTACGAAACATAAGCAAACTTCCCTTCTACTAGTACCATATAAACCCTCTAAACATTTTACTTTGATCTATAGTGATGTGTAGGGGCAATCCTATATCCCTAATCGTACTCATAATAAGTTGTTCATCACATTTATTGATGATCATATTCATGTTAGTTGGGTGTATTTGGTAAAATAAAAAATTAAGGTTTGAAATACTTTCATTAACTTTCATACAATGATTCATTCTCAATTTCAAACATAAATACAAATTCTCTGCACTGATAATGGCACTGCGTATTCCAATCATACCCTACAAGATTATGTTCAAAATCATGGGATAGATAATCCATTGGAGTTCTTTGATAGGAGTCAAATTATTGCATTTTTGTTATGATTTAAAGGTTGATATTTGTGTGAAAATTGCGTTTTATTTTATTATTTAATCCACAAATGTCATTTCACGGGTATTTCGTGTTTAAAGTGCAATTGCAGGTAAAATCATAATTATGGAGAAGTTTGGGACGAATTTCAATGACCGGGATTGAGTACAAATAAAAAGAAAACAAAATTTCAAAATTTGGAAGTTCGCCGCCGGCGAGAGTATTCCCGCCACTGGCGAAAACCTTACTGAGAAAATGTTGAAAATCATGCAAGGAGCATGGATTTTGGCAAAGCAATCTCGCCGCCGGCCAAATCAATATCGCCGCCGGCCAAGTACATCTTGCCGCCGGCCAAATACATATCGCCGCCGGCCAAGTGCATCTCGCCGCCGGCCACAATAATCCCGCCGCCGGCGAGATTTAGCGGAATCGAAATCGTAAGTTTTCCAGAAATCTCGCCGCCGGCGAGTTTCGTTCGAAAACACATTTTTATGCTATTTTGTTCCAAAATTGCCCTCCAAAACCCTAGATCTATATATACATTATGATGGAGAAGGAGGGGACGGCAGAGAGGGGAATTCAAAGACATTTTTGGAGGAGAGAAAGAAATTTTGGAGAAACTTGAAGGATCTTCACCATTGATGCTACCAAGTCTTCATCTTCTAGAGTTTTTCATCTCTTCTCCTTAGTTTTTATATTCTGCAATTTATTCAGTTTTATTATTGATGGATTCAATTGAAATAATGGTTGTTCTTATTTCCGTTATGAACTAATTCGTTTTTGCTAAGGCTATGATGTAGTTAAATCAAGGAAATCTGATTTCTTTGGTTATTGTTATATGAATTCATTGTTTTCAAGTTGAGTATTTATTTCCATGCTTAATGCTTTTAAATTTCTAATCAAGATTTAGATGATTTGTTGCATTATATTGAGACCGAGAGGAGATGTGTAATAAATGCTTCTTGTGATAAATATTGTATGTTGAATGCGAGTTTGACACCTAATGCATGATGTATGTGGTTATTCCAGAAATTCCATAAATCGTAATGTGCTTATTTGTGATTAAATCTTCATAGAAATATAGTTGGTTTTCGTAGATAAGTAATTCTAATATAACTTGAGAAAGAGTATTAGATAAGTTTGGGTTTTTCAACCATCACTTTTAGCTTTGATTTTCGTATAACATGATTTGAAATCGGATTGAATTGATTTAGCGAAATCAAATGCCTTAGCATTTTTAATCATTTTTGAACAACATTAAATTTTGTTATTTGCATTTAGTTTTATGTTAATTTGCTTTTAAAACAATTTCAACAATTCGGTTTTCAAATAAAATTAGGGTTAGTCAATTTCGGTACTTAGTAAACGCCATTCCTTGTGGGTTCGATATCCGTACTTTTGTACACTTTATTACTTGAACGATTCGTACACTTGCGAAAATAAGCATCAAGTTTTTGGCACCATTGCCGGGGAATGGTTTGATTTTATTAATATCGATACTACCTAATCTTAGTTTTAATTTGAAGTTAATTTCCTTTATCTTTCTTTCAGTTTTAATTTTGTTTATTTTGCTGTTTTATTTTATAAATAAAAAAAAAGTAACTTTGTGTTGTTTTTGTGTTAGTTGATTTTCTGGTTGCAGGATTTGTGTATGAGACGTACAAGAAGCCTTAACCTTCTTCCATTTGATCCAGAGATTGATAGAACATATAGGCGTCTAAACCGAGAGAGAAGACGTTCAACTTCAGCTCCTAATAGAGAAATAGCCATGGATCCACCATTTGTTGAGGGAGGTGGAAATCGTAGAGCTTTGAGGGATTATGCTGTGCCTAATGTTGCTGGAACTATTTCGGGTATAAAGAGGACAACTATTCAAGCCAATAACTTTGAGATAAAACCATCCTTTATCCAAATGGTTCAATCAAATCAGTTTGGGGGAATGTTAAAGGATGATCCAAATGCACATATTGCTTACTTTCTGGAGGTGTGTGATCTTTACAAGATAAATGGTGTGTCCGAAGATGCTGTAAGATTGAGGGTTTTTTCCTTTTTCACTTCGGGATAAAGCCAAGGAGTGGCTGAACTCATTACCACCAGGATCAATTACAACATGGAATGAATTGGTTCAGAAATTCTTATCCAAGTTCTTTCCTCCTGCTAAGACAGCAAAATTAAGGAATGAAATCACATCCTTTACACAATATGACCAAGAATCATTGTATGAAACTTGGGAAAGATTCAAAGAAATGTTGAGGAAATGCCCACATCATGGTATACCAATTTGGCTACAAGTCTCTACATTTTATAATGGGTTGGTTTCAAACTATCGTGCAATGATTGATGCTGCAGCTGGAGGATCTTTGATGGGAAAAACACCGGAGGATGCTCATGAGTTGTTAGAGGTTATGGCAGAAAACAACAATCAGTAGCATTCAGAGCGGGTAATTGCAAAAAGACCAGCAGTAGTGCATGAAATTGATTCAGTGAATGCTTTGTCGGCTCAAGTTGCTGTTCTTTCAAGAAAGATGGATTCTTTGTCCTCCAAATTTGAATCCAAACCAACTGCACAATGTGATTTATGTGGTGGAAATCATGCTAGCATTGAGTGCCAAGTTGGAAATCCATTTGCTTCACCAAATGCTGAGCAAGCAAATTATGTTTCAAATTTCCAAAAACCTCAACATAACCCATACTCGAACACCTACAATCCAGGTTGGAGAAATCATCCAAATTTGTCATGGGGAAATAACCAAGGGGGATTCAAACCGTCATCATCTTCCTACCAACCCCAAGAGAAAAAACAAACAAATTTGGAAGAAATTTTAGGAAAGTTCATTGAGGAGACAAGAGCAAATTTCAGAAATCAAGAGGCAATCAACAGGGACATACAAAACCAACTAGGGCAGCTTTCAAAGCAGATTGCAGAAAGGTCTCAAGGATCGCTACCTAGTGACACAATAAATCCCATAGAGCATGTAAAGGCTATCACATTGAGAAGTGGAAAAGAACTTGAGAATCAGAAGAAATTGGAGAAAAAATGGAAGAATCTAAAGAAAAGCCATCAAGATCCCAAGATATTCAACCTTCCCCATATGCAAAATATGAGCCTCCTATCCCATATCCTCAAAGATTGAATAAGAAAAAGCTTGATAATCAATTTGATAAATTTCTAGATATTTTTAAGAAATTGCATATTAACATTCCTTTTGCAGAGATGTTGGAACAAATGCCCAAATATGCAAAATTCATGAAGGAAATCCTATCAAAGAAGAGGAGGCTGGGAGATAATGAAACTGTCATGCTAAATGAGGAGTGCAGTGCAGTTCTTCAAAGAAAACTGCCACAGAAATTGAAAGACCCAGGGAGTTTTACTATACCTTGTACTATAGAAAGTTGCAATTTTGATAAAGTCCTATGTGATTTAGGAGCAAGCATTAATTTGATGCCACTTTCTGTTTTTAGGAAACTAGGCCTGGGAGAAGTGAAGCCCACTTCAATATCTTTACAATTAGCGGATCGATCGGTGAAATATCCTCTAGGGGTAATTGAGGATGTTTTAATTAAAGTCGGCAAGTTTATTTTCCCTGTAGATTTCGTGGTGCTTGACATGGAGGAAGATAGAGAGATACCGTTGATATTGGGGAGACCGTTCCTTGCAACTGGAAGAACATTGATTGATGTTCAGCAAGGAAAGCTCATTCTACGGGTGCAAGATGAACAAGTAACTTTTGATGTTTTTGAAGAAATAAAATCTCCAAGTGATGTACATTCTTGTTTTCAAATTAACACTCTTGAAGGGTTAATCTCGGAAACTTTTGAGGATATAATTCCATTGCTACCACTAGAAGCTAGCCTTGTGAAATCTGCAACAATTGAGGAGGAAGATGAGGGGACGAGACAATGTTCTGGATTACTGGCAGTACCTAATGAATATTTATGCAGTGATGGAACATTTAAGGAGTTGGGAACAAATGAAACTCCAACCTCAGTGGTAAAGAATGGAGCCAACAAGATTGAGCTAAACCCAATGCCATCCCATTCAAAAAAAAAAAATATTCTTACGTTCACCACCGGCGAGGGCAGTTTCACCGCCGGCGGAAAGGAGATCTCTCTTCCCTTTCTTACATTGAGGACAATGTAAGGTTTTGGTTGGGGGTGCGGTAAACGGTAAATCTTTTCTCCCCTTCATTTTTAGTAGTTTTGTTTGTGTGTTTAGTTGTGTTTAATTTTTATTTTTCTGCATTTTGATTTAATTTTTTATTGTCTTATTTTATTATTATTATTGTTATTATTATTATTTTTATTTTATTTGCATTTTACTTGTTTTAATTTGCACGTTGATGATAATAATGTGATTGTGATAACAAGTAGCTGTTAGAAGACATTAAATTTTGCTTTGGTTTAAAGAGAATTTCAAATGTTGATTTTACCTAGTTGGCGACTCTTTTGGTATGTGGTATGATTTGGTTGATTAGTCTAAATGCTTAGAGAAGTCTTATGTGTGAATTTTGCATGGATATTTTTGTGATTTTAACAAACTCTAGAACTCATTTGAAAACCTCTTGAGGTGAAATAATTTGGAATTGCACTATGTAGGATATGATGTAGGCCATTTTTGGATCGATTGTGCCATTTTAAGCCTACCTTGTTATCTTTATATCACTAGTTACCTCTTTGAGCCTATTTAAATATATTGTTAGCCTTACTTTTCTTTCTTTTTGCCTTCTATAAACTACCTTTTATTGAGCCAAAAAAATATATATATATATATAATTCCTACCTTATTTGTTAAGAGCACTTAATTTTGAACACAAACTTTTCAAGAGCAATTGGAGAAATCTTCCACATATATTGGAAGAAATTGGTTGGGGGTTATGTATTTTCAAGAATGATTGGAGTAAGGATGAAAAAAAAAGAAGAAGAAGAAAGAAATCCACATATATTGGAAGAAAGTGGTTGGCTTTTCAAGAGCAATTGAGTAAAAAAAAAAAAAGAAGAAGAAGAATAAGAAGAAAGCCTTCACATTTTAGTGAATAAAAGAGTGTTAGTGATGGATGCACTGAGGAGAAAGATTGAGGAAGAATTTTGTTTATCTTTGGAAAAATGGGTTATGATCGGAAGAAACAATTTGGGTTAAATGGTGTTACTCTTTTACTTAATTGGTTGTGTTTAATCTAATAAGTGCCCTTATTTGTATTTTGACACTTCCTGTTCTTTCTTAACCAAATACCTAAGCCTAACATTACAAGCCTCGTAAAGTCCTATTGATCCGAAGTGGTGTATTTTTTCTTCATTAGTGGAGAGAGGTTTGAAAAGTGAGCCTATGGAGTTTGAGATTTCACCTTTTTGTTTGTGGATGTTATGCATAATATTATCTGGGCATTATGGCTATTGGTTTGTGGTTTGATGGATGTTTAAGAGTCAATAACAAAAGTGAAATTGGCATTTGAGATTTCTTAAAATTTAGGTGACATTTAATTATTCTACAAGTTGGGTGTTATTTACAATTTTTGAGACATTTGTGCAAATTATTTGTTATGTGATTTTATTGTTTTAAGCTAGGATAGTCATAGGTAAGATGTTTGTGGGTATCATCACTGGAAGCCCTCACGAGACTACAACTCGTCCTACTAGGGCCACCTAGGGGTTTAAAGGCTTATTGCATACGCTTAATGTAATGTTGTAAATAAAATAAATTTCCTTTGAATTTTTCTTTTAATGTCTCCTTTGAAATTATTCATAGATCGCTTTTCTTGCTAGAGACTAGCAAGAAGCTGGTTGGGGGTTGTTGATAGGAGTCAAATTATTGCATTTTTGTTATGATTTAAAGGTTGATATTTGTGTGAAAATTGCGTTTTATTTTATTATTTAATCCACAAATGTCATTTCATGGGTATTTCGTGTTTAAAGTGCAATTGTAGGTAAAATCATAATTATGGAGAAGTTTGGGACGAATTTCAATGACCGGGATTGAGTACAAATAAAAAGAAAACAAAATTTCAAAATTTGAAAGTTCGCCGCTGGCGAGAGTATTCCCGCCGCCGGCGAAAACCTTACTGAGAAAATGTTGAAAATCATGCAGGGAGCACGGATTTTGGCAAAGCAATCTCGTCGCCGGCCAAATCAATATCGCCGCCGGCCAAATCAATATCGCCACCGGCCAAGTACATCTCGCCGCCGGCCAAATACATATCGCCGCCGGCCAAGTGCATCTCGCCGCCGGCCACAATAATCCCGCCGCCGGCGAGATTTAGCGGAACCGAAATCGTAAGTTTTCCAGAAATCTCGCCACAACGAGAATAACTTCGCCACCGGCGGGTTTCGTTCGAAAACACATTTTTATGCTGTTTTGTTCCAAAATTGCCCTCCAAAACCCTAGATCTATATATACATTATGATAGAGAAGGAGGGGATGGTAGAGAGGGGAATTCAAAGACATTTTTGGAGGAGAGAAAGAAATTTTGGAGAAACTTGAAGGATCTTCACCATTGATGCTACCAAGTCTTCATCTTCTAGAGTTTTTCATCTCTTCTCCTTAGTTTTTATATTCTACAATTTATTCAGTTTTATTATTGATGGATTCAATTGAAATAATGGTTGTTCTTATTTCCGTTATGAACTAATTCGTTTTTGCTAAGGCTATGATGTAGTTAAATCAAGGAAATCTGATTTCTTTGGTTATTGTTATATGAATTCATTGTTTTCAAGTTGAGTATTTATTTCCATGCTTAATGCTTTTAAATTTCTGATCAAGATTTAGATGATTTGTTGCATTATATTGAGACCGAGAGGAGATGTGTAATGAATGCTTCTTGTGATAAATACCGTATGTTGAATGCGAGTTTGACACCTAATGCATGATGTATGTGGTTATTCCAGAAATTCCATAAATCCTAATGTGCTTATTTGTGATTAAATCTTCATAGAAATATAGTTGGTTTTCATAGATAAGTAATTCTAATATAACTTGAGAAAGAGTATTAGATAAGTTTGGGTTTTTCAACCATCACTTTTAGCTTTGATTTTCGTATAACATGATTTGAAATCGGATTGAATTGATTTAGCGAAATAAAATGCCTTAGCGTTTTTAATCATTTTTGAACAACATTAAATTTTGTTATTTGCATTTAGTTTTATGTTAATTTGCTTTTAAAACAATTTCAACAATTCAGTTTTCAAATAAAATTAGGGTTAGTCAATTTCGGTACTTAGTAAACGCCATTCCTTGTGGGTTCGATATCCGTACTTTTGTACACTTTATTACTTCAACGATTTGTACACTTGCGAAAATAAGCATCATTCTTGTATAGGCACACCTCAACAAAATGGGATAGTTAAACATAAGAATAAACATCTCTTCGAAGTAGCATTTCCTTTGATGATTACCACCAATATGCCAAAAATTGTTTGAAGAGATGGTTCTCCCACTTCTACATATCTCATTAATTATAACAAATGATAAAACTTTTGATCAATACTTGAACTATGATCTTACTCTTGACTCTCTTTCCAAACCCAATATTACTCACAACCAAAGTAATGTCCCAAATAGATAGTCTGAGCCAGATTGTGAGCTAAACACCTCATTATACCATAAAGAGTAACTTGAACTAAAAAAAGAAACAAATAAACAATATAACAAATAGTTAATTACTCACATATGGAGGTCAAAATTAAAAGACATGGAGAATTTCACACTTGAAGCATTTCAAGAGTGAGAACCAGTGATAGATCAAAATACTCATGAGTCTACATTGAATTTAAGTAACTCTATATCCACTAAATCTTCTTTGTTACCCATTTCTCTTAGAAAACAAACACGATATTATAGATTTCAACCAATTTCTAGATATAACATTGTCATCTTGATTTTGTGCTTTGTCCATTAACTTTAACAGAATAAAAACACCAAAGATATTCACATAATTTTGAGAATCCTAGAATGGAACGAAGCTATTAGGGATGAAATAAGCAGTTCGGACAAAGGTCCCAAATGATAGAGGTAATAGGGGTTTTATTTCTGTCAAGATTGTAATTTTTTATTGCTTAGTGGATTTGTTTACTACCAAGTGGTTTCCACAAGCAACCCAAGGATGTTACCATATATGTAGTGTTTCTATATGGGTTTACCTCAATATATTGGATGTTATGCATGCTCTAATGTATGGCTAGTACAATCAAAGTTTAAACTACATACCAAAGTTTAAACTTTGATTAGAAAGCTTTAATATTTTTCACCTACTTTTTGATTACTATATAACATATCTTCTAGCTGTTATTGGCTATCTTAAAAGAGTCAATATCTCTTTAACCTAATTGTACATCGGGTCTTGGACTCCTTCTTTGTAGTTCTACATGTGAGTTTAGTATGAGTCTCTAAGGAATCTATATCTCATTACCCTAGTAATGTACTAGGTTTCAAACTTTTGATTAAGGTTTGCTATATATGTTTGTTTGCATGCTATGAGAGGACAATCATCATTTACTGAATATGTTCCCACATATGAG
The DNA here is from genome assembly GCA_030763125.1 of Hippophae gyantsensis. Classification (NCBI taxonomy): domain Eukaryota; kingdom Viridiplantae; phylum Streptophyta; class Magnoliopsida; order Rosales; family Elaeagnaceae; genus Hippophae; species Hippophae gyantsensis. Next base: position 39,229,514 of record CM061032.1, on the reverse strand, counting down.
GTCTTGAAGTGGTCGAAAGTATTTATGGATTTTTAGTAAGTATGATTTTTTCACATGTTGTATGATGTTTGATAAGTTTATGCATGCTGCTAGTCTGGACATAAGCTTGTGAGGCACGCCATCACTAGTATGTTTACTATAGTTGGTTCCTTCTTACTGTTGTTTGCTTTTGTTATGTGATGAATTGAGCATGTTATTTTGTACTTCTACTATATAATTTTCTCAATTCATGTTTGTTAGGCATGCTTGGCCGAATTGGTATAGGACTCACAAAAAGATTCCATGGGTTGGTAACTCCACCCCTCATCTAGGTCCTGGTTACTTATTTGATTTGGAAGAACATTTGACCTTCGTGAAATCATTCTTTTCGTATAGGATTCTTCACTAAGTATAGTATGGGTTCTTCTATCCATAGCAGTAAATTTAGAATGTTCCATTTATCAATTAGACATAAAAGAATGCATTCTTAAGTGGAGAATTAAAAAATGAAGTCTTTATAACTATGTCTCTAGGTTATGCAAAGGAGAAAATATCGTGTGTAAAAGAAGAAAAAAATCACTCTATAGCCTTAAACATTAGATTAGAGCTTGGTTTGATTGATTTGTAAAGGTGATGAAAAAACAAGGATACTAATAGAGATAATCAAATCACACTATGTTTTTCTCACACACAAAATTGAGAGAAGCACTTTTGATAGTATATGCCAATGATATAATCTTGACTGAAGATAATTTGGATGAAATCGAGAGATTGAAGAAAATCATGTCCACAAAACTTGATGTCAAACATCTAGAATAAATGGTATATATTTCAAGGATGGTAGTTACAAGATCAAAAAAGAGAAATTAGTGTATCTTGAAAATACATCATCGATCTCCTCACCAAAATCGTCAATCTGATAAAGGCTAGGAAGAATAATGAAGATTTTGAAAACCAATTGACAAACACAAATATCAAAGATTAGTAGGAAAGTTGTATTTGTCTCACATCAAACCTGACATTGTGTTTGCAGTTAGTGTCGTAAACATGCACTCTCCAAAGGAAGTCCATTTGGATGTTCTTTATAACATTCTCAAGTATATCAAAGGTTTGCTAAGTAGAGGATTTGTTTTCAAGAAAAGTAAAACTAATAATATACATTCTTTACTTGTATAGATTAGGCTTGCTCAATAGAAGATAGAAGGTCTACTAATGAGTATTTTACCTTTGTTTTTGGGAGTATTCTAAAGTAGAGTTTAGAGAAATTGCATAATAATATTTTATAGCCTTATGGTTAAAAAACTTTTGGATGAACTTTAGGTTGCAGTAAAATCTCCAATTAAACTTTATTGTAGCAATAAAATCACGGTTAATATCTCTTTTAATCTAGTTCAACATGACAAGACCAAACATATAAGAGTAGATAGACATTTCATGAAAGAGAAGATTGAACATAAGATTATCTGCATGACTTATGTTACCAAAAAAGAACAAATAGTACATATATTCACTAAATGACTTCCATGAGCTAACTTCGATGATTTTATTTTCAAATTAGATATGATTAATATTTATAATATAACTTGAGAAGAAGTGTTGAAATCCCTAAATTAAAGTGTAATCTAATTTTGCATTAATTAGGGAATAATTATACATTAATTAGCCTTTTTAGTGTTTTATTTGTATTATAAATTTGAACTAATCTATGTATAAAACATACATTAGAAATACATTTTTATGTATCATTTTAATTCTACATCTATATCCTAGATGATGATTCATCTCAATTCTAAGATTGCTTAATTTAAATAAAACAATTTTCTATCTTTTATTTTAAAAATAATTAGCTAATAGATAAGGCTTTTTTTAATACTGAATTAGAAAAATTTCATTCAAAAATTATAGAAGAAGAGTATAAAGAAAATCAAAAGTCAAAATTTTCACATACATCAAAATTTCATTTGAGAAATTAAAATTGACAAATTAATATATTACATGATCTACAAGAGAATACTCTTATGAATTTTTTGTTTGTTATGTATTTTTTTCGCCTTAGTACTTCACAGAATCAATTGACAAAATGAGTTTTTAGAAAACATGAAGTAACGATGTATGTTTCTACTCTTTATAATAGAAAATCAAAAATATTCCTCATTTGACCATTTATTCATGGTAGAAAATGTCTCTTCACTATGTTCATTATAGTTGATATTATAGATGTTGGAATTTAGAACTCGAATGAAGAACAACTACCTCACCTAACCAAAGGTTGTATTTTCATCATCTTCTGAATCCTACATCTGAGCTTTCATGTGAGTGAGTTCAAGATAAAACAACAAGATAAATGTGATTTTTTAAAATAGGTCAATTGTAAAAACTAGTATTGGAATCTTATGGAAGAGAATAAGATGAATCTAATCTAAAGAACTAAACTTTCAACGATCAAAGCACTAAAATGCTTACATACAAAGCTTCTAGAGATAGTACTATGGAATGAATAGTAGGATTAAGAGAGACTAGTACAAATATGTTCTATTAAATTTTTTGAATGAATTTGTACACAACTCTACTCTTAATTTGTAACACAAGTAAATGATAGAAAAATCTAATTAAGGAAAAATATCCTCTTAATAATTCAAATGATATCCTAATCATGCAACTCATTAGAATCATTATACTAAATACAAAATCAATGTACATTTAAATTCAAAATTTCAAAATTTCCTCTCAAGTTGGATCATAAATGTTAATCATATCCAACTTATACTTAAAATCATTGAGTTTGGTTGGTGAAGTTCTTCTGTGAATATACTATTTACTTTTATTTGTAGGAACATAAGTTATGCAAATAGTTTTTTCTTTTATCTTCTCTTTGATAAAATGTTTATCCATTTATACTTGCTTAGTTATGTGATGTTGAGCTGGATTAAGAGAGATATACATGGAAGCTTGTTGTCACATATAAGTTTCATCGAAGACTATGCTGTGATCCAAAGTTCATTCAAAAGTTTCTTAACCATAAGACTTCACAAATTCCTTGTGAAATTGCTCTAAACTATGCTTTAGCATTGATCCTCACCAACACATTTTTTTTACTTCTTTGGGTTACAAAGCTTCCAAAAACAAAGGTACAATATCCTATAATGGATCTTCCATCTTCTATAGAGCTAGCCCAATCTTCATCAATAAAGATTTTTATATCTCTAGTTTCACTTCTTTTGAAGAATAAACTTATGCCTAATGACCCTTTTAGATACCTGAGAATTCTATACATAGCATCCAAGTAGACTCCCTTCGAAGAGTGCATGTGTTGATTTACGACATTAACTAAAAATGTGATGTTAGGCCTAGTGTTAGACAAATAGATCATCTTTCCTATTAATCTTTGATATCTCTATGTGTCTACTGGTTTTCCTTGATTTTCATTCTTTTTTTAGCCTCTAACTACGTGTCATATGGCTTACAACCAAGCATGTAAATTTTAGTGAGGAGATCAATGATGTATTTTCGTTGGAACACACTAATTCCCTATTTTTTTTATTTTGCAACTTCCATCCTTATAAAATACCTCATTTGTCCTAGATTCTTGACTTCAAATTTTGTTGACATTGTTTTTTCAATCTTTTTATTTCATCTAGATCATCCCAGTGATGATTATATCATCAATATATATAATCAAGATAGTTTTGCTCCCATTTCCAATGTTGTGAAAAAAAATTGTATGACATGATTTCCCCTAGTAATATTCTTATTTCTTCATCACTTTTGCAAATATATCAAACCTATACTATCAAGATAGTTTTCTTCCCATTTCCAGTGTTGCGAAAAACATTGTATGACATGATTGCCCATATTGATATTCTTATTTCTTCATCACTTTTGCAAATATATCAAACCAAACTCTAGGTGATTGTTTAAATCTATGGAGTGATTTCTTTGGTTTGCATATGCTTCTCCTTTGTAGAACCCTAGAGGCATTATCATATAGACTTCTTCTTCTAATTCTCTATTAAGGAATGCTTTTTTTTATGTACAAGTGGTTTAGTGATCAATATAAATTGGCTGCTAAGGATAAAATAACCCTAACTATATTGAGTTTAGCCACTAGTGCCAATTTTTCAATATAATCAATTTCAAAGGTTTATGTAAATCCTTTTGCAATCAAACGAGCTTTCTACATTTCTATTGTCCTATCAACTTTATACTTTATTGTGAAAATCAACTTACAACCAAGATGAGTCTTTCCTTTTGGTAGTTCTATCATATCCCATGTTTCTGTCATATCCCATGTTTCATTTTTTGAGTACCTATATTTCTTCCCTAACAGCTTCGTTCCATTCTAGGATTCTCAAAATCTCATGAATATCTTTGGGTGTTTTTATTCTGTCAAGGTTAATTGTAAAAGCATGAAATCTAGATGAATTTTTTTTATCTAGAAATAGGTTAAATACTATAAGATTGTGTTTTTTTCTAAGAAAAATGGATAACTCAAAAGATTTAACGGATTTAGAGTTACTTAGATTCAATATAGACTCATGGATATTTTGATCTATCACTGGTTCTCACTCTTGAAGTGCTTTAAGTGTGAAATTCTCCCTATCTTTTAATTTTGACTTCCATAAATAAGTAATTATCTCTTTGTTATGTTGTTTATTTGTTTCTTCATTTGAGTTCAAGTTACTCTCTATGGTACAACAAGGTGTGTTCGGCTCATAATGAGGCTTAGACTATCTATTTAGGTCATTACTTTGGTTATGAGTAATATTGGGTTCAGAAAGAGAATCAAGAGTAATATAATAGTTCAAGTATTGATCAAAAGTTTTATCCTCTATTGTACCATTATGATTAATGAGATATGCAGAACTGGGAGCAACATCTCCTTAAACAATATTTGCCATGTTGGTGGTAATCATTAAAGCCAATGCTACTTCGAGGAGATGATTATTATAATGTTTAGCTATCCCATTTTGTTGGGGTGTGCCCACACAAGAACTCTAATGGATTATCTATCCCATGATTTTGAGGATAATATTGTATGGTATGATTGGAGTACTCAATGTCATTATCAGTGTAGAGAATTTGTATTTATGTTAGAAATTTGGTTTGAATCATTGTATGAAAGTTAATGAAAGTATTTCGAACCTCACTTTTTTATTTTATCATATATACCCAACTAACATGAATATGATCATCAGTAAAGATGATGAACTATATATTGTGAGTATGATTAGGGATATAGGATGCCCCCGTACACATCACTGTGGATCAAAGCAAAAGGTTTAGAGGATTTATATGGTACTTGTGGAAGAGAAGTCTGCTTATATTTCGTAAACCTACAAATTTTACACTGAAATTTCACTATTTTATTATTTGAAAATATGGAAGAAAATAACAGTTTTAGTGAATAAAAATTTGGATGCCCTATTCTATTATTCCATAACAATATTTCATTATCACTAGGTATAGAAACAAAATTACAAATAGTAATTTGACTAATTTCACTAACTTTAGCCTCATTAAAGTAGTATATACATTCACACTCTCTAGCACTATCAATCACGGTCTCTAATTATACATTCTGTAAAATACAATAATCAAAAAGTATACCTCCAAGGTCGATCTCCCATGAAATTGCAGTAATTTTAGATAATTTTTAACTATTCTTTAAAAGTTAATCAAACGATTAAACGAAAAATTAAACCTAAACACTCTATCTTAATGGTTGGGTTAAAAATCCTAAAATTATAACAAATAATTAAATATAGAGTCAACTCAAAATGATATCAAGAAAGTTGAAAATTAGTGATGAATATATGTAAAATTTAGCTAGTAACTATGCCTGCTTCGAAAGATGTAGATGAATTAAAGTGAATGAACATATAAACTCAGATTATTAGCTTTCCTTTAAAATAGAAAAATCCCTAGATTATAGATTATTTTCTATATTAATGAACCACTTAATGTCCTTTGGTCAGGAAAATCAACTAATTGATTAAATTATTTCCAATGAAATTACAATCGTTTAAATTAATGCAATGTTCAAGGCACCAATTTAAAATAGATTTGGATGGTGTGTCTAAAACCTAATTCTCAAATTTTCAATCTATCAAGGAAAAATAAATGTCCAATAAATTTTTCATAAAAAAATCTTGTAGTAAATCCTTGAATAAAGAAACAATATTTATTTAATTAATTATAAAAATATTCACCTAAATAATCTTAAGAAATTATGACAAGAAAGCTAAATCCTCGTATTAAAATTAGGCAGACATGCTCAGATTAATATTCATGATCCAATTAAAATAAGAATTCATCTAAGACAAGATCTTTCCTTCTCCAATATATGGATGATGTTTCAATCTCCAATAGCGTGTGATATGCTTGGAAATACGCAAGTATACATGATCAAATTGTACAGGTGATAAGTAATTTAAGAACAAAGATTGTTGAACCCACAAGGATTGTTACAATAATTGCTAAATATTACCATCCATAGCAACAATTACACGAAGGTCAATTGTTCTTCTGATCCAAATGGGTAACTGAGACCTAGATGAAGGGTGAAAATGCCAACTCATGGAATCTTTTAGCAAGATCTATATCAATTCGGCTAAGCAGGTCTCACATCATAAATTGGGCAATCAATACAATGGAAGTACAAAACAATATTCTCAATTCAACATATAATAAAAAAAAACCATCAATAAGAATTAAGAAACTATAGTAAACACACTATTGATAATGTGCTTCATAGGCTCTAGTTCAAGCTAGAAACATGCCTAAACATAAAAAACATCACACAATATACAAATAGTCATATATACTGAAAAGCTATAAGGGATTTTGAATCTCTTCGATATCTCATATATGGAAAAATATTTGATAAATGATAATTGTACTCTCTTAGCATGCAATCAATCTAAACCTTGCAAACCAATTAAAGAGTCTGGCAAATTAATTTACTACAATTTAAGCAATGATTAGAACATTATAGGCATGCAACAAGAAAGAAATAAGGCATGCAAAAACATATAGAAAATACACTTTCTAAATTGAGTCTACATCTAGTATGTTAGCACATACAAGATAGTAACTCAAATTATACAAATGCAGTAATCTAAACATTCATGTAAACATTGAAAAGTCCAAGACCCAATATACAATCAACATTGAAGAAAGCTATTAATGCATAAATCACTAATAGCTAGACATAAGGATTAGATAATTTATACAATACTTAGAAAGTTGATAGTAATAAAGAAGCAGATAGAGAACTTGTTAAATGGAAAGCAGGTGGTAAATAATAGAAGCTTTCTAATAAGAGTTTAAACTTAAGTGTGTAGGAACATACACCATTTAAACTCTTATTATACTAGCCACACATTCGAGCATTCATAACACCAAATATAATAAGATAAAGCCACAAACAAACCCTATCTATGTGGTAATATCCTTGGGTTACTTAAGGCAACCACTCTATAGTAAACAATCCATTAAAAACAATAAATAGATGTAACATGATAGAAAAGTATAAACCTAAATATCTTTATCTAACACCTACCCTAACTGCCTATTATTACTCTCATATACTGCCTTCATAAAAACCTGGTTCAACACACAAACTTGGCTCTCTTCCAAAGCCTAGACCACCTAAAATGGTGTGATTAGTAACCAAAGATGAGTAATGTGTAAAGTGAATAAGAAAACATTGCATGAATGCAACCACCAGCCGACACACGGCTCACAACCACACAGGCTCCTCATATAAGAAAAAGTTGAATAAGGGTTTCTACCAATTGACACATAACTCAAATATAACCCATTCATAAACACCGTATTGAGTTCTTACCAATCATAGGCACAATTTTTCTCATACATTCACGAATCATTAATACCTAGCAATACACAAGGTATTAGTGATCTAGAAATAGAAAGACAAGATGTCAATTTAAAAGAACTAAATTACCTCTTTTTTGGCTTCCAAACAAGAAGAAATGATGGGGGTATTTATAGAAAATGGATTGTTACTTTGCCAATAACCTCACCAGTCATCTCGCCAAGGATGGTGGAGAGGTCTATAGAAAGGGTGTTGGTGAGGTGCTAAAAACTCATATTTTTTCTTTCCAAAAATTACCAACTATTATCCATAAATACTCGTACCATAAACGAACTAAAAATGCAAGTGATAATGTCGGCTTACCCACATACTTTATCCTCAAAAAACACAACCCTAAACATAGCATGCACATTACGAAAACCAACTACATAGTGTCTGTAAACATGCTTGTATACAAAGTATACCTAATTACAGTAACTGACCTTACACAAAGAAAGGAAAATACACTCGGTAAAATAAACAAACAATGTGTTTTAAACATGGGAAGCCAACACATAGACATGAGTACAATGGGAGTTATGTTCTCTCCCTTTGGCTTTTCATGTCAAAATATTGCACATCTAAACACATACACACATCCATCATGAGATGATCATGAAGAAGACCTAAAGATGTTTGTTCTTATGAACAAAACATCGACACACACCCAAATTCAAAGAACATACCTAAACCAAGTGCATCCAACTTATCCGCTCCATCTATCTTCATGTAATATCTCATCAAATATGTCACTCTAAAACATAAGGGTCTTAGTACCACTACACATAGTACAATGAAGTATGAATACTTCACTCTACACCTATAACCTATACACACGAAACAAACATATACTCTGGGAATGTATCATATAGAAACAGAGTGTAGTCTAAGCACTTACTATCGTGTTACCCCTACACAGGTAAAACATAATAGGCTAAGCACAGTCAACACATTGCACAAACAAACACAATCTACATGTAACATAAAAATGCAAACTCCTCCTGAACATATGCAACACTCTCTCTTTATGTATACATATTAGATAATCATGGTGCAATTAAAGGAAAAAAATGGTTACTTTATCTTAATGAGTTGGAAGAAACTATGAATGAAGCCCATGAGAATGTCAAATTCTACACAGAGCATACTAAGCACCATTATGACAAGAGGCTAGTTCCTAATACTCTTCACCTTGGAATGAAAGTTATTTTATTTAACTCCAGTCTGAGATTGTTGCCAATAAAACTAAGATCAAGATGGGATGGACCATTCAAAGTAGTCCAAGTATTTGCACATGGAAAAGTATAACCATTGGATTCCAAGACACAAACAACATTCAAAGTCAATGGGCATCATGTGAATCCTTATTTAGAAAGACCAAATGACACTGTCGAATTTGATTGCATTTGGTTGAGTAATCCTTAGCACCATAATGATGCATCTTGCTAAGACGTTAAACTAAGCACTAGATGGGAGGCAACTCATCTTTTAAAGGTAATTTTATTTTAATCAATTTTATTTGTTTTATTAACTTGTTTTCTTTTATGAGCAATTTGTTTTTTTATTGTATAAAATATTTTCTCTTAAGATGTGTTAGAGTACCTATTTGTATGATTCAAATCTATTGTTGGATGCAACTAGCGTTCTACATCAAAATCCTTAACACATAAAGAAATTTGATAACTTTTCTATCCCTTCTCTTTTTACAATTTGCATTTGTTACTTTTAGGACAATGTAGATTTTAGGTTGGGGGTGGTAGGATTTGAAAGTTACACAAATTAGGAAACATTTAAATTTTTTATAAACAATGTGCCCTTATTTTGTTTATTTAGTTGTGTATTTTCATATTAAGTGTTTCCTTTAATTTATTTGTTTTATTTATTTATGTGTTTAGGTAAATTAGAGTAGTGTTCAAATTTTTGTTACAAAATAATCATGTCTTAAAAATTAAGTTTAAGCAATGATTCGATCTTTTTGTATTATTAGATGAATTTCCAAAATCATATCATGAAGTAATATGATAATTAGTAAGTTTGTGTCATAAGTAATATTTTATGATAAAATTTTGATATGAAGCGAACCCAAAATCGATGTTTAGGGATCAAATAGTGGAGACTATCCTTAGAGATATTATTTTTGCCTTAATTTCCTTTATTCTTAGTGAAATATTTTCTTTATACTCAAAATGCTTATTCTATTTCTTCAAAATTTTAGATGATCTCTATAGGTATTAGCATTGAATTTATTAATTTTCTCATCTTAATAGAGTGTTGTATATTTATTTTTCATTTTTTTAGATTAAATGATTTAAGTATAAATTGATAGTATATGTATTTATCTCATTCATGCATGACTTCTACCAAAAAGATGCATATCTAGGGTTACGTAAGCCAAAATCAAACATAAAAGCCACAAAATTAACTACTCACCAAATTCCTACAAAAATGTAAAATTTGTACATGGGTCCACTCTCTAAAAAAATATGTTGAAAAATCTCTTAAAAAATAGAGAGTTAAAGAAAATATAGTATAATCTACACACTACGGTCTTTTTAGCCTTAAACAGTTGTGAGAGTTGGTTAGTACAAAATAAATATAGGAAATAATTCCCTTAAAAGTCATTGCATTTATTTTTCCTACACTTCTAAAAGGCATACATCTTGAAATTTTTGCTTAATGAGTTTGATTTATGCATGAAAATAATATATGTGATATCTTTATAATTTATACATTCAGTTCCTTTCATGAGATCAAAGTTATGTACTATTTTGAGCCTTTCTTCTTTTATAAGTTTGTAGACTTATTAGTTCATTTCTAAACATAAATACTATTCTCATATACCTTAGTATGAGTGCTTGAACCCATAGGATTTAGTGAATTGAGAGTATTGACTTGTGAGGAGTAGAGTAGAAGCGAATTCAGATTCCAAACATTAACATTGGGTGAATTGAAAGCGAAAAATCTCTGATTAAAATATGAAAGTGATTTTTGACTAATTATTGCAGTAAATCATGAATGTTTAAGAAATTAGAATAATCTATGCTTAAATTTTTTAATTATATAACTTAAATGAAATTTTAAAGCTAAAATTTTTTGTGTTTATTTTACTTTGTTATTTACTTGTTCTACTTGTTTTTTTTATTTAGTTTAACATTTGGGGGTATCATTATTGAAAACCCTGATGAGACTTAAACTCGTCCAGTAGGGTAACATAGGACTTTAAAGGCTTGTTGCATACGCCAAAAGCAATGATGAGCGAAAACCGGCATCGCCAATTCTCGCAAATACTTTGGTTTTAATATTTGTAAAACTCTCGCAAGTGCACGAATCATTTCGTAGAAAATGATAAGTATACTCCCAAGGTCGATCTAAGGAAGGAATGTATGTGGTTTTTAATTTATTATTCAAACTTTTAAAAACGAAATTAAATCCTAAACATCCTGTCACGATATTTTGGGGTTTTGTGTTTTTAATCTAATTACATAAAAATAAACATAGATTCAATAAACATTTATGCAAATTTTATCATTTATAATGGTGGAGTATTTATGGATATAATAATTAAGTTAATTATGCTTGCTCATATTAATTAGGTTATTAAAGATATGAATTGATATTTATCGATTCTCTTTTTGTATTTAATACCACCTTAAAGTGGGTTAGATATTCTTTGTTAACTAAACAAATCAATTAACACCTAAGCGGGTTGATAACTAATTTGGTTAATTAAATTAATTTCTTTTTCTAAGAGATTGAAAATGAACCATTTAAATGCCACCTAATTTTGGCGGGGTTGCATACTTTAAACTTTATTCAAGGTGTCCAAATTAAACCTAAGAATTTAGTTATCCGAGTACTAACTTTCAAGTTTTAAAACCACTCCGAAAACATGTTGTCAATACATTTTCAGATAATAATTCTTATAAAAACTTTTGAAATAGAGCTTCACTCTAACTACCGGGCGATTGTACCATCAAATAAAAGAGCACTACTTCAAATCGATCGGATAACTAAACCTTAAAATCTAATTTTCGTGTTTAAGTTTGTAATGAAAAATAATATATTTCTCTCTAACATTCTTAATATAAAAATCTTGAATAAAAATAAAATCAATTCATTTTAGAGATTTTTTACCTATTTAATATTTCGCAAGCATAACAACGTTATTATTACATCATGTTTACTAACAAAGACAATAAATTTAATCATTGCATAAATTAAATATAACATGTAAGAATAAAGCATAAAAAATAACTCAGAAGAAAATAAAATCCTTACAGTAACTCGACGCTTATTCCCGCTACCGGAAAACCTCCAAGCGGAATTTGCACTCCCATTTATTGAATCAAAAGCTAATATATTACAAAATATAACTAGTTCTTCCAAAAGAAGAACTCTAAAACTAAGAGAAATTAACTACAAACTAAGAAAAACTAAAAAACCTAAAAATCTAAGAAAAGAGAGAAAGAAAGAAGAGAGAAGTGTGTTTTGAAGGTGTATTTTAAAGTGAAGGAAGGGGTATTTATAGGTGAGCGGAGAGAAAAAATGAGTAAAAAAATGTTAAAAAATATTAAAAAATGTAAAAACGCGTATTGGAATTGCTGATGTCATTAATGACATCAGCATGACGTCACAGGGGCGGCTGCACGTGAAAAATGGGGCGAAAAGGTGTTGGGCGCGCGGAGGGGGGCTGCTGGGCGCTGCGCGCGCGCGGGGGGCTGTCGCTGCGCGCATCTCGGCGCACGTGAACAGTGCCCGCGCGATGGGGCGCGCGCGGATGGGCAGGCTGGTGCGCGCGGGCGCGCGCGGCATGGGGCGCTGGGGCGCGCGCGCGGCTGGGCAGCGGGCGCAATTTCCGCCTTTTTGACATTCTTGACCTTTTCACCCATTTTGTCCAATTTTTCCATGTTTGTTGACCTTTTCCCACTTATTTATTAATATATTTGTGATGTATTGCTTCAAGTATTCCTCTTTGAGTCTTTAAATTGCTTTTTAAGCCAAAATACCCTAAAAACAATAAAAATACCCGTGATTCCGAAAAAGACAAATTTATATAAATATATGATAAAACATATAAATATATGTATTTTTAATCAATTAATGTACATAAAATCATGGTTATTTTAGTGCTTTTTGGGCACTCATCAGAACCTCAACTGCCTTCGCTAGTCCCTTAGCAAAGGATTTATAAAACTAAAAATTAAACTATCCTAAATCACTCGCAGATTGACACGGTTGCATTTAGCCTATGCAACAAGCCTTTAAACCCTAGGTTGCCCTAGTGGACGAGTTTGAGTCTCGTGAGGGTTTTCAGAATGATACCCACAAACATTTAACTAAATGTAAAAATTAAAAGAAATAATAACAACAATCAACTTAAAAACTAAAATTACAACAAAATCAAAAATTAACGCTTTAAGAATAAAAACAACATATCACAAAAAATGTCTCATACTTTTTAATCTCCTTTAAGATCATAATTAAAATCTCAAGCATAAGTTATTTTAATCTTTTAAACAATCATGATTTATTATAATACTAGTCGGAAATCATTTTCATATTTCATATCAAAAATGTATCAATTTAATTTCACCCAATTTCAGTGTCATAAATCCGAATTCGCTCGACTCTATTCCTCACAAGTCAATACTCTCAAAACACCGAATCCTATGGTTCAAACACTCATACTAATTTATATGCGAAAGAGTTGATGATAGAAATGAACTAATATGTTCGCATATGTATAAAGAAGAAAGGCTCAAAGTGTTATTTTGACATTGATCTCATGGAAGGAATCAAATGTATAAATTATAAAGATATCATATATAAAAATTATTTTCATGCATAAATCAAACTCATTAAGAAAAAATTTCAAGATATATGCCTTTTACAAATGAAGAAAGTGCAATGACTTTTAAAGGGAATTACTTCCTATATCTTTCTTTGTAATTAGCCTTTACTCTCAATTTTGTAGGCAATGTGGGTCATAGTATGTAGATTATACTATATATTCTTTTCTCTATTTTTTTCTCAAGATACTTTTCAATATATATCATTTTTTTTGTAGAGTCAACCCATGTATAGATTGTACATTTTTTTTTTTTAGGATTTTGGTGAATGGTTAATTTTGTGGCTTTTGTTTGATCTTCTTTAGGTAACCCCATATATGTCACTTTTTTGTAACTATGCACGAATGAGATAAAAGCATATACTATCAATTTCTACTCAAATCATTTAATCTAAGCAAAAATAATAATAAAAAATATACGACACTCTATTAAGATGAGAAAAAATTCATACATTCAATATTAATGCCTATAGAGATCATCTAAGAATTTGAAGAAATAAGAAATGTGTTTGGAGTAGAAAAAATATATATTTCACTCTGAATAAAGGAAATTAGGCTCAAATTATATCTCACAAAGGTAGTCTCCACTAAAACAAATTCATAAATACCGATTTTGGGTTTAATATAATTTCTACATCTTATCAAGAAATACTAGTTATGACAAAAATTAACTAATTATCAAAAATAATTACATAATATTTCATGATATGTTTTCCAAAATTAATCTAACAGTACAAAAGACTTAACTATTTACTTAAATTTGATTTAAAGAAATGATAAATTTTTGTGAGAACTTTTTTTTTTTTTTTTTTTTAATTCCAAAATTACTAAATCACACAAAAAATAAAAAAATAAAAAATAAAAAATAAAACCAAACACAAAAAATGAAGATGTGAACATAAAAAAGAAAAAATTAATAATTGTTTTTTTTTTTAATTTTTAAATTGTTAAATCTTTTTTTTTTCTTTTCTAATTAAGCATGGTAACTTTTCACCACCCCCAACCTAGAACTTACATTGTCCTCAATGTAACAACTGTAAGTTAAAGATAAAGAGAAAAAAGAAGAAAGATTACCTATTTCTTGAGAATGTGTAAATAGTAATGGAGAAATGCAGGTGCATTCATCATATTCATCATGAAAGTGTATACACACAGATTGCTGTGAACTTCGAACAACTCAACAAATATTTTTAGTTTTAACAATTTAAAAATTATTCACATATAATTAAACTAAAATAAACAATAAAATTAAACAAATAAAACAAAATAAAATTACCTAAAATGATGGGTTGCCCATCCAACCGCTTAGTTTAACGTCTTAGCAAGACGTAATCGGGGGATTTCATTTTAAGTAAACTCAATGTCGCCCTCATCAACGAGTCAATCAAACCTACAAGTAAGACAAGGTTGTCTACCTATACTTTTTCGCCATGTCCTATGGATTTTTAAATTTTTCTCGTACTTAAAACTAGGGACATGCCATGAGTTTTAGATAATCCATGCCTAGGTACAAATCAAATAATTAAAGGCATCAAAACACAATTGTACCTAGATGAAACAAAACAACGAACTCCTTAGATTGTAATTAAAGCTTTAAAATTTTGTAGATAGTTTCGTAAATTTTTTTTTTTTTAAGTTAAAATAACATAATCAGATTAACCAAGAGTTGCTCTGTGAAAGAATGGTGGCAAAGGCCCTTAAAAACCATCCTCCTAGATTGCAGCAACGCTCCCGTGAAAGCACCAGGCACAAAGCTTCCAAGAACTAGTCTCCTGTATTTAACTCCCTTAGATCTTTACTTTTCATGCTATTAAAATTAAGTTAATTAAGCTTAAGTTAAGTTAAAATTTAAGTTAATTAAGTTAATAAAAAGGTAGGTTAATTAAGTTAATGAAAATCTAAGTTAATTAAGTTAGTAAATTAACTTAATTTTTAGTAACTTAATTTACTAAAAACCTAAGTTAATTAACTTAAACGAAAATTAAGAGAAAAAAAAATAGTTAAAAAAAAATTAAAAAAAAATAAAAAATAAACCAAAAATAAAATAAATTGAAAAAGTAAAAGAAAAATAAAAAAATAAAAAGAGAAAAAGAGAAAAAAATAAAAATTAAGCCAAAAAAAATAAAAAATAAAATAAATAATAAATTGAAAAAAAAAATAATTGAAAAAGGTAAGAAAAAAAAAAAAAGAAAAACAACAAAAATAAAATAAAATAAAAATAAAAAAATTGAAAATAAAGTTTTTGATTTTTTTTTTTGAATTTTTGATTTTTTTGATTTTTTTGATTTTTTGATTTTTTATTATTATTTTTTATTTTTTTTATTTTTTTTATTTTTTATTATTTTTTATTTTTTTATTCTTATTTATTTATTAATTTAATTTAAAATTTACTTACTTTTTTTTTACTTCAAATTTCAAAATTCAAAATTATTTTATTATTCATGCTATAATCTTTTTTTATTTATTATGAAATTGAAATTTGAATTTTTTTTTTTACTTTTCACAAACAACAAAATTTTTTATTTTTTTTAATTTTTTTTAATAAAAAAAATCACAATTATTTTCAACACAAAAAGTTTTTAAAATTTTGATAAATAATTTAAAAACGCTATTCCTTCTGCAAGAATCCAAGGCCAAAAACTTGATACCATTTCAGAATCCGCTAAAAACTTTGATATTAAACCCAGATCGCCAATTCTCGCAAATACTTTGGTTTTAATATTTGTAAAACTCTAGTTGCAATTAATCATTTCGTAGAAAATGATAAGTATACTCCCAAGGTCGATCTAAAGGAAGGAATGTATGTGGTTTTAATTTATTATTCAAACTTTTAAAACTAAATTAAATCCTAAACATCCCGTCACGATATTTGGGGTTTTGTGTTTTTAATTCTAATTACATAAAAATAAACATAGATTCAATAAACATTTATGCAAATTTTATCATTTATAATGGTGAGTATTTATGGATATAATAATTAAGTTAATTATGCTTGCTCATATTAATTAGGTTATTAAAGATATGAATTGATATTTATTGATTCTCTCTTTTTGTATTTGAATACCACACTTTGGTGGGGTTAGATATTCTTTGTTAACTAAACAAATCAATTAACACCTATGGGTAAGGGGTTGATAACTAATTTGGTTAATTAAATTAATTTCTTTTTTCTAAGAGATTGAAAATGAACCATTTAAATGCCACCTTTGGTTAGACTTAAACTTTATTCAAGGTGTCCAAATTAAACCTAAGAATTTAGTTATCCTAAAGTACTAACTTTCAAGTTTTAAACCACTAAAAAACATGTTGTCAATACATTTTCGCATAATAATTCTTATAAAAACTTTTGAAATAGAGCTTCACTCTAACTACCGGCGATTGTACCATCAAATAAAAGAGCACTACTCTAAATCAAGATCGATAACTAAACCTTAAAATCTAATTTTCGTGTTTAAGTTTGTAATGAAAAATAATATATTTCTAACATTCTTAATATAAAATCTTGAATAAAAATAAAATCAATTCATTTTAGAGATTTTTACCTATTTAATATTTCGCAAGCATAACAACGTTATTATTACATCATGTTTACTAAATGTCAAATACATTAAATTTAATCACGCATAAATTAAATATAACATGTAAGAATAAAGCATAAAAAATAACTCAGAAGAAAATAAAATCCTTACGTAACTTCGACGCTATTCCCGTCACGTGGAAAACCTCCAAGCGAATTTGCACTCCCATTTATTGAATCAAAAGCTAATATATTACAAAAACATAACTAGTTCTTCCCAAAAAGGGAAGAACTCTAAAACTAAGAGAAATTAACTACAAACTAAGAAAAACTAAAAACCTAAAAATCTAAGAAAAGAGAGAAAGAAAGAAGAGCAGGAGTGTGTTTTGAAGGTGTATTTTGAAGTGAAGGGAAGGGGGTATTTATAGTGAGGACGGAGAGAAAAATGAGTAAAAAAATGTTAAAAAAATATTAAAAATGTAAAAACGCTGTATTGGAATTGTCGATGTCATTAATGACGCCGCATGACGTCAGGCTGGGCAGGCACGTGAAAAATGGGGCGAAAAGGCGCTGGCGCCACGGAGGGGGGTCAATGGCGATAAGGCTACGGGGGTCATTGCAAGGCAGGTCTCGGCGACGTGAATGAAGGTTCTGCCACGTGGGCGCGCGGACAAGGGAGCGTGCGCTGCTACGGGCGCATCAGAGACGGGCGCCGGGGTCACAAGGCTGCTGGTCAAGGGCTAATTTCCGTCTTTTTGACATTCTTGACCTTTTCGACCCATTTTGTCCAATTTTTCCATGTTTGTTGACCTTTTCCCACTTATTTATTAATATATTTGTGATGTATTGCTTCAAGTATTCCTCTTTGAGTCTTTAAATTGCGTTTTTAAGCCAAAATACCTGAAAACAATAAAAATACCCGTGATTCCGAAAAAGACAAATTTATATAAATATATGATAAAACATATAAATATATGTATTTTTAATCAATTAATGTACATAAAATCATGGTTATTTTAGTGCTTTTTGGGCACTCATCAAGCAACCGTGTCAATCCACTAAAGTGATTTAGGATATTTAGTTTTTATTTTAGTTTTTACCACTTCTCTTGCTAATAAACTAGCAAGAAACTTGTTTAGGGTTGTGATGAGTGCTTAAAAAGTACTAAAATTATCATGATTTAATGTACTTTAATTGATTAAATATATTTATATTTGTATGATTTTATTGTATTTTATATAAATTTTTATTTTTAGAATCACGGGTATTTTATTTTTTTCAAGTATTTTAGCTTCAAAAATAATTTAAAGACTAAAAAAAATAGAAAAATGAACAAAATTGCCCAATTATGCACACGCCTATGCCACGTCGTGCGCGCACCAGCGTCCTTCATGCTAAAATCCCGTGCGTGCCAATTCCCTGAATCTCAAAACACTCAATTTCTCAACTCTTCTCTCTCTAGCTTTCTTAGTTTTATTTAGTTTCTTTAGTTTTAAAGTTCTTCTCTTTTTGAGAATAACTAGTTATTCTTTTGTAAATTTCTAATTTTTTATTCAATAAATGTGATAACTGTATTTTATATAGTTATTTTCACCTATTTATTAATTATAATTGCTATGTTCTTGATATTTTTAGTTAATTTTAGTTAAATTAATTAATATTTACTATTTATTTGCTAAGGAATATATTTTTAATAAAATTAAATAATTTGTATAAAAAAAGTACTTAATTGCAATTTATGTCTAAAAATATAATTTAAAATAAAAGAGTGTTTAATTGCAATTAATAAAAGTTGAAAATATAATTTAAACTAAAATAAGGCTTAATTGCAATTAAAGAAAGTTTAAAAGTTAATTTGAATTAAATTGGAGGGCTAAAATATAATTAAGGAAATTTATTTTCTCGGCAGGAAAAGGAGCCACGCACACCATCACTTACGCACGACACCAACGGTTCGATTAGAAAATCAACAGACACGATGAGGTGCGTGGATTGCAAACGCGACAAAAGAGAGTGTACGCGGGTATTCAGGATTCACCCGACACGGTGCGCTCAGTGGGGCCCACCTACCGCATAGGCTGG
The DNA here is from genome assembly GCA_030763125.1 of Hippophae gyantsensis. Lineage (NCBI taxonomy): Eukaryota > Viridiplantae > Streptophyta > Magnoliopsida > Rosales > Elaeagnaceae > Hippophae > Hippophae gyantsensis. Next base: position 39,210,212 of record CM061032.1, on the reverse strand, counting down.
CGTGCAGGGTGGGACCCACGTGTCTCACGCGGCTGCTAATGCATGATTTCATGCGCCCGATTTACATGTGCCCAGTTATACAACAAATCTAAAGCTGCCATGTGTCCCACCATTCTTTGCATCCAATCAGACGCTAACACGTGGCAGGTTTCGGTGAACGCAAAAGCACAGAATCATGCACGCATTCTAATAGTTGTCCCCCACTTTCTCGGCACTGCTTATCCCGTGCGATAATTACTCATGCGCCCGTTCTTGTCACTCTATGATATGTTGCCATGTGTCCCACTATTCCGTTCAGCGAATCAGACTCTAACACGTGGCATGCTGTTTGAATTAGAAAAATATCAGAAATGGCGCCCTCTGTGTTGTCTCTCATGCGTATATTAAAATAGCAATTTCGATATTGAATGTCGATACCCCCAGAAAATATTTCAATTAAGTTCAATATATATACCACCAACAAACTTAATATACACATTGTCCTCAATGTGTGAACGTTAAAGAAAATATGAGATGGGTTTAAAGAAACTTCCTGGTTTGGTTTGAATGATTAAATTCCAAAATAGCTTCATTTCTTCTGAGTTGCACCTACAAAAAAAATGAAATAACATAACAACATAACAAAATATAAAAACTAATACATGCAAAAATTAAAAATTAAAAAACACATAGGTTACCTCCCAAGAAGTGCTTGATTTATAGTCGTCAGCTTGACTCCTCAATTTTTTTCTTTTTGTAAGTTAAGATTTGTGTGTCAAACAAAATCTTAACTTACGAGAAAATGGAAAAATAAATTAAACAAGCAACAATAAGCATAATTTTTTTTTGTTTTTTTTTTTCTTTTTGTAAGTTAAGATTTGTGTGTAAAACAAAATCTCAACTTACGAGAAAATGGAAAATAAATTAAACAAGCAACAATAAGCATAAATTTTTTTTTAAATTAAAATCAGATTGATTGGTATTAATATCAACAATGAAAATAGTAAACAAATCCCCGGCAACGGCACCAAAAACTTGTTGTCTCATTTAGAGAACATAAAACGTGCAAACATACACGGTCACAAGTAATAAAATTTGATAAGTAAAGTATCGTTCCCATGGAGATTTGTTACTATAATTTGTTGAGTACTAAAATTGTTTCCCTCTAATTTTATCCAAAACAATCGTTAATTGGTAAAATTGTTTACAAATGATTAAAAACACTAAGACATTTGATTTCACTAAATCAATTCAATTTAATTTCAAGTCATGTTATGTGAGAATCAAAGCTAAAAGTGATGGTTGAAAAACCATCTAATACTCTATCTCGAGTTATATTAGAATTACTTATCTATGAAAACCAACTATATTTCTATGAAGATTTAATCACAAACAAGCACATTACGATTTATGGAATTTCTAGAATAACCACATACATCATGCATTAGGTGTCATACTCGCATTCAACATATGGTATTTATCACAAGAAGCATTCATTACACATCTCCTCTCGGTCTCAATATAATGCAACAAATCATCTAAATCTTGATCAGAAATTTAAAAGCATTAAGCATGAAAATAAATACTCAACTTGAAAACAATTAACTCATATAACAATAACAAAAGAAATCAAATTTTCTTGCTTCAACTACATCATAGCCTTAGCAAAAATAAATTAGTTCATAATTGAAATAAAAATTACAACAGTTAAGGAATATTAGATGAAGAATATAGGAAAATTAAATAATTTCGGATCGTAAATATTTGGCACACGCAGAACACAACAGAAGCCAAAAATGGCTTCTGCGTGTTCCACAGTCCAACCCACAAACTCTCCAAAAATTCCAAAACTAAAAACTTCAAAAACTAAAAAAACTAAAAACTTCTCTTTTTAGCAACAAATGCCCTATTTATATCTAAAAAAATACATCTAAAAAAATACATTTTTTTTAATTACGCAGCCACGCGTATCGACATTCGATATCAAAATTGCTATTTTAATATACGCGTGAGAGACAAAACAGAGGGCACCGTTTCTGATATTTTTCTAATTCAAGCAGCATGCCACGTGTCAGAGTGACAAGAACAGGCGCACGAGGAATTATCGCACGGGATAAACGACGGAGAGAAAGTGGGGGACAACTGCTAGAACACGTGCGTGATTCTACACTTTACGTTCACCGAAACCTGCCACGTGTCAACATTTGATTGGATGTAAAGAATGGTAGGACACGTGGTAGCTTTTGATTTGTTGTATAACTGGGCGCATGTAAATCGACTGCACGGAATCATGCATTAACAGCCGTGTGAGACACGTGGGTCCCACCCTGCACGTCGGCATGCGCGGCAGGTGGGCCCCACTAAACGCGTCGAGCCACGTGAATCCTAAATACCCACGTACACTCTCTTTTGTCGCGTTTGCAATCCACGTGCCTCATCGTATCCGTTGATTTTCTGATCGAACGGTTGGTGTCGCGCGTAAGTGATGGTACGCGTGGCTCCTTTTCCTACAGAGAAAATAAATTTCCTTAATTGTATTTTAGCCCTCCAATTTAATTTAAATTAACTTTTAAACTTTCTTTAATTACAATTAAGCCCGATTTTAGTTCAAATTATATTTTCGACTTTTATTAATTGCAATTAAATACTCTTTTATTTTAAATTATATTTTTAGACATAAATTTGCAATTAAGTACTTTTTTTATACCGATTATTTAATTTTCTTAAAAATATATTCCTTAACAAATAAACAGTAAATATTAATTTATTTAACTAAAATTAACTAAAAGTATCAAGAATATAGTAATTATAATTAATAAAATACAGTTATCAAAATGAAAATGCAAATCCTTTTAGAGGTTTTTCCATAAACGGATTTAATATCAAAGTTCTACAAGGATTCTTTTGAGGTATAATTTTAAAATGAATTTTTTATAGTTATTTTTATGTTTTATTTTTGTATGTTATATTTAATTTTTCTATGATTAAATTTAACATGGTTGGCTGTTTGTAAATATGATATAATAATAATGTTGTTATGCTTGCGAAATATTAAATAGGTAAAATATTTCTATAAAATAAATTGATTTTGTTTTTATTTAAAATTTTATATGAAGGATGTTAGAGAGAAATATATTATTTTTCATTACAAAATTAAATTTGAAAATTATATTTTAAGTTTTAATTATTCATTCGGATTTAGAGTAGTACACTTTTATTTGTTGGTACAATCATGTGGTAGTTAGAGTGAAGTTCTTTTTCAAAAACATTTATAAGAACTATTATTCAAAAATGTATTGACAACACATATTTTCAGTAATGGTTTTAAAACTTGAAAGTTAGTGCTCGGATAATTAAATTCTCAGGTTTAATTTGGATACCTTGAATAAAGTTTAAAATATCTAACCCGAGCAAAGGTGCCAATTAAATAGTTCATTTTCAATCTCTTAGAAAAAAGGAATTAATTTAATTAACCAAATTAATTATCGACCCTACCTATTGGTGTTAATTTATTTGTTTAATTAAGAAAGAATATCAAACCCCACCAAAGGTGGTATTTATATAAAAAAGAGAGAATCAATAAATATTTTTAATAACCTAAATAATATGAGTAAGCATAATCAACTTAATTATTATATCCATAAATACTCCACTGTTATGAATGATAAAAATTTGCATAATTATTTATTGAATCCATATCTATGTTTATTTTTTTTTTTGGTTATTAGATTAGGAAACACAAAAAAAATCAAAATGTCGTGATAAGATGTTTAGGATTTAATTTCATTTTTAAAAGTTTTAATAATAAATTAAAAACCACATATATTTTTTCCTTAGATTGACCTTGGGAGTTACTTGTCATTTTCTATAAAATGATTCATGCAGCTGCGAGAGTTTTACAAATATAAAACCAAAGTATTTGCAAAATTAGTATTGCTAACCCGATGTCGATTTTGTTCATCAACAAAGATGGATCAAACGATTCAAAGATGGCATAAATCCTCTTTCTATCCAAGTAGCACCTAGGTTTTTTCCTTGAGAGATGATAAAAGTGGATTCTAGAGCTTGTTAGAGACATACAAATTGTCAAAGCATGAAATCCACACAATCTTCCCAAAATATCCATACAAATTCACCGAGTTATGACATGTGCAAGAAAAAGTTCATTTCAAATAAAATACAAAAATTTAGCCAAGCATACATTCAATGAATACACATATCAAGACAATCATATTTTAATTTAAGTGAAAAAATGTTAGTCATATATCATCAATGGTCCTTGTAAAATTAATTTTACATGCAAAATGATAGTAGGATAGAAGAACATATACAAATATCATGGGAAGAGCTAGTAAAAGAGAAGTAGTGAAAGAGAATGTCAAAAAGTCAAATGCAATAAATAAGTGAGATGATAAGTATGGCCTCAAAGGAGATCATAGGCTGAAAAGACAAGACTGTGCCTCAAGAGAGAATAATAGCACAAACCATACAGTGCTTGTAACAACACCTCAGTTATATCCAAAGAAACATCTAAAGTACTAGAAAATAAAAAGTGGGTGAAATATGAATATAAATCAATATGAGACAAATAGAGATCAACAATCAACAAACTAGTATAGGAAAGTAGAAACTAGTAAAACAAGTGAGATACATTCTATATGATAAGGCATATGAATGATAAGACATACAAATAGAAAAATCCTAATGCATTGACACCAGAAAATGAAAAAATGTCATGTGAATCAACATACTATGCACGACAAAGAAGCAAAGAGAGAGAAAGAGATATGCATGAATAAGTAAACAAGGAACATACTAACAACAAAAGTTCATGGAGATAAATAACCTCACAGAACAACAATAGCATACACCATTGGTGACATAGGGCACAAACATACAAGGTGTGTATGTGTATAGATAGAGCTCAAGATCGAGCGCACAGGTGGTTAATCCTAAATAGAGGTGACCCAATCTGATACCAAATGAAGATTACCATTCAAATGAATTATTACAAGAAGGAAAATTGTTATTTTGACTCAAATAGGTAATCGGGACCTAGATGATGGTGGAAATTCCAACCCATGGAATCTTTTCTTGAGTTCTATATCAATTAGGCCAAGTAGACCTCATAGCATGAATTGATCAATCAACACAATGAAAGTAAAAAATGACATTCTCAATTCAACACACAATAAAAACAATATGCGGTAAGAAAGAAGAAACCATAGTAAAAACACTAGTGACAGTGTATCTCACCAGCTTCTATCTAGGATAGAAACATGCATAAACATAGTAAACATCACATAACATGGAAAATAATCATACATATTGAAAACCTATAAAGGATTTCAAATATCTTCAAGACCTCATATATAGGAACATATACGTTGAATGACAATTGTAGTCCCACAGCATGCAATCAAGCTAAACCTAGCAAACCTACTAAAGAGTCTCACAACTAGAGTAAGGAGATATAGACTCCTTAGAGACTCATAAAAAATTGACATGCACATAATAGACATAAGCAATATAAATTAATTAGGGAGTAGGTAATTAATTTGCTACAACATAAGAAATGATTAGAAAGCTACAAGTATGCAACAAAGAAAAGAAAAAAGGCATGTGACAACATATAGCAAATATGCTTTCTAATCAAAGTCTATATCTAGAATGTTAGCACATACAAGATAGTAACCCAAATTGTACTAATACAATAATCTAAATGTACATAGCAATATTGAAGGAGTCTAAGACCTGATACACAATCAGGTTAAGGAGATATCGACTCTTTAAGGACTCATCACTTAATAGAAAACTATTAATGTATGAATCATAGATAGCGAGACACAAGCAACATATAAGGTATACAATACTTAAAAAGATAGCAATAATAACGAAGTTGATAGAGAACTCAGCAAATGAAAATCAGATGATAAATAATAGGAGTTTCCTAATCAAATTTTAAACTCTTATTAAACTAGCACACATTTGAGCATTCATAACACCACATATAAAAAGGTTAAATCATATAGAAACCCTATCTAAGTGGTAACATCCTTAGGTTGATTAAGGTAAACATTTAGTAGTAAGTAATCCACTAAAAATAATAAACAAATACAACTTGATAGAAAGTTATAAACCCAAATACCTCTATAAATTGGGACACCTACCCTAACTATCTATTATGCTCTCACTTGCTACCTCTATAACAACCTGGTTTTACACAAAAATTCGGCTCTCTTTCTAAGCCCACACCACTCAAAGTAGTGTGATCCATAACTAATAATGTATAAAGTGAATAAGAAAATATTGCACGAATGCAACCACTAACATATGGCTGACGGCTACACAAACTCCTCACATAAGAAAAAGTTACATGAGGGTAACTACTAGCCAATACAAACCTCATATACAACCCACTCACAAACATCATATTGAGTTCTTATCACTCACAAGCACAATTTTTCTTACACAATCACAAATCCCTAATATCGAGTAATGTACAAAGTATTAGTGATAAAAAAAGAAAAAAAATGAGATTTTAATTTGATAAAGCTCTGCTACCTCTTTTTTTGGATGCTAAATAAGAAGAAATGAAAGAGGTATTTATAGAAAATGTATTATCACATCACCATTCATCTTGCCATCCACTTCACCAATGGTGGTGGTGAGGTCCATGGTGAGCTTGTTGGTGAGGTGCTAAAGAGTCACATTTTTTCTTTAAAAAAAATTACCCATAAATACCAACACCAATAACAAACTAAAAATGAAAGTGACGGCATCGAATCACCTGCATGCTCTATCATTGAAAACCATAACCCTAAACTTAGCATGCACACTACAAAAACCAATCCCATGGTGTGTTTAAACCTACTTGCATGCAAAGTGTACATAACTATCTATGTGTGTGAATTATTAATTTGTAATAACAAACCTTACACAAAGGAAGAAAAATGCACATAGGATAATAAATAGACATCTTGTTTTGTACATGAGAAGCCAACACACAAACATAAGTAAAATAGGACTTACAAATACCACTATTTATTAGCTTGTTAGTAAATTAGTAAATGGGGGTTTAAAGAACTTTTTAACTAAAAAATAAAATATAAAACATTAATTAAAATACATGAGCATACAGATTGAGAGAAACATATGATTATGGGACTATCCTCACCACTAGCCTATTATCTAACCAATTATATCATGTATCAATATTAGAACTATCCTTGAATTCTTAACTTTAACTTGGAAAATCTTGGCAACTAATACTAGACTTCATAATGCACCTTTTCTTAGTTTGTAATTTACTAAAGGTCCATTTATTAACTAACCTAAATTATGAACAACCTAGTCATATTTTTAGACAATTCATTCATTACATTAAAAAGAAAGGACTAAGTTCTCCAAGATTACAATTCTTAGTAACCTTTAACTAAGGTATCAACCCTACTTGTCACACTATCACAAAGCAACACGATACCAATTTGAAAAGAATATTAGTAATTATATTCTTATAATTTACTAAAAATATTATACTAGTATTTAACATATACATGCAATAACCTAGTTAGCTACTCTAATTCATACATACATATCCATGCCATTTAAACATAGAATTGACCACATCAAAAAAGTCAAGGATTAAGTTTGAAAATCATCATAACATTTTATTCATTAAAATAATAGTCTAGGGCTTTGAAATTTCTCACAATCACATAAATAAATTAGCTAGGCATGGACTCTGAAAGTGACTGAATTAAAATAATAGAAAACATAAAAGAAAAATAAGAATAAGAAGAATTAGCTATTGATTAATAGTTTTCCTATTTGAATTCTATGTTGCCTTTAGCCTTCAAATTTTTTGTACGCCAACATATTTTTCATAAATTTCTATATTTACAATTTATGGCTCATTTTGTTATTAACCCTAGCTACATATTTATAGTAAAATAGTACACTAACATATTCTTTTTCATTACTATGATAATTTAATTATGGACCATGGAAAGATCATGATGTATATTGATAACTCTATAAAAATAGAGTCATTAACGCACCTTTTTATTTAATATTTACTTGTTTTATTTAATAAATAGTATTTTTATGGTAAAAAAATATTAAAACACAAACTTTTTGGGATTTTTCTGGAATTTTAATGAAGTTTTTACAAAGGACCAATTAGGAGATACCACATGGCATGCCATGTAGGTAGAAGAGATGACTGGAAAAGCCACATAGATGCCACGTAAGCATGGAGAGTGAATCATGTCGCACCATGTGTGAGGAGGATGAAACACACGCCATGTGTCACCATAGCGTTCAATCCGAGTTCGGAAATCAGTTAATATGCTTTGCCATATGTCGCTACGCCATTGCTCCATGCATTCCATCCGTGCGCCACACCATCCCTTTCCACAAATCACATCGCGCCACATTTCGCTGACTCTGACCGATTTCCCCTACCACACGTTGCTTCCTGATTTGCCCAATGAATTTTTGATGCCACGTTTCGCGTTATGATTGATTGTATTTCTTTTTCTACTCTTTTCTTTATCAATTTTTATGTCTTTCTTTATGAAAAATATGAGCTTTATGAACACAATTATGTGTAATTAATTTATTAATCTAGGGATCAATTAAATAGATTTAAGAGAATTATTTAATTGTTTGTCTTGATTAAATAACATGCATAGTTTCTAGGCAGAGATGTATGATTCTTATGTATGTGATCCATAATTGATGAACTTAATGAGTAGTATGCAATTTAATTAGCATGAAAGTGTGATTAAATTAATTACTATATGATGCGTAGTTTACTTGAGAGATGAATACATGCTAGATTAGATTCAATTGATCATGTCATTAATTGATAATTATATTGGGGAGATTTTAGTGATTCATATGTTTAGAAAATTAGGGGATTAAGTATTTCTAGATATTTTCTCATATATCTTTTTAGTTATCAAATTTGATTTAATCAATTATTGCTATTTATTTTTAGTTATTTTTATTTTTCTTTATTAAAATATAAAAAACACAAAAAACAATTGTTTTTTGTTTTTTTAAGTTTTAAAAATTAGTTTCTAAAAAAATAATCTTCGTGGGAATGATCTTTCCTTATCATTATATTACTTATTGTGATATGTATATTTGTGTATTCGTTGTACACACTTCGTGTGTCACGATCAAGTTTTTGGCACCGTTGTCGAGGATTATTAATATTAGAAATTATTTTTTTTTCTTAATTTTTTTATTTACTTTAATTTTAATCTTAATTTACTTATTTTCTTTTAGTGACTTATTTATTTATTTATTCTAGTTAATTTATTTTCTTTACTTATTTATTTATTTTTTTAACTTTAATTTATTTATTTAGTTGTTAATTTTTTTTTATTTAGACATCTCCTTTAGTATTGTAGAAACAAAGTTGAGTCTATTACATGAGCAGAGTTCGTGAGGGAAAAATCTTTCCTTTAGATCTTGAAATTGAGCATACTTTGAGATCAATTAGAAAATAACAAGTCACCTAAGAAGAAAAAATGGCTAATCTATTAGAAATAATCAACAATGAGCTAAGCTTGAACAATCAAATGCTTTTGATGAATGATAGAGATAGAGCTATGAATTAATATGCAAGTATTATAAGGCCAAATATTCAAGCTAATTAGTTTGAACTAAATGCTACAAACAGTTGGACAATTCAGCGGATTACCAACAGAGGATCCTCACCTTCATCTCCAATTGTTTATTAAAGTTGTAGATTCATTTAAGTTCAATGGTGTGACAAACGAGACATTTAGGCTTAGATTATTCCCTTACTCTTTGCGAGACCATGCTCGAGCTTGGATAAACTCTTTGCCACCTGATTCCATTACAACTTGGAATGGTTTGGCGGAGAAATTCTTGATGAAATACTTCCCACCAACAAAGAATACCAAGCTTAGAAATGATATTACTTCCTACCAACAACATGAAGGAGAATCTCTATATGAAGCATGGGAAAGATTCAAGGAATTGCTAAGGAAGTGCCCTCATCATGGTATTCCTTTTTGGATTCAAATGGAGAATTTTTATAATGGTCTCAATGCTCACACAAGAACTATTGTTGATGCATTTGCTAATGGAAATTTGCTAGCTAAATCTTACAATCAAGCTTATGATTTACTTGAGAAAATGGCAAGCAATAGTTATCCATGGCCAATGGACAGAATGACAGCCATGAGAAAAGTAGCCAAAATGCATAAGGTAAATGATATCACAACACTTACAGCTCAAGTTTCATCTTTGGTTAATCTTTTGAAGGTACAAAACTTGCCAGTGAGTATAAACCAAGTCCAAAATTCAGGAATGTCATGTGTGTTTTATGGAAGAGCTCATTTGTTTGATAATTGTCCAAATAATCCTGAATCCATTTGCTATATGGGTAATATGAATCGAAACAATAATCTATACTCGAACACATATAAACCAAGATGGAGACAACATCCAAATTTCTCTTGGAGTAATAACAACATTCAAGATGGTAATAAATTCAACCATCAATCATTTCTACCACCTAGTTTTCAACAACCACAATAATCATAAGTCCAAGAGAAGAAGCCACCTACTTAGGACAATACAAGTACTTTAATGGGGATGATGAAAGACTTCATCCAATTAGTGATTACAAACATGTCAACTCAAGAGGCATTAATTCAAAATTTGGAGAACCAAATGGGGCAACTTGCTCAGGCTATAAGTCAAAGGCTTCAAGGTAACCTTCCAAGTGACACAATTGTAAACCCAAGAAGAGAAGGTAAGGACCAATGTAATGCCATAGCCTTGAGAAGTGGTAAAACTTTAAAACAAGAACATAAGACATAAAAGGATAAAGAGAAACAAGAAATTAAAAAGGATAAAGAGGACTATAAAACTAAAAAGGATAAGGAGGAACCATAAACAAAAAAAGAGGAGAAGGAATTAGTGGATAAATAGAGTAATGGAAATGAAATAATTCAGCCAAAAAAGAGAAATCTCTACAAACACACTATCCCTTTCCCTCAAAGACTGCAAAAACAAAAGTTAGATATGCAGTTTTCAAAATTTCCAGAAGTCTTCAAGAAGCTACACATAAACATGCCATTTGTAGAGGCACTTGAACAAATTCCATCTTATGCCAAATTCATAAAAATATACTATTAAAGAAAAGGAGGCTTAGAGATCATGAAACAATAACCTTGACTAAAGGTTGTAGTGCCATCCTTAATAGAAAACTACCACAAAAACTAAAAGATGCAAGTAGTTTTGGCATCCCTTGCACTATTGGGAACATTCGTTTTGGCAAGGCACTATGTGACTTGGTTTCTAGCATTAAGCTCATGCCATTATCGGCCTTCAAGAGATTGGGGGTTGTTAAAGCAAAACCCACTTTGGTAATATTACAAATGGTAGATAGATCGATTAAGAGACCTCGGGGTGTGGTGGATGATTTTTTAGTAAAAGTAGACAAATTCATATTTCTGGTGGACTTCATTGTGCTAGACATGGAACATGACCGTGACATTGGTATCATAATTGGTCATCCATTCTTAGTAACCAGAAGGGCACTCATTGATGTACAAAAAGGTGAACTTACAATGAGAATGCAAGATGAACAAGTAATATTTTAAAGTTTTTAAAGAATCTGAACCCCCTGATATTGATAATGCTAATGAATGTTTAAGGATAAATATTACTGATTGTGGAAATAGCTTAAAAGAATTTGTTGATTCACTCAAACTTAAGACTTTAACACATGCTGCTGTAAACAATTACATAAACTCACTAGAAAACAACTCAACCTATTATAACTTTGAAAGTATGGCATCGAAAGTTGATATTGTAGACTGTGTGAAATTTTTGGAGGACACATATCTCATGTATGTATCAAAGGCTTTTATGGAAAATTTTGAGATAGGATCTAAACTCAAACCATCAATTGAAGAGCCACCAAGTTTAGACCCTACACTTCTACCCTCCTATCCCCAATCAAGTATGAAAGTGAAAGAGTCCAATGGAGAGGTGAAAAGATGTTAGAAATACATAAATTGGATGAGTTACGATGAAGTGCTTATAATAATGCCAAGAAGTTCAAAAGAAAAACAAAAATATGGCATGAGAAGAGAATTAAGCATTGTGTTTGCAAGCCAAAACATAAAGTATTATTGAAAAAATCAAGACTCAAGTTATTTCTAGGCAAACTCAAAAGTAAATGGATAATGTGCCTTAGGACTTGATAGGACCATCTAGTCAAGTACGTTAAATGTGACACTGGTTGGGAGACAACCCAACATTATTTTACTTATATTTTCATTGTTTTTGTTTTGTAGGTGAATAAATGTGGAGAGCAATGATGCAACAAGAATGAGCATTTTGGTGATAAATGTGGTGTGTCATGATTAAGGTAGTTTTCTTTTCTTTTACCTTTTCATATTTATATGTGCACATTGGGGACAATGTGTAATTTAAGTTTGGGGGAGGGAACTTCATTCTCTACATTAGTATTTAGTATGCATTTTAAATTTTTAAGGAATTTTTTAATTATTAGGATGTTTTTTTAAATCATGATTTTGGTAGAAATTGATAAATATATGGAAGCTAAATGCATGCATGCTTGATATGAAACATATGAACTCAATGATAAAAATTGGTTTTCATGACTAGGATAAAGAATGTAACATATTTGTTAAGATATTTACATTAATCATATTATTTGCTTGCTAGTTTTGATTTGATTGATTCAATTTTTTATGGACATGTTCATGATTGATTTTGGTGTGCTTATTGAGAGAAAATTTGTAGTGGGTTATAGGATTTGATGATATCTACCAAGTTTTAGAATCTATTTGATTATTCCCTTAAGGCGAAATCCAAAATAGTATTTAGCAAGAGAAATGATTTAGGCCTTATTTGGATCGATTGAGCCTTTCAAGCTAACCATTGTTAATATCTTTAGTTACCTATTTGAGCCTAACAAAGAACCATTCATATCTTTAACCCACATTTAATGCCTAACTAATAAGTATTACCTTTATCCTTGCACATTTAATTTGTATGAAGAAAAAAATTGCAATAATGTGTTGTGCTTTAGAGTAAGGTGAAATGTAATAGACCCCATTAAAAAAAGAAAAAAAAGAAAAGAGTGAAACTCAAACCACAATTATCCCTCTAAATAAAAGAAAATAAAGTTGAAAATAAGTTTGGGGGTGTTGTGAAGTTACCAAAAAAAAAGAGAGAAAAGAGATGTGGAATTAAAAAATATGAAAAAAATGTCAAAAAAGGGTGCACTAAAATATCAAGTAAAAGCTCAATTGCAGTTAAAAAGTACCTGATGAAAAAAAAGCTAAGGTGTGGAAAGACCCTAAAATGTCTTCATTTATCGACCCCCAACCTAAGCCTTACATTACAACCATGTAAAGTCCTTATTGATCTTGAGCTAAGTGCATATTTATATTAGTGGAGAGGGATGTGAAAAAGACTTATGAGACTTGTTCTAAGATTGAATTGATTAGCATGCTCATATATGTTGATTTCATGAGTGCATTGGATGATATCATGTGCAACACACACACACGAATCAATTTTTCAAAAACCTTGCATATCCTTGTATTGATGGAACGTTGATTGATGAATATATGAACCTTTTTATCATAGACTTGTACGACTTTTAAGAGGGATAGTTTCTGTAAAATATGCATGTATTAATGGAAGTATATTTATGAATATACTACCCAAGTTCTTTTATTCAGTTATACTTAGCTTTACTTGAGGACAAGTAAAGATTTAAGTTTGGGGGTGTTATGACTCTATGAAAATAAAGTCATTAGTACACCTTTTTACATAATATTTACTTATTTTATTAAATAAATAGTATCTTTATGGTAAAATATATTAAAATATAATTTTTTTAATGAAAATGGGTGAAAATATATTTTTTGGATTTTTCATGAATTTTTAACGTAGGACTAATCAAGAGCTGCCATATGGCATGCTACACAGGTAGAATAGCTGACTGGGAAAGCCATGCAAATGCCACTTAAGCACGGAGAGAAATCCACGTCACACCATGTGTTAGCACAACATTCAATTCGAGTTCAGAAATCGGTCAACATGCCATGCCACATGTCGCTACGCCATTGCTCTACGCATTCCACCTGTGCACCACACCATCCCTTTCTGCAAATCACATTGCACCATGTGTTACTGACTCAACGAGCGTTGACTTTGATCGATCTCCCCTACCATGCGTCGCTCCCTGATCTACCCAATGAATTTTTGATGCCATATGTCACGTTATGATTGGCTAGAATTATCAGTTTTGCTTGTTTTGATCATAGCCCTTGATCTGAAGTTAATCTGATGGTCCATATTGCACCTAAGCTTTATTTAAGCCCCTAATCATTCCATAAACCCTAATTTGCCTCCATTAGCATAATTTTGGTCAATTTTTGGAGCTAGAAAGAGAGAAAATTACAGAAAAACTCAAGAGAAGACACAATTTTGGTGGAGATTCAAGAAGAAATTAATACTACAATTTATTATATTTATTGTATTTCTTTTTCTACTCTTTTCTTTATCAATTTTTATGTCTTTCTTTATGAAAAATATGAGCTTTATAAACACAATTATGTGTAATTAATTTATTAATCTAGGGATCTTATGAACCCAATTTTCACCATATAGTGGTTTAATATTTTACCTCAATTATAATTATAATTTAATTATATTATTTAATCTCATTTGTATGCTATTAATTGTTTAGCCAACAATTTATCTATAGAGGCAATTAAATAGATTTGAGAGAATTATTTAATTGTTTGTCTTGATTAAATAACATGCACAGTTTCTAGACAGAGATGTATGATTCTTATGTATGTGATCCATAATTGATGAACTTAATGAGTACTATGCAATTTAATTAGCATGAGAGTGTGATTAAATTAATTACTATATGATATGTAGTTTACTTAAGAGAGGAATAAATACTAGATTAGAATCAATTGATAATTATATTGGAGAGATTTTAGGGATTCACATGTTTAGAAAATTAGGGGATTAAGTATTCCTAGATATTTTCTCATATATCTTTTTATTTACCAAATTTGATTTAATCAATAATTGCTATTTACTTTTAGTTATTTTAATTTTGCTTCATTAAAATATAAAAACACAAAAAAAATTGATTTTTATTTTTTTAAGTTTTAAAAATTAGTTTCTAATAAAATAATCTCCATGGAATGATCTTTTCTTATTATTATATTATTTGTTGCGATACGTATACTTGCGTATTCATTGTATACACTTCGTTTGTGGTGATCATATGTCTATAAAGATATTCATCTTTGTCATCTATTTTTGCTTTCAAAATAGCTCTTCAATATTCATGTGAAGTATTTGTTTCAATTATCATTTTATCACCTTGACCTATATGGTATAAAGTTGGTAAGATTTTTACACGTGCTTTTACTTTATCCATATACAGAGTATGTTGTTCTATCCATTTCTAGACTTGATATTTTTAAAAAAATTTCTTGTATGGGTTTTTGCATTTATGCAAGTTTCTTGATATATACTTCAATATAGGTTAAACATCCTAGAAATCTTTGTAATTGATTTTTGTCCTTTAATTCATTCGGTAATCCTTGAATGTTATTTAGTATATCAGGTGTTAGATTATGTTTTTCATCTTCAATTTTCAGCCCCAAATACTTAATTTTTTGTTGAACAACTTTCTTCTTTGAAAGTACAATGCCTTCCTTTCAATATTCTTGTAAAATATTAATAATATCTATTTAAATTATTACTGAAAATTAAAATATCATCAATATAAACATAATAAAAAATTTGTAATTTATTGAAGATGTTATCCATATATCTTTAAAAGATACTTGGAGCTTTTTTTAATTCAAATGGTACAACAGTCCATTGGAAATATCTTTGGGTACAACTAAATACTGCTAATTTTTGAGATTCTTCATCTAGTTTTATTTGTTAAAATCCACCTTTATAATCAAAACTTGAGAAGTATTTATTTCCTTTATTAATGATAACAATTCTTCTTTCTTTGGAATAAGGTATCCATCATTTATGGTTTCTTTATTCAATGCTTTGAAGTTTATTACAATTCTTTCTCTCTTTTTTTCCTTTTTAGCTTCTTTTTTTACTAAGAATGCCAGACTAAAGTGAGGTGAATTACTTGATATTATGACTTTTAGTTCTAAAAGTTCTTGAATTTATTTTTCAAATTCAACCATGTCTTATGGAGTATAAATTGTTGATTTTACTCTAATAACCTTGTTAAGGTCCCTTAATTTTATATCGACAATCATTTTAGATTTATTAATTTTTTAATACAAAGAATTTTTTGTGCTTACTGTTTTTAATAATTTTCTTATACCTACTATGACTTTATCTTCCTGTATTTCATTAAGAAACATGTTTTGTTTCTTTTCTATATCTAATAAAATATTTTTTTAATAATGTTTTTATTGTTGCTTTATGTCTATTTCACCATATTTTTCCTTTTATGTTGTTACATAAAAGTTGGGTTTGATATAGTCAAAGCTTGCTTATTTTTGATACATAAATGGTTTTACCATTTAGTGTTGTTAGACTTATATTTTCTAAATATTGTGTAAAAAGTTAATATAAGTTTAGGAAATTATTTTATATTAATAAATCAACTCATGTTTCTTGTTGACATGTGATAGGAATATGAAAAATTTCTCCTCCAATAGTTATATCTATATCTTTTGAAACCTTATTAAGATTTATTGTAGTATTATTGGCAATTCTTACAATTAAATATTTTGGTGTTTGTTTGTAGTATTCTTTTTGGAATACATATTTACTTGCTACACACATATTAACTCTTGTATTATATGCATGTAAATAATAGCTAGCTTTGTTTTTAAATTTTAGTCCTACATTAATATAGATATTATTTGAATTTGTAAAACTATACAAAACATTCATCTTCTAATAAAGAGTATCCATATTTTGAGTCGGTTATTTCCTCATCAATTGTCTTTAATAGATAAATACTATAAGTATCATCTATATCTAATTCCCTATTTTGTTCTAATTTCATCTTAAAAGTTTCATCTAAGATTTTTGCTTTCTGTGAAAATTTATTTTTAAATTCTTTCTTATGTTGAAGCCTATTAGGGCATTTATCAGCATAATGTCATTTTTCATTACAGATCCAACATCTACATTTTTTTTCCTGATGGGTAATAAATTTTTTTCTGGAGGTTTATACCTTTTTCTTCCAAAATATCTCCTCCTATAAGGTTCTCTATTAGGCATTATTTTATATTTTTGGAAGTCTTCTTTTCTAAATTTATATCTTTTAAATGTTCTGGTTCTTTTATATTTTTTATACTTTTGATTGTAAGGTTTTATATTACACCCATACTTTTTTTGGCATTCTTAAATCTCTTATATAACAATAGATTTTGTCATTTTCTCTTATTTTTTTATATTCCTTTCTTTCTATACACTTGATTATTATCCATTTTAAGACTTCTTATTCTTTCTCCGAAGGTATCTGGTATATTTTTCTTATTTCTTTTATTCCATCATTCTGTAAAGGTTTTTTTGTAATGTTTCAAGTAATTTTTGAAAGAGCATTTCTTTATAAGTTTCTTGCATATAAGGTGGTAGTTTATGAAAGTACATTTTGTATTCACAAATAAAGGAATCTATAAAACACATGTTACATATTACCATATTTTCTAGATACCATTTGGCTTCCTCAATTTTATTTTCAGTAGATTTAATGATGTGTCTTTATTTATCTTCTTCAAATAATTCTTGGTATATTTTATTTACTATAGTTTCTAAATATTCTCTACCTGTGGAGGAGTTTGCCTACACTAATAGATATTGTTGTTCTATTAAATTTATAAATCAAATTTTAATATTTTCTGCCATTTTGTGAGCTACTAAGACTCTACAAGTTAAAGGGTTTGATTATGTAGTTTAAAAATTTTGTATGATTACTCTCATACCACTTGACCATTCACCTAAGGTTTTTTTCCTATCCCTTATATAGTCTAAATCTGGTGGGATACTACCTCTAGTTCCCCAATGTAATCCTTGTTCCATTATGGGTTATTGTTTCCTTCTATAAGGAATATCAACTTCTTTTGATCTTTATCAATTCCTTTCTTCCATATATGGGTTAGATCTTTCTTCTTGGTAAGGAACTAGCAATGAAATTAGTTTTATATGACCTTTTGAGGTCATAATTTCTAGTTCATAATTAGTCTCATTGATTATTGTCATATCATCTTTCTCTTTGTTTGCACAGAGCTTTTCATCATAATGTTTTCCTAGCTCTTCATTAGTTAGTGTTAAAAAAAATAATTAATTTTCCTACATCCCTATTTTCAAAGTCCATAATTTGTTCTTCTAATTCTTTTCTATATTCTATTAAACTATTATTATAGCTTTTTCTTTATCTTTAGAATTTTCTTCGTTTTTTTTTTCATTCTTAGGCATAATTCATTTGATTTTCTAGGTATTTCTTATTTTAATCCTTCAAATGGAATGATTATGACTTATAATTTGATTGTTTCTGAGTATGTTATATATTCTATAAATTTCTCATGTATATTTTGTTGTAATTTTTCATAATTTCTCTTATCTCATTTATGAGTTCCCTTTGGCTTTTATCTATGTCTTGTAAGGACTTAATATTTGATTATGGTGTTTTATCCATTTCTTTTGCTAAAAGAATCAAGGCTTTCATTATTGTTATTTGATTTTTGATATGCCTATTAGGCTTTCATTAAGTTCTAAGCCTATATCTTGTAATTTGTTTTTAAACATCTTCTTGTTATTTTTTTCCTAGTATTACATCATGTACTAATGTTATCATTACTTGGACTTCTTGTTTTACTTCTATAATTTATTTTCCTTTGTTAGAAGTTTCTCCTTCATTGTCTATAAAGGTAAACCTTGGTATATTTTTATTTTTGAATAGATTACTTTTTCTTCCTTGTATTTGATGCTTTTCTTTAACATCTAAGTGTCATTTCTTTGATATTTTAAAGTCTATTAGTCTTTCTAATTTTATTATTTTTCCAAATTCCTATAAGGTTTTATCTATTCCTATAAATTCATTTTTGTCCCTTATATTAAACTCTTATGACTATTTGTTAATAAATACCCTAGTATGTAGTGTATTGAAAATGTTTGATTTTCTTATTTCATTAAATCTCATCTTTCCAATACATAAGCTAAACTTAACACTTGGTTTGAGTTTTTATCATGAATATTAATAGCAAACCTAGGATATGTTTTAAATTTTAGTTTTTAGCATCCTAAGTTACCATAAATCATTCCTAATAAAGCATATTTCTTTTTTATATTCTATTATCTAGTAGTGTTAGTTTTATTGATGTATCAATTTCTTCTCTAAAATGAGCTTTTATTAGTATTTGGATTCCTCTTAAATTAATGTATCCAATCTTTTCTTTATCATTTTAAGGAATTTTTGATAGTTTATTCATTATGGTTTTCTTTTCAGTTGATGATATATTTTACTTTCCTTTTGCATCTATGAAATTGATACTTATTTTTGTATTATTTATTTCATAATAAATTATATTTTTTCTTAAAAACATTTCCCTAGTTTTAAAAATGATAGATCTTTAAACTCATCTCCTTCGTTAAGATTTAACCTTGCTTTTTGAATTTCTTCGACTTTCTTTTTGCTAATTACCCTTTCTTATGAGAAGCATCTTGAAATTTCTTCTATTTCTACTTCTAATATTCCTTGGTTTCCTATTACTTCTTGATGTTTTATTATTTCTGCCATTTTTTTATTCTTTGTGATGTTTAACAAATTTTTCATTATTATATGTAAGGTCTTACATAAAAATATTTTAGCTTAAAATCTTCTAAAGGGTAAAATGGTATTTTTAGAAGGAATAAATCTTTGTTCTTTTTCTAGATAGGTTTTTTAGTCCAAGTTGGGCAAATATATCTCATACATATGCCTTTGTGCTTGAAAGCCTCCAAAAATATTGGTTTTTTCAAAATTATTGCCTTGAAAAGTAAGGCATGTGTCAATGAGATATCCTATTGAAGAACATATGCCACAAGCTCTAACCTATCCACTAGTTAACTATTGTCCCAAAACAATTAGATTATTAATTTGAACCTCAAGAGTAAGATTAATGCTACCTCATTTACCTTTGTTTAAGGGTTACTATAGATGTCAAATTGTTAAGAGTTTGCTGCCATAATTGCAATAAAATTTCTTGCCTCATGGGAAGTTTTGTTCACTAAGGCTCTTTACTAGCAGCATCAACCATGGCTTCTCTCCATGTGCATTCATCCTTCATAGAAATATTGGAGATGGCAATTGCTCACTAATTTGATGGTGAGGATAGCCTCCATATAAGCTCTTGAATCTCTCCTAGTATTCATATAGGGTTTCCCTATTGAATTGCCTTATGCCACATAATTTTTCTAATTTGTGTGGCCCTAAAAGATGGAAAGTATGTCTCCAAAAATAATTTGGTCATGTCAAACTAATTAGAGATAGTACCTAAAAGAAGATAATAAATCCATTCCTTTGGACTATAAGTGAAAAGAGGAATGCTTTAAGTTTAATTTACTCTTCATTGATCCCAACTGGTTTCGTGGAACAACAAACCACATGAAAATATTTTAAATGCTTAGTTGAATATTCTCAACTAAACCCTTAAATGTAGTTGAATGTTGTTGCTATCTTTTTTGTGTTCAGTCTCAAGTTCATTTGATAAAATTGATTATGTTGTATTAGCTTGTAGTGACCCTTTTGATCTTAAATTGTAAGAATGTTGTTGTTACATTTAGATCATAAAAGAAAAATTAAAAGGAAAAGTTAGTAAACTAAAAAGTAAAACAAAAATCTAAAAAGAAATTAAATTAGTGAAATAAAAATCTAAAAATTAAAATATGAGAAAACTAAAATAAAAATTAATCTAATAATTAGTGAAAATAAGTTAGTATAAAAATATAAAAGATAAAATAAAATAAAATAAAAATTAAAAATAATTAATGGCAAAATTGTAAAAGCAATCTCCGATAATGACGTCAAAAATAGAATATGCTTAGAAACACACAAATATATGTGATCAAACTATACAAGTAATAAGTATTTTAAGAATATAGGTTGTTGAACCGAAGAGAATTGCTATAATAAATATCACTATTTATTAACTTCTTGGTAAATTAGTAAAGGGGTTTCAAAAATTATTTTTAACTAAAAATAAAATATAAAAACATTAACTAAAATACATGAGCACATAGATTAAGAGAAACATTTTATTATATGATTATCCTTACTACTAGTCTATTATCTAACCAATTATATCATAAATCAATATTAGAACTATCCTTGACTTCTTAACCTTAGCTTGGAAAATCTAGGCAACTAAGGCTAGACTTCATAATGCACCTTTTTTTAGTGTACTTTCTTAAAGATCCACTTATTAACCAATTTAAATCATAAACGACCTAGTCATATCACTAGATAACTCATTCATTGCATTACATTTTGAAAAAGAAACTACTAAACTCTATAAGATTATAGTTCTTATTAACCTTTAACGAAAGTATCAAACCTACTTGTCAAACTATCACAAAGCAAAAAGATACCATTCTGAATGAGAATATTAGAAATTATATTCTCATAATATACTAACAATCTTATACTAGCATTAAACATATACATGTAATAAACTAGTTAGCTATTGTAATTCATACATGTAAATCCATGGCATTTAAACATAGAATTGGCCACATCAAAAATCAAGGAATGAATCTAAAAATTATCATAACATTTTATTAAATAAAATCATAGTCCAAGGCTTGAAAATTTCCCACAATCATATAAATAAATTAGCAAGGCATAGATTCTAAAAAATCATAATTAAAATAATAGAAAACATAGAAGAAAAATAAGAATAAGAATAAAAGTTGATGATTAATATCAATGGCTGAATTTGAACTCCTTAATTGTCTCTTTGAATTCTATCTTGCCTCTAGCCTTGAATTTCTCTATAGACCTATGTATTTCCTATAAATTTATGTCTATAACTTGTGGTTCCTTTTGTTATAAACCCTAGCTATATATTTATAGTAAAAGAGTCATAATGTAGTTACAATGCAGTTAGGATTAGGGTTGTAGAGGTTTAAAACAATTAAAATACTAATCTAACAAATCTAAAACTGTTTGGATAGATTTGCGCTTGAAATAAGGCGTTTGATTGCAAATCCAACTACACTGGCCATGAAGTGTGCCAACTCATACTACGTTATGACCTTGTTTCCAATTTTGTAAAAATTCATCCTTAGAGTGATATGTCATGGTGCATATGAAATCATGCTATGACACAAACTTAATTTTTCAATTTAATGTTTTGACCCTTCCTTAATGTATCTTGTATAAATATTTGCATTTAAGTCCTGTGTTGTATGAAAATTATGCCTCTAATTATGAGGATTAAAATCTTTTGTCATTTTCATTTTTTAAGTCCAAAAGTATTAAAATAAATAAAAACATATCTCGTGATTTTGAAAACACAATTTGTAAAATACTTAGTTAAAATGAGATATTAAAACCTAATTCATTATTTTTAATTAGATAAATCATAAGATATATGTGTTTTTTAGGCACATATCAATGTGTAATCTTGATCTTCAAAGGGGTCTTGAAATCTAGAATGGTTTCTCTTTTCTTCCTGAATATGGAAAATCTTCCACAACTACCTCCAAATTCATTTTAAGTCTATAAATAATCCTAATGAAATATTATAAGCCATTTAAATGTATAATAATGATTAGAATTCATATCCCTAATTTTAGTATGTGCATTGAGGAACACCTTTTTTTCTCCACGATGCACAGCTTAAAATCACCCTAGAGTAAAACTTGAGGCTTGTCCATTATGGCACACATTTTCTTCCTCTATGATACACATTATTTAATTGGCCCAGTAGTAGAAACCATAGGTTGACTACAGTGGTGCATATTTTAATCTACTGTAGAATGCATTGTGTGAGTTGATAATGTAAATTTTGTGAGTACTGGTGATATTCATGAACAAAATATTTGTATGTAATATTAGTTTCTAGGTGTGTCTTTTAAGAATATTTTCAAGTTGAAGAAACTATCGAGCCTCAATGATTACATCTCAATTATTTCTCTATTTCCGTGCATGTTAGATTTCATATTAGACATATAGGAACATTGTGCAAATAGGTCACTGGATCGATCAAGTGGTGACTAGATCGATTGAGCTTAATTAAAACTAGTTGAATAAATTTCTAATATGACTAGATTGATTGAAGTATTAACTCAATTGATCAAGCACTAGATTGGTCCAAATTAATTAATTTTTCACTAGATTGATTGTAACATAACTAGATCAATCGATCAAGCTTGACTATATCGCTCGAGCGACCAACTCGATCGATCAAGTTAAGTGTAGATCGATTAAGAAACCAAGTTTTCAAATTTAACCTAATGTTTATTCAAGCCAATTAGTATTTTTACTATATTGTTCTCATATTTTGAAGCTCTTCTAAATACTTTTAAATATAGTTATGTAATTAACCTTTGACCTAAGGTTTCAATTCAGGCTATTTAATCATACCATTAGCTCACAATTTTGTTAACCACATTCAAGGAGTTTTTTCTACATCTTAATATCTCTTTTATTATTTTAAAAATTATTTTCAAGTAGCTTTTTTTATTGAGTTAATTTATCAAATATTTGTGGTTGTGTTTGATGTTAATAAGCATATACAATATTTGTGATATTGTGCTTTTAACATATTGTTCTAGGATTTCTAGTTGATTTTGTTTTGCCGACTTATCTATTAAATCATCTAGTTAGGATTATTCATTATAGAATCTACTCTAAAACAACCACTTGCACTTATGTTATTGTACTAATCTTTCAGGTGCTAGCTATATAGGTTTGATTGACTCGTATGATGAAAGCATTGGCTTGTAAGTAGAATACTTGGGGATATTATCTTTGTGGGTAGTTTGAGTCCTAACCTTGTAACTAGACCTCATTTTTCATAGTAGATAGTTAAGTGGTTTGATGGACTAGTTGTTTTCCTCTTAGTTCATTGGTGTAACCTAGGTTGTTTCCACCTAAAAATTCCACGTCTTAATCCTTATATTTTTTCATTACTTTATTTGCACATGATTTCATGTTTGGTCATTTTGTGAATTTTTAATTTGTTATACTTTCATTGATAATCTTTTCATAACCCTCACCCCTTACAAAGTAGTTGATTATTAATGCAAGGCTTATATGATGCAAACCAAGGAGCTGGACATGTTAATCATACAAGTGTGAATGTAGCTGAATTTGCACAAGACCCTTTGTCACTTCCTAGTAACCCAATTACAAGACTTAGAGCTAAACGTTTCAAGGAAGCACTAAATGGGCTAATCTAAGAGAATTGGGCTAATTCTAAAAAGACCAAGATGGGCTCAAATAATAATCAAGGTATATTCCATGTCATCAAAGCAATTGAAGAGGCTAATTATCATGCAAATTCGTAACCAACATGGTTTGACCATTAAATGGTGTGAATTTTAAAATTTTTATGGATATTAAATAAGAGAATAACTTGGTTTTGGTTGGGCATGTTAAAATACATTAAATCTAATCATTTAACTATTTATTGGGTATCATTAGAAGTCCAAGGTTCCAAAAAAGGTAAAGAACTTATTTAGGCTAATTTTTGTGCTGTAATTATAACTTTGCATATTCTTAGAAGGTTTCTCCAAGTATATAGATGAGTACTACAATTTTTAAAGATATATTGGATTATTCAAAAAATTATCATCTTGTGAGATCTTATGTTCCTCTTAGTTCTTAAAAAAACTCTTAAACTTATCAGGTTAATCTTGTGGCATTCAAACAACCAAACTTATCACCTTGAATTCTTGAGAGAGTTCTTATAATTTCTTGTTATGCCATTTCAATCCTTTGTAGTCTTGATTTTAATCTTGTTAGGTGACAGATTAAGACTTAACAAATCTTATCTTCATGATCTATGGGTTTTAATCCATCATTGTTATCAGATTTCATCACAATTGTTGCTGGAGTTTGTATAATTTTGGTATCCGAACATTGTTTCTAAGATAAGTTTGACTATCTTTTATTTTCATTATATTTCCTAATTTCCTATTCCTTACTATAAAAAAGTATACAATTTCAGTTAGAAATTTCTCAGTACTTGATTCAAATAATAATTTTTTTCCTTTCAAGTTCTTGATCTTTTCTATGAGCATTGGTTGTTTCTCATTTTTGAATTGCTATTGGATTATTTTGAATTAGTTTCTTGAAGTTCAATTAAGAAGTAAAGAAGAGACAAAAGAGAGGAAAAAGGAATAAGTGTGTAAGACCATAAGAGGTTAAAAGTCAATTAGAATGTAAACATGAGTGCAAGTGTATCAATTCTTGAGTGCAATATGTGAGGGAGTGCTTGTGGCAATTCTAAACTTGTTTTGCAGATTCTAAGCATGTCCAATAATTAAGAAAAAGACACAACCAAAGAATATTGACAACCCATAACTACGAACCTCCAAATGAAAGCATTGTTAGAGGAGATGAGGTGTATGATAAGGGCTGAATTAGAGCCTATTCATGAGAGGTTAGACATGGTAGAAGCGGGGACTCCTAGGAGACAATAACAAGACATCCTCAATAGGCAGCAAAATGGGTGTGTTCTGTGACAAAATGTTGATGAAGAGGAAGAGACGGAGGATTTTGATAAGCCATATTTAAACTGAGGTAGGTTTAAGCATAGATATGAGAATATAGAAGCTAGGATGGGTAGGCCTAGGAGGGATAATGATTTAGGAAACATAAAGATTAAAATTCCATCTTTTCAAGGTAAAAATGATCTTGAAGTTTATTTGGAGTGGGAAACTAAAATGGAGATTGTGTTTGATTGTCACAATTACTTAGAGTTAAAAAAGGTTAAGTTGGTTGTAATTGAATTTACCAATAATTCTATTGTTTGGTGGGATCAATTACTAATTAATAGGAGGAGGAATAGAGAGCCATATGTGGACACTTGGGAGAAGATGAAAATTATTATGAGAAAGAATTTTCTACGAAATCACTATTATAAAGGATTGCATCAAAAGTTACAGAGGTTAACACAATATTCGAAGAGTATGGATAAGTGTTACAAGGAGATGAAGGTAGCTATGATCCAAGATAATGTAGAAGAGGACCAGGAAGCCACTATGGCTAGATTTTTGTACGGTTTAAAACGTGAGATTGTGGATGTAGTTGAGATGCAGAACTATGTTGAGTTAATGGATATGGTATATCAAGCCATAAAAGTGGAGGAACAACTCAAACGAAAGGTATTATCTAGCACAGGACATCCTATGGCACCACTAATCCGTGAAGGATAGCTCCAAAAAGGGATAAATAGCTACAAAATTAGCCAAAACCTAAACTATGTAAGAATGTCAACTCAAAGACCGTCACTACTTGAGGTAACACCAAGACTTTGAGTTCCAAAACATGTGATATTTAAGTGTTTGAAATGTTAGCAGCGGGGACATATATCTAGCCAATGTGTAAACAAAACGATGATAGTGATATATGCTCAAGGAGATCTAGAGTAGAAGAATGAGGAAGAGGTAGATGATGACATGCCATCTTTGGAGGATGCCGATGATGAAAAAATGTTGTGGTTGGAGAAATTGTTTCATACTTAGTGCTTAGTAAATAACAAAGTTTGTATTGTCATTATCGATGGAGGGAGTTGCATAAATGTAGCCAACACTCATTTGGTGAAGAAATTATCATTAACTACCTTGAAACATCCTTAACCTTACCAACTTCAGTGGATGAATGAATGTGGAAAAGTCAAGGTGACAAGACAAGTGTTGGTGGCATTATCCATTGGAAAATATGAGGATAAGGTACTTTGTGATATGGTTCCTATGCACGCATGCCATTTAGTGTTAGGGAGACCATAGCAGTGTGATTTGAGGGTTATGCATGATGGATTCACAAATAAGTATTCTTTCACTCTTAAAATGAAACCTATTACTCTTGTGCCACCAATTAAAGTTATAAAGATCAAATGAAAAAAAGGGAAAAGAAAGGAAGGTCGAATTAAAAAAAAAGAGTTTAAAAAAAGGAGAGAAAAACATTGATCAGAGTGAAAAAGAAAGAGAGAGGATTTCGGCCATAGTGAGACCAAGAGAGAAAAAAATCAATTATATTGCAAAAAAAGTGAGACCAAGAGAGAATTATTTTCACATCAGCCTCTTAGTGTACTCATGTACAAGGAAACTTTTATATATACTAATGGTTTTGTTGGTTCCTTGCCAAGCAATATTGTTTATCTTTTGTAGGAGTTTGAAGATGTACTTCCTAAAGAGGTACCTTATGGTTTACCTCTAATTCTAGGGATTGAACATCAAATTGATTTCATATCTAGTGCATCAATTCCAAACCGGTCTGCTTATAGGAGTAATCTTGAGGAGACCAAGGAACTTCAAAGGCAAGTAGGTGAACTATTATAGAAGGGTATGTGCATGAAAGCATGAGTCCTTGTGAGGTTCCGGTGGTATTAGTTCCTAAGAAGGATGGAACATGAAGGATGGGTGTTGACTGTCGAACCATCAATAACATAATGGTAAAGTATCGTCATCCCATTCCTAGATTAGATTATATACTGAATGAATTGTATGGTTCTTTTTTTTTTACCAAAACAATGATCTTAAGAGTGCATATCATCATATTAGGATGAAGGAAGGTGATGAATGGAAACTACTTTTAAGACTAAATATGGTTTGTATAAGTGGTTAGTGATGCCTTTCAGTTTAACTAATACTCCAAACACATTTATGCATTTGATGAATCATGTTTTGTGTGCATTTATGGGCAGATTTGTAATTATGTATTTTGATGATATCCTAATTTATAGCAAAAATTGGAAGAACATGTAATACATTTGAAATATGTTTTGAAAATTCTAAGGAAAGAAAGGTTGTTTGATAACCTTAAAAAGTGCAACTTTTGCATGGATAAGCATATAATTCTTGGTTTTGTTGTTAGCAAGAGAGGAATTGAGGTAGACGAGGAAAAGGTGAAGACAATCCAAAAGTGGCCATCGCCTACAACAATCAACCAAGTGAGGAGTTTCAACGGCTTAGCTAGTTTCTATAGACGATTTGTGCATGATTTTAGTAGTTTAGCCACCCCTCTTACTGAAGTCATCAAGAAAAATGTACCATTTAAGTGGGGGAAAGAACAATAAAAGAATATAATCCGATCAAAGAAAAGTTATCTAATGCACCTTTGCTTG
Organism: Hippophae gyantsensis; assembly: GCA_030763125.1. NCBI lineage: Eukaryota > Viridiplantae > Streptophyta > Magnoliopsida > Rosales > Elaeagnaceae > Hippophae > Hippophae gyantsensis. The sequence goes on along the minus strand of CM061032.1, from coordinate 39,181,851 downwards.
TCTTTCCTAACTTTACTAAAAAATTTGAAATAAAGTGTGATGCTTCATGAATAGGTATTGGAGATATTTTGAAGCAAGAAGGTTGTCCAGTTGCTTATTTTAGTGAAAGGTTAAATGGGGCAACCCTAAATTACCCCACATATGATAAGGAGTTGTATGCCTTGGTAAGGGCTTTTGAAAATTGGCAACACTATCTATGGCCAAAGGAATTTGTGATTCACATAGATTATAAATCTTTGAAAAAATTGAAAGGAAAGCAAAGGTTAAACAAACTCTATGCCAAGTGGGTGGAATTCATTGAAACATTTCCTTATGTGATTAGATACAAGGAAGGTAATGAAAATGTGGTGGTTTATGCATTATTCCAAAGGTATGCTTTACTCTCCATTTTACAAGCATGATGGACTTTTATTTTAGAAAAATAAGTTATGTGTGCTTATGTGTTATTTGCATGAATTTCTTGTGATAGAAGCTTATGGTGGTGGTTTGATGGGTCATTTTGGTGTAACTAAGACTTTAGGAATTTTGCATGATCATTTTTTTGGCCTCATATGAAACGTGATGTGGAAAGAATCTATGAGAAGTGTATCACATGTAAACAAGCTAAGTCTAATTTGCAACCTCATGGTTTGTACACCCCTTTTCCAATACCTAGTGAACCTTGGACTGATATTTCTATTGTTTTTAGGTTTACCTAGGATTAAGAGGGGGAGAGATTCAATTTTTATGGTGGTATATAGATTTTCCAAGATGACACACTTTATTGCATGTCCTAAAATTCATGATGCATCACATATAGCTGATTTGTTCTTCAAAGAGATTATTAGGATACATAGTATACCTAGGATTATTGTTTCTGATAGGGATGCAAAGTTTTTGAGTTACTTGTCAAAGACTTTGTGGAGAAAGTTAGGAAACAAGTTATTTTCTACTACTTGTCATCCATATACAGATGGTCAAATTGAAGTAGTAAATAAAACTTTTACTTCTTTGTTGTGTGCTATCATTTAAAAGAACTTGAAAACATGGGAAGATTATTTTCCACATGTTGAATTTTCTTACAATGCATTCTATCATTAAAAAGAAATTGAAAACATGGAAAGATTTTTTTCCATATGTTGAATTTTCTTACAATAGAAGTATACATTATGCATCTAAGTTTTCACCATTTGAAATTTTTTATGATTTTAACCCATTTTCACCTTTGGATTTAACTTCTTTACCTTTGAATGAACGTGTAAACTTAGATGGCATAAAGAAAGTAGAATTTTTAAAGATGATTCATGAAAAGGCACAGCTAAACATGGAAATGAGTACTAAACAATATGTCCAACAAACCAACAAGGGACACAAGAAGGTAGTGTTTGAACCAGGAGATTGGGTTTGGTTGCATATAAGGAAGGACCATTTTCCAGAGAAATGACATTGAAAACTCCTACCTTGGGGTGATGGACCATTTCAAGTAGTGGAACACATCAATGATAATGCCTTCAAGCTTGACTTACCAGGTGAGTATGGTGTTAAGGCAAGCTTTAATATTGCTAAATTGTCTCATTTTGATGTAAGTGATGATTTAAGGACAAATCCTTCTCAAGAAGAGTAGAATGATGCAAACCAAGGAGCTAGATATGTTAATCATACAACTAGGAACATAGTTGAATTTGCACAAGATCATTTGTCACTTTCCAATGGCCCAATTACAAGACATAGAGCCAAATGATTCAAGCAAGCACTAAATGGGATAATCTAAGAGAATTGGGTTATTCTAAAAAGACCCAGATGGGCTCAAATAATAATCAAGGCCTAGTCCATGTCATCAAATCAATTAAAGAGGCTAATTAGCATGCAAATTGGTAACCAGCATGGTTTGACCATTAATAGGTGTGAATTTGAAGAGTTTCAAGGATATTAAATAGAAGAATAACTTGGTCCTGGCTAGGCATGTTAAAATACATTGAATCTAGTTATTTAGCTAATTATTGGATGTCTTTAGAAGTCCAAAGGTCCAAAAAAGGTAAAGAACTTATTTAGGATAATTTTTATGTTGTAATTATGACTTTGCCTATTCTTGGGGGGTTGCTCCAAATATATAGATGAGTACTACGAATTTTAAAGATATATTGGATTATTCAAAAAATTATCATATTGTGAGGTCTTCTATTCCTTTTAGTTTTTAAAAAGAACTCATGAATTGTGGAATTCAAACAACCAAACTTATCACCTTGAATTCTTAAGAGAATTCTTAGGTTTTCTTGGTGTGGCATTTCAATCCTTTATAGTCTTGATTTTCATCTTGTTAGGTGACAGGTTAAGACTCAACAAATCTTATCTTCACAATCTTGGGGCATTTTTATCAAGTTTCATCAAAATTGTTGGTAGAGTTCGTATCATTTTATGCCTTAGTCTTTTTTTTTTCTCTTAGGGTGCTATTTAAGTGTTCCAAGTATTATATCTTCGTGTGTTGATATTTTTTTTATGTCTTTTGAAACTAAAAACACCTTAAGTACATCAAAACATACATGTGATTCCAAAAATAAAGATTTGTATAAACAATCAAGTAAAAATGCTATAATCAAACATATTCATTCCAAATAAGCACATTAAATCACAAAATATGAGTGCTTTTTAAGTACTTATCACAACCTCCAATCAACTTCCTACTAGACTCTAGTAAGTGAAGCAATCTAAAAACCTAAAAGAAAGAATAAATAAACTAAACTATACTAACTTGAATCGCTTTCATAAATTTCCACATTTGCATTTAGCATATGTAACAAACCTGTAAATCCCTAGGTGGCCCTAGTGGATGAGTTAGAGTCTCATGAGGGCTTTCTATGATGATATCCACAAACATCCTAATAAGCAAAAACTAAAACAACTCTAAAATTCTCAAATCAATTCATGCATTTGTCTCAAAAATTGCTCATAGTGTATGGCATATGAAATAGTTAAAAACCACTAAAGCTTGAACACAATCCAAATGCCAAATTTATTTTCATAATTGACTCTTAAACAAGCAACGACAAAACCATTGCTTTCAACCTTTGGTTGTGCCATACATGACATTCATAGATCAATATTTTTTATTTCAAGATTGTGCAAATAAAATATGTATGATTGTTACAATCACAAACACTATATCTTACCTTTCAAATTGCTCTCCAATAATGTAGAAAATACACATTACTTGAATCAATAGGACTTTATTAAGCTTGGAACATTAGGATAAGGTATAGGGTTATGAAAGAATGGGAAAGTTAGTTTCAAAGAGTAAGAGTACTAAAACAGTTTTAGATTAACACAACAATTTTAAGTTCACCAAAAATTCACATTTTCACTCAACTTTTCCAACCATTTGTTTTCTCACCTTTTCCCCTTGAGGTTCCATGCATCCTTTCAACTAATGTTCCATTTTATTTCCTCTTTTTATTCTTGTTACTATTTTTTTAATCATGAAATAATTCATCCCCTTATACTTCAATGCTTTTGACAAGCTTGTGTTACATTGAGTACTCTTATTAATAAGTGTAGGACAATGCATTTTTTGGCTCCAATAGGTGGGTTATCATAGGTTGATGAAAATTCTAAGGCCAAATTACATCTTAATTAAGCTCAAATAGGACAACTATAGGTAAAGTTAGCATGTGAAGGTTTGAAGGGCTCAAATGGTTCAACGAAAGCCTAGATCATTTCCTAAATAATGTGTAGTTCTAGAATACTGCTTTAATTGATTTTCAAGTAAGTTCTAAAGTTTGTTAACATGTTAAACATGTCATGAAGCATACACAAATATCAGTAGTCCTAGTTTGGAGACTAACAAAACAATCAACCGCAAGCCATAAGAGCCTCAAACAAGATGAAATCAACATTTGTTTGTCTTTTTACTTTAAGCGACTATTAACATCTTTTGTATGTCATTTCTATACAATCATGCTACTATCATCGACTTCTAAAATTTAGTGGAACAAAAAACATACTAGCCTAAATTCAAAAAAATAAATGAGATTAATGACAAAAACTAAAAAAAACAAATAAAAGGAAATTGCTCTAATTCATACTTTAGAGGAAATTTCTTACCCCCAACATAATTCCTACATTGTCCTCAATGTATGCAAATTCAATCGAGTTCAGTTCCACCATTCTCTTACCTTATCTTTAGATATAACATTTGCTATCATATGGTACTTAAGTTAAATGAAACTTCAAATATGTTCATCACTTCTCAAGAATGAAATTAGAGTTCATAACACAAAAAATTTAAAAGCATAAAACAAAATACCAAATAAAATTAAAATAGTTCAAATACAAAGCAAAGATAAATCAAAGGAGGCTCAATCCTCCATGTCATCTTCAAGTGGATCCTCATCCTGTTGCTCCTCACGTAGCTATTAGATAAACTCATGACCATTGTATTCTTGAGCTCTTAGAACTTGGCTACAATCCACTCCAGCTTGAATGAGTTGGATCCTTTGCATTTCATGGATGGTGTGTAAATACTCAACTTGGATTCTCATTTATTCATACATCAATACTTGTTGCTAACACTAGTACTCTTTTAGTTGTTGCACATCTTCTTCCAATTTATTTATCTTGTCCTTTGGGATAGATTTGGAATAAATTTTCTTTCCAATTTGGCCCCCTATGTGCCACTAGTGAGGCATCTCATGTTAGCTAAGGTGAGAGGCACTCCTAGATGAAACACTAACTCTCCTATAGACTATTGTACCCATAGCATACAAAAAGGTTATGAGCTATGGTAAGAAATTGCTGACACTACTACAAAAGTGGTCATTTAAGTCGAGATTTAAAGTCGGTTTTTGGTTAAAACCAACTTATAATGAATTTAAAGTTGATTCGCTAAAAAACCGACTTAAAATGAATTCAAAACACATAGATTGTAGTGTCGGTTGACACATAGAATTGATGCTATAAGTAGGATGTAGCGTTGGTTCTACTTGTCAACCGACGCTATCCACGTGTAGCATCGGTTAACACGTAGAACCGACGCTACGTCCTACTTGTAGCGTTGGTTCTACATGTCAACATGACATTGTCGTGTTGAGCGGACCATAGTACACTATGGTAGATAATTAACGCAATATATATAGACCTTCTCGTTTCTATAGCAAATTATAAAACTACCCTTTCCTTGTCCATAGTATTATAGTGTCAAGCCGTCATTAATCTTAAGCATATAAAATATTATCAAATTCATGAAATAGGTGTTAAATACTTCACTTCAAAGGTCTTTACTTTACCATCCACCATTTCCCATTCAAATTGATCATTAGTGGGGGTACCTTTAATATCATCAAAATCCTCATTCCCTAAGTAAGCTTCATACTCACTATCTTATATATCTCAACTAAAAGTATGAATTTATTGTGGATTGAATAAATAGAACTTTATCTCCACAAACCATAACTTTCTAATTTCGAGCCTTAGGCACATTAGTGTAGAATTCTCTCACAATGGATACCATTCCTGCCTCAGGAGATTGAACAAACATATCCCACTCTAAATCTCTTATTTTATCAGTGATACCAGGATACACAACCTCTCTAAAATCTATCCCTCTTTCCATCACAAAACTCTAGTCTCTTTTAACAACTCCCTCAAATCAATCTTGAGCCTCCCAACTCACAAACTAGAAGCATCAAAATCTCCCTTTCCTACCTTCCCCTTACACTTATTCCTACTCCCCTCACCAGCCTTTCTTTTAGGGCCATAATTTCATAATTGCTTTTAAACCCAAATTTTTCCTTACAACTCTATATAAGTAAAATTCCTAACTCTATTCTTCTCCAAAATCAGAATTTTTAAATCCAGGATTTTCAACACAATATCACTTATTGCAAATAAGAAACATTTACTATAGTAGACAATCTGCAAAAAATACCTTGAGTTTTTTTATTGAAGCTTCAACAAAGCAAACCAGTAATTTGAAAACCTAAACCTTCCTTTTTGAAGAGGATAGTGAATGCTTGAGAATTTTGCACCAAATCTATAAAAAATAGTGTAGAGGAAAGCTAGAAACTAATGTTAGAGATAAAATTTGAAGAAAACAAAGTGGGTGAGTGTTTGTGAAAAAATGAGAGAAATTGAGGGAAAAATAGAGAGAAGAAAAAGAGTGGCTTGGGTAAATATTTTGAATTCTAATTTTTCTAGTCCATCAACTACCCTTTTAGTTATGTAAAAGAATGCAAGTTGTGGTGCAAATTTTCTATGCTGAGGTGCTGGCCAATTAAAAACTCCTAACCAAAAACTCAAGAGTAGTCTATTACAGTGCATATTTTTCATACCGTGAGGTGCAAAAACTCAAAATTATATGGTCAAAAACTGAGAGTCATCCATTGCAGTGCACATTTTTCATGCTGCGGTGCCCTACATTTCAAGGTTTTTTTTTAAATAATGCTACCTAAAATATAACAATGGGCTAACAATGTATCTTCTACCCCCAACCTAAATTGGGGAACGTCCTCATTACCACCGAGAAATATTAAAGAAATAAGCAAAGAACACTATACATTAATAAGAAAAATAAAACCACTGAATGGGTGCCTCCCATTAAAGGCTTAGTTTAACATCTTTCCAAGACATGGCCACCATCGTGGTGCTAAGGAATGTGTATAGGTATGCACTCAAAATTTTCCTTGTTATGTCCTCCTTCTAAATAGGGCTTTACATGATGCCCATTTACTTTGAACATTTCTTATGTCTTAGGATTCAATAACTCAATCACTCTATGTGATAATATATTTGGCAATTATGAATGGTCCATACCACCTTAATTGCAATTATTTGGGAAAAAATCTCAAACGAGATTTAAATAAAATAATTTTCATTCCAAGAAGAAAAGAAATACTAATTAGGCCCTATCGTGATAGCGCTTCGTGCATTTCTTGTATATCATCGCATTTTTATGGGTTTCATCCTTAATCACTTTAAGCTTACTAAGTTGGAGTGACCACTTCTCTCTTACTTTATTCATGTCCATGTTTAGCTCCTTAATTACCCAATATGCCCTATGCTTGAGTTTAATAGGTAGAGGCACACCTTCTCAAAGATTAACTGGTAAGGACTCATCCCAATGTGTGTTTTATAAGCCATATGGTATGCCCATAGGGCATCATTCAACTTGATTTCCCAATCCTTCCTTAAAGGCTACATGGTGCATTCCAAAACCCCTTTGCTTTGCCTATTTCTCACCTCCACTTGACCGAAAGTTTGTGAATGGTATGGAGTGGCTACCTTGTGTGTGACGTTGTACTTCTTCATAAAACCATCAAAGATCTTAGTGCAAAAATGGTTCCTTCGATCACTAATTATGGCTCTAGGCATCCCAAACCTACTAAATATCACATCCTTTAAAAAATTTCCAACAACATTAGTTCTATTGGGTATAGCTTCAACCCACTTCGAAACATAGTCAACGACGATCATAATTTATTCATAACCATAACATAGGGGAAATGGACACATAAAATCAATCCCCCATACATCAAATATTTCAACATATATTACTAGTTCTTTGACATATATTACAATGCATGCAAAACATGTGAGCATCCTCAAACAAAGTTGGCCAATAAAATCCAAATTACAATAATTAAGGGTTATTTTCTTACTAGCAAAATGGCCCTCACATTGAAGCTCAAGACAAAAGGACAAAATGTTCCTACGAACTTCCTCAATAATACATCTCTAAATGACTTGATCTTAACAAAGCTTGAATAAATAAGGGTCATCCTAAAAGTATTGCCTGCAAAAAGGTAAAAACCTTTTCTTTTCTTAAAAAGAAATATTATTCCTCAAAACACCAATAGTAAGATAATTAATTATATTAGCATAACATGGATTTAGACCTACTATAAATAAAATTGTTCATCATGAAAGTTTTCAATAATTTCTTCTTTACTCTCACCCTCAAAAGTATTAAATTCAAAATTAACCTAGACGGATGATCAACTACTACATTTTTGTTACCTTTGTTATCTTTGATCTCTAGCTCAAAGCATCATTATCATAATACACAATTATTTTAGACCCTTCCAAGTAAGACCTAAATTTATCTAATGAAAACACAATAACCAAGAATTCTTTCTTAGTCGTGGAATAATTAATTTGGGAATCATTGAGTGTTTTACTAGTATAATAAATGACATGTAAGCACTTATCCATTCTCTGCCCCAAAACAACTCCTATAGACAAATCAAAATAAAACACATTATCACCAAATGTATAGACCAATCACGTGCCATGATAATAGGATCAAAAGTTAAATTATACTTCAAACTACTAAAGACAATAAGGCAATTATCATTAAAATGGAACGGAACATCTTTTGAAAGCAAGTTACTTAGAGGATGACTTATTTTTGAAATTGTTTAATAAATCACCTATAGAAACCTGTGTTTTCTAAGAAGCTCCTAATTCCCTTAATATATGTAGGGATGATAGTTTATCAATTAAATCTATTTTTTCTTTATCATTCTCAATCCCCTTGTTAGAAATTATATATCTTAGTACAATCCCTTGTTGGACCATAAAGTGACTTTTTTCCCCAACTAAATGTTAAGTTACATTCAATGCAACATTCTGAAACTAAAGTCAATTTTTAAACAATCATCAAATAAGGTTCCAAAATAATGTTTTGGTTTTGAGTCTTGCAGGTTTGAAAAAATAAAATAATAAGCTTCCTATAGATAATAAAAAATTGGTGTAAAAGCTCAAATAATCATGTGAAGAAATGGTGAGATTTACTATTGGAGCTCAATATCTAGATAAAATTTTATGCATTGATAAGACACACAGTGATATATGTGGCCTTGGTTATAGGAAGGTCATTTAAGGCCCAAGTGTAGATTCTTATTGACATCTACCCAGTATAATAATTCTTTCCATGCTTATAGTTATATGACTCATCAATATGGTAGGAAAGATCATATAAGCACCATGTGTAGATTCTTATTGATAACTACCCAATCTAATAACTCTTTCCATGCTTCTAGTTATAGGACTCATTATTGTCATCATCCATAAATGCATATCATGTCCAATAATTCTACTAGAAATCATGAAGTTAGAGGTCCAAAAGGGAAAGTGAAACTCAATACATTTAATTCTATGACTCATTATCATCATTCTACCATGCATATTACATCTTCATTTAGAATGAATGTAAAAAGTAAAGCTGAGTTTAATAATATGCCTATGAAGACTAAGGTAGTTGAGTCCTAACCCAAAATATATAAAGAAACCAAAATTCAAGAAAATATGGGTTAGGAAAGATTATATTTTTTTGATCACCTAACTGTCTTTTATTATTTCACCTAGATACTTTTGTTAGAATACTTAATGACCCTTGATGAGCAATATCATAGGATTGCATCTATTTTATTTTAAATTTTTTTCAATTGTTAAGTTTTAAAAAATTTGATAAGTAAAATTGTTTTTGGCCAACAAAGTAATGGCCTTAAACAACATTTACACATATACAACCTTATCTTTAGTGGCTCAACCTGTTTTGACTATTGTTGTATAAATTATTCTACAATTTTGACTTTTGCACACATATATAGTTTTACATGTGATGATTAATATTGATAGGAACTTATTCACACACTCATGAAGTTGTGTGTATGTTATGCTTAAAGGTTATGATTTCTCTTGAAAGACCCTAGTTATTCAACTAATCTTGACTATAAATTGTGTTGAGTTCTATCACTTGCTTTCTATAATTTTACAGTATGGAGGCACCTAATATTGAAAAGGCTACCTACTGTGATGTGTGAATTTATTGCAATGAGCGAGAGGGATACCTTACAACTAGTCTGGAAGTCCTTATTGGAGGTTTATGGATCATGCAAGTGAAAAATAAATTAAAAGATTATGTAAAAAATGTACTTGGCATGCACAAAAAGAAAGAGCCAAAAGAGGTTAAAAATAAATAAATAATCATTTTCCTCATTTATAAAATAAAAAATTTAGTCCTCAACTAGTAGATATATTTATTTTGTGAGATTGAAGACTCAATTGTAATTTAACATGAAAGATGATACTTTTTAATTTTGAGTCCTTCATGATTGATCATAAATGAATTAATTGGCATATTAGTGGAGTTCAATCATTCATAAACTTTTTAAGTAAATGTCAATATGTAATTATATGTGCTAAGTGTGTTTATATGCTTCTACTCTACTTGCTTATTTATACAATAGATAATCAAAATTTGAGCAAAAATGAGTTCTCAATTGATTGTATGCTTGTTTGTGATCAAATGAATTTATTACCTTATATGGTTATTTATGGAAGAAAAACAATTCAGGTTTTAATTTTTTTTCTTTACATCTTATCCTTATTTATTATTTATTTTGATTTTATAGTTAGGGAGTCATAAGACTTAAGAAGAGTTAGACAACCTTGCACTTTTGCATTGGTTTGTCTTTACATTGCACTTAAGTTGATAATTTCTCTTAACTACTTTGTCCTTTTCATATGTCAAAAAGTGGGAGAGTGATTTACACCATTTCATTATCATGTTTTATGTTGTTGTGCATATAAGGGAAAAATTTTATATAGGGGAGAATGCTTTTGTCATTTTGTTTTATTATGAGAAGGATTGACGTGAATGCATACACTACATGATTTCTATCTACGCTTAGCTTATTTATATGTAAACTGAAATAATGTACAATGAATCATCCAAGCCAAGTTGTCATATGTTTTGTCTATATGATTTCAGTTACATACAAGCTTGTCTTATTGCAGCAAAGTTGGATTCACCAAATCATAGGAAAGTTCCACTATGAATTCTAGGACATCAATGTATTTTTAATTTATTCCTATGAGTGTCATATAGTGAGAGAGAGGTTTTGTCATACGAAATTATCAAAGTGGAAGTTTGTAAAGACTATGAGTGTTGGCTATTTTTTGTGAACAAAAAGACTCTTGTTGCAGCAAAGTTGGATTCACCAAATCATAGGATAGTTCCACTATGAATTCTAAGACATCAATGTATTTTTACTTTATTCCTATGAGTGTCATATAGTGAGAGAGAGGTTTTTCCATACAAAATTACCAAAGCGGAAGTTTGTAAAGACTCTGAGTGTTGGCTATTTTTGTAGACACAAAGTTTGCCTATAAATTTGTTTCTAGGATTATTATCAAGTCTATCAAGCAAAGTCAAAAAAAACATCAAAGTTTTGAATAGTTGTACTTCAATTATATATTTTATAAATATCACACTTAGTATTGCACTCATGTATTCAAAAGCACATGTTCACAACACTTAGAATTATTTTTATTGCTAAAGTATTTATTTAAACTTGAGTCAATTTATGAAATTAACACTTAGTTTTTTCTTGAATGTGCTTCAATATTTTTAGGATGTGTCCCAAAGTTGATGTATTATTTAATTGATATTTTTAATGGACTTTAGGTAATTAAACCTAAAAAGAATTAACCATAATATTACTAGGTTATTATTATCATGTATATATACACATTAATTGCTTAGATTTTAAAATGTGTCGAAAACATTGAAGAAGCTATCAAATTGGCACCAGCTAAGGAATTGAAATACATATTCAAGGTTGATTTAGTGGTTGATTCATTAGTTGAGAAGGTTTATCATATTCCCACAAGAGAATTCACCGATTAGAGGGAGATTGATTTGTACTTGCTACTATATGGAAAGTAGTAAAGTTAATTAGGTTGTCAACGTATATCATAGAGAAATTAAATTATGATATATTAGTTGAGTATTTTATTATTTTTTTAACCATACTCTCATATTTATATGCACTTTGTTTTATATTTTCATGTTCATATACCTTCTTCTCGATTAGGTTCTTGCATGTTTGGATCAAGTAATTTTATGTGTGATCATGATTATTTTATTTATTATTAAATTTTAAGGAAGCTATTTCTATTGAACTTATGCTTAATTTTCTTGCTTTAAGATTCGCTAGTTGATTTGATTTATTTCATATATGTTTTGAATCACCTAGTTAGGATTATTCATTATTAAATTTGTTTTAGAACGCACACAGACACTTGTATATTTTGTGCTAACCTTATTGGTAGGTTGATCCATGAATGTGTCTGACTTATGAGGAACTAATTAGAATGTTGGTATAGATACCGCTCACACTAATCTTGAAAAATGAGAAAATAAATCAATGGCTCAAAGGTAAGGTACATAGAGGTAGTATCCTAGAAGGATAGCATAAGACTGAGTATATACTTGTACATTTGATTTTCATATTGGAAAGGTTAGGTGGTTTGGACTAATGGTTTTCCTTTTAGGTTATTATTGTGGCCTATGTTATTTTCACCTAAAAAACTCATATGTCATTTACCTATTTTCGCATTTAATTTTGATACATGATTACTTTTCTAGCCGTTGTGATTAGGTTATGAAATTATAATTTTAGAAAATTAAAAATAACATATTCATCCCTTCTAGGCTTCTAGATCCATTTTGTGAACAACTTGGGAATATCAATTGACTCCCCACTTCTTTCTTCAGAAGGCTTATCATCTTTAGCACTTGTCTTTCCACATTCTTGGGAAACTATATTTTCAACTTCCATTATACCTACACTAGATGGTGAGTATTGGAAATCTTAGGTAAAATTTACTAACCACCTTACCACTTCGAAGGACTGTGATAGCCTTTGCTTGTTCTGTTTGACTATAAAGCTTTCCTTTTTCTGCTTCTACATAAGTTCAATTAGCTGTCCCACTTGAACTTCCACCCTTTTCATGGAAGCTTCTAAGGAATCAAAGCTTTGATTATTTTTAATCTGGTTATCTTTATTAACTTAAATAAAGGTATTTAAGTTATCCTCTAAGTTGATTGAGTGGAAAATATTGGTTTAGATTTGGCCCTTAAATTTGGTTTTGGGCAAAAGGTGGGTTATTGTTTGCCTTCCATGAAAAGTTAAGGTGATTTTTCCACTAAAGATCATGAGTGTTGGAAAATGGATCATTTTTAGGTCTATGTTGGTACCCTTGTATAAGATTACCTTCCTACCTAGTACTTACACAAGAATTACTTGCAAAAGAACAAAAATTATCACCATGCAAATATGTATCATAAACTCCACATACCTCTTGATTTGGCTTATTCTTGGTAGTAAGGAGTTGCACTTGCTTAGTCAATTCTGCAAGTTTCATGACCGTTTTTTTCTTTCAAAGCCTATCACATTGAATCTTGTTCTTCTTCCCCTGGTACTCTTTTGATAAGAATTAGCACCCAATAACTCATATAACTCATAAGCATGTTCTGCTATCTTTTGTTCCATAGCTTTTCCTACAATATTATCAACTATGTATCAACATTGTTGTGTCAATCCATCATAGAAAAAAATGGTTTTGTAGCTATAGCAAGAAGCTATAGTGTGGGCACTATATCAAAAGAGGCTTGAATCTCTCCCAAGATTCATGGAAGGGCTCTCCATCCATCTACGAGAATGTGGCAATCTATGTGTCAACAATATTTGGATGAGAATAGAACTTACCTATAAACTTGTTATAGATTGCCTCCCATATTGTTAAGGAGCACGGTGGTAGAGTCATAAGCCAAGACATGGCTCTATCCTTTGTGTGTATGGGAAACACCTCATCCTAAGCTAGTCTTCATCAAGTCTCTACAATGAAAATGTTTGCATAGTAGCATAAAAATCTCTAATAAAATTTAAAGGGTCTTCATTAGGGATACCATAAAACGAAGTCAACATGAAATAATGAATATTTTTCAATTTATAATTCCTAACCACCTCTCTTAGTTGTATGCAAGAAGTAGTAGTGCCAATGAGTGTACTTGTGCACTCCTTCATCATTATCTATCTAGCTCAATCTTCACTCATGTCTACATGCACTTGAGGTTGTTCTTCCTATTCTTGATTGACAAAAATCCAGATTTCTTAAAAGATGTTTAATCATGTGGATGTTGTCAATAAAAGGTGCGAGTCCCTTGAGCATTTTCAGAATAAAAGACAACTTGAGCACAACTTGAGAAGTTACCACTAACTTAGAGCACTTTAAAAATAGAAGAGAACATAAAATAAAAAATAAACAACTAAACTAGCAAATAAATAAAATAGACAAAAATAAAACTAATTAAAATGAAAAAAACATAGCTAAACAAAACATATATATTAATAAAGGGGTTTTAAGAAGTTTGATAAATAATCTAAAATTCCAATTTCCCAAAAACTTGATGCAAAATTTTTGTATTAATAGCTCGTAGTGCACAAGTCTCACAAGTGTATGAGTCACCTATAGTAAGTGACAAATATACTTCCAAGGTCAGTCTCTCAAAGAATTGCATTGGCTTTAAATAATTTCACTTTCTTAAAAAATTTAACAAAGAATTAAATAAAAAATTAAACCTAAGAACTCTATCACAATGGTTGGGCTCAAAATCCTAAAATAATAATAAATAATTAAATATAGACTCAACTCAAAACGAAATCAAGAAGCTGTAAAATCAATGAAGAATACATAGGGAAGTTTAGCTAGTTAATCATGTTTACTTTGAAAGATTAGGTGAATTATAGTAAATGAACATATAAATTCAAATTATTTGTTTTTTTTAAAATAAGAAAACTCCTAGATCAAGGATTATTTTCTTATTAATCAACAAAATAATATAATATGATGGAGACAATAAACTAATTGATTAAATTAAGCCTAAGAAAATTACAACCATTTAAATCAATGCAATGGTCAAGCACTAATTTAATCTCTTATTCAAGTGTCCAAATTAGATCTAGATAATGTGTTTGAAATTTACCTCTCAAATTTTCAATCTATCTACGAAGAATAAATGACCAATACATTGTTCATAAAAAAATCTTGTAACAAAACCTTTAATAAAGAAACATTTTTTATTTAATTAATTATAAAAACATTTACTTAAATAATCTAAATAAGCATGATAATAAAGTTAAATCCCTATAGTAAAATTAGCCAGAGATGCTCATATTAATATTCATGATTAGATAAGAATAAGCATTCATCCGAGAAAAGAAAAGGAATATGAATCTAGAAATAAAAAGATTATTAATTAGATCTAAATACCGATAATGGATGGATGATGTTTCCTTTTCAAATAGTGTGTAATCTTGATCTTCAAAGGGCTCTTGAATCTCTAGAATGGTTTCTCTTTTCTTCTTTAATATTGAAAATCTCCCACAATTGTCTTCAAATTCGTTGTAAGTCTAATAATAACCCTAATGAACAATTTCAAGCTATTTATATTTATAATAATGGTCATAATTTGGAGTCCCAATTTTATTATGTGTCACAGCACACAGTTTTTCCTGTCAGGGAGCACATCTCAAAATCATCTTATAGTAAAACTTGAGGCTCATTTGTCACGGAACACATTTTCTTCCACTATGGTACGCAATGTTTGATTGACCTAGTAGTAAAACCTATGGGTTGACTGCCATGGTGCACATTTTATTCTTCTGTAGCACGCTTTGTGTGAGTTGACATTGTTTATACTCCTTACAAAGTGGTTGATTATTGATGTAAAGCTTACATGCCTTAGTCTCTTTCGCTCTTAGGGTGCTATTTGAGTTCTCTAAGTGTTGTCTCTTTATGTGTTGAAATTATCTATCTCTTTTGAAGCTAAAAACATATAAAATACATCAAAACATATCTGTGATTCTAAAAATATAGATTTGTATAAATAATCAAACCTATTCATTCCAAATAAGCACATTAAATCACATAATATGAGTGTTTTTTAGGCACTTATCATCCCCACACATCAATATGGATCAAAGTAAAGGGCATAAAGGGTTTATATGGTACTCGAGGAAAGGAAGTCCGCTTATGTTTTTTCAAACCCACAAATTATACATTGAAATTTAACTATTTTATTATTTGAAAATATGGAAGGAAATAATTGTTTCAGTTAATAAAAATCTAAATGCCTCATATTATTATGCCATAATAATATTTCACTAACTTTAGCTTCATCAAAGTAATACAGACATTCGCATTCTCAAGCACTATCAATAGTCATCTCCGATGATATGTCCTGAAAAACACAATTAGATGGAAAAAAATAATTGGCAGAATAGTGAGAGATTTTTTACAATTGACTAATAGAAATTAGTTTTGCAAGATATGTTTGGGACATGCAATACAAAATTGAGAGTTATAGAATTTGATATTTGAATATTTATTTTACATTAACAGATGACACATATCAATCTACCATTATAACTTTAAAATTTCCAGCACAAGATGCATAAGTCATAAATAATTTATATGCATTAGTTATATGATCTGATGCTATAGAATCAATAATCCATGAGATTTTGGTTTGAAAGGTGGTAATGAGGGATCGTAAATTATTACCTTTATAAGCTAATGAGGCATATGAATGACAAACATTTTGAAAGAAAATAGTTTATAAAGGTAATCTACTTGAGTTGATTGAAAGCTTCCACTGTCTAGTGGCCAACTAAGGCTTGTAGCTTCAAAATATATTGTCTCAGTTTTCAATCCACGTGTATTTTCGTCTATTTTTCACAAGTGTCTTTTATGTGTTCGGGTTTTGACAGTGCTTACAAAATATTCTTTTCCACTGTGGATTTGAGCATAGCCTAACTTGGTTTTCCTATGGCCCTATAGAGTGCTTAAAAGCACTAAATATTATGTGATTTATTTGAAGTTTAAATGTCAAAAATAAATTTTTATTTACACAATTTTATCATTATTTTAACATATCTATGTTTCAGGTATTTATAATTTCAAATTTATTAAAAAGATCAACATATGAAGAATCATACCTAAAAGTACTCAAATGCAACTTAAGAGAATTAAAGACAAAACATATGTAAGTCTTACATATGTACCAATCAAGATATAAGAGGGTAAAATACAAAAATAAATTAGAGACAAATAGAACAATAGGGGCTGTGACAATGAATAATGTGTGTCGCGATACGAGTGTCTCAAATTGTAATTGAATGCATCCAAAATCAATGCATGTCGTAGCAATAGAATAATGTGTGCTACAGCTCGCAACCTCACGATCTATTTTTCTCTCCTTTTTTCAGCGTTTAATTTATATCTATATAAAACCCTTCGCTTGCTATTATAATGTAGTACAAAACTGCAAGTGCATAGTATAGTAATTTTATAATATAATGATAAGAAAAGTATTGTCCTTAAGGATTGGTAACTTATTTTTGACAAATACAAAAATTATACTAATTTCAATTTTATCTAGAGAAGGCACTAAGATTATTGTAATTGGAATTTAAAATAAAATTAATTTAAAGAAAATAAAGATGTTGTTCAAAGATCAAATTAATGGAAAAACAACTTCTAGAAAATCGGCTTCACCTAATCGCTCATTATGCCTTACTTATCTATCTAATTGAATTAATTTCTCTTTATTTATTAGCAATCTCTAAAAACCTTCCAAAAACCTCTTTCGACAATTAATTGAACATATTCTTATTTATTAATTTACATAAGAGTATGTAATTTAATAAAGCAAGGAAGCATTAAGATCAATGATTTTTAAACCTATACAGGTTCATACAAGTCTTTCGATCTCTATATTTACCTATACCGAAATGTTCCAAATCTATCATATAATTTCCTCTTTGGATATAAAATCACAAGACTAAAATCATCTAATTAATGGTTAGTTAATTAGAAGCAATAAACTCATAATAAATCAGACAAACATGAAAATAAATAATTTAAATTAACATAAAAAATCAAGCATAATTCAAAATTAAATTACATCTTTTTTCTAGAATAAAGAAAAATTAGTTCATGCTAAAAATTAAATTTAATATAAATAAATTCACCATAATTTTTTGAGAGAAATTGAAAAAAGATTAAATCACAAGAAGAATTTGTTCTCATGTTCTCTTTTTCTTTTTTCTGCCACTTTCAACGTTTTCTCTTCCTTTTTTTTGTTTTTGTCCTTGCGGTTGTTCTTCCTTCCCCTTTGTTCATTTTCCTTCCTTCATTTTTATATATATATATATATATATATAAACCCTGGTTGCCCTATTTTCTTTTCTTGTTTTTTTCTCCCATATTCTACTCCTCCCCAATAATATATTATATATATATATATAGAGGGAGAAAAAAAAAAGATATATTTTAATTTATTTTAAATAAATCTTCATTTAAATTTAAGAATCCTTAGATGATATGCTTTTAAAATTTTGGATTTTCATTATCTTCAAATCTACAATAAAATTTAAATAATAATAATGAAGTCTAAATTCCATAAAAAATAAATAAAATTAGACTAAAGTTAAAGTTGAGAAATGATAAATTATGCCAAATTATGTAAGTCATTGTTGGGAAAATCGGATATATTTTCCCTATTCTAAGTAGTTACTATTCACTTATGATTTAAATGAATAAAACTGAAATTAACCCTACAAAATAATGCTATTGGAAATATAATATTAAAATAAACTAAAGTAGATATTGAAGTAGAAATATTAAAATAAAAAAAATAAAAACACCAAAAAATTAACGAGGTTCGGTATAAATGTTACCTAAGTCCTTGGGCGTCGTTGACCACTTTCACTATCTCTAAATGGATGAATTCTAAAATTATAACTAATTAGGCAAAATTAAGCTAATCAATTACCCTTACAAAAGAGAGAAAAATTTATAAATTTTGGGATGTTTATAAATGATAGAGGAGACTTTATTTATAGTACAAAATACAACACATTTTTATTTATAACCAATGTGAAACTTTTACAATTTGCTCACTAAGGAGCTAACTATACAAGAGTCATCATATATGCAAGGACAACAATTCTAAAATTTCTAAGAATTTTGTCTGAATTGTTATACTTTTTAGGTTATGGTTTTCTTAGTTTTGTGTAGTAATTTTTTGATTTAATAAGCAATTAGTTAGATATGTTTGGAGGTTTTTCAGATATAGATGAGTATTAAAATTTTGTACCTCAAAGTATAAGTTTGAGATATAAATTTTAAATGTTTTCTTTTAAATTCATAATTAATTTATACAATTGTGGTAAAGTCCAAGCCTCCCCCATCAGCAAGCACACCATCTGTTGCTCGTAAAAGAAGATCTGATGCACTCGCTAATATTACCAATGACTCTAGGTTATCATGATTTCTCATTAGCTCCATGATCACTTTTACAATCCTCTGGTTGATGGTTGATTCTCCACATCTTCTGACCTTGATCGTCATCTTTGGCAATCCACGGCTTTAGTTCCCTCTCCGCCTGACAAGCATTACAAAGCAATGAATGAAAGTGACTAAAAGACTAAAGAAGTTGAAAACTTAATAAGCCGAATGTGCCACTGAAATGAACAGCAGCAAACAAAAGCCTTCATCCAGTGTTACTTCAAGTATTCTATGATTTTGCATAGCAGTAGTACTAGTTTGAAACTATACTTTAAAGATGGTATGTAGAAAACTGGGGATCAGAGCCCCAGATATTTTTATCAGTGTTTTGATACCTGTGACGAGGGTGTATATTCTCCCGTCCAGCTGGCCTATTGATTTGCTGCATCATCAAAGAAATATTCAAAGCAGCTAACATCAAACGTTCTTGGTATCCCTTTTAAAATTTATAGTTATAAAAAAATTATTTATGTCTAATTAACTCATATATTTTTATTATTATAAAAGATTAAATAAATCATTTAATATTTAATATCGTTTAACGAGATGTTATTTCTTTGCATGATTTAGGGACTAAAAATGTTCGCTTTAGTTGAGTGAAATTACTGTGTTTTTTTTTATTTCAATATTGTATGTAACACTGTTAGGTTTTGGTACATGCATCGTGTTCCTTTTTTAATATTAAATTATTTTTTAAATTATTATTAATAGAAGTAAAAATATATAATTAATATAAATGTGAAGTTTTTTTAAAAAATATTATCTATGAAAGATGTTATGAACTTAATGACTTTATCTCTATAATAAAAATAGAATTAAAAGGAGAAAAATACAAGATAGTAGCTTTTTATATAGAATATATAACCACTATGGTAATTAGGAAAATTTATAGGAAATATTCTTTAAAAAATGAAGAGGGTGACAACATAGATTAATTTCTTTTTTAACTGGAACACAAAGGTTATTTAATTAATTTAATTTAATCCACTTGTTTAAAAGGAGACACTGTAGAGAAAATTATTATTTTTTATTTTTCAATTATAGTTGATAATGATTATTTTGACATAAAGAAGTAAAGAACTGTAAAAAAGAAAATTTGAAGGGAAAAAAATATATTTAAAATTTTAAAACAGAATAAATAGTTATATCTCCTACTTAAAAATACAGTTAAATATGAAGTACTTTAGTTGAAATAATTAGTAAATTTTGAATTTTTTTTTTATAAAATGAATGCATGTCATTTCTATTTCTTATTTTACCTCAAGGTGAAACGGTATCCCATGATGCCTCTCATCTAGGGCATGATCGAGTTCACCTGTACTCTGTTTAAGCATATTTCTTTAGGCTTATTAAAATAAAATAAAAAAATTATAAGACAAAGTCATAAAATAATTGAAGTATCAAATTATAAAAGGAATTCTCATTTGAACTGAAAGATGTAAAAATACAAGTTTGAGTGTTATCTTGAATATTGATTTAAAATTTATTCTTTATACATAAATATTAAATTATAATACTCCTATCATATTATTATATGATAATAGTAGAGATAAACTATCTGTTCCCATGATTTTTTACCAGAACATATTATAAAAGGGTCGCGTTCCCTTAAAATACTAATATTATATTATGACATTGGATATAAAATTTTAAGTAAATATTCTTAAGTTTTAATATAATTTTTTCAATGAAGAATATGATGACATAAAAACGTTCATATTAGAGCATCTCCGATCTATTATTTTATTTTATATTAAAATTTATTTCATTTTAGATTAAAAATTACATAAAAATTTTACTCTTTTTCAACTCACAATATCAAATATTACATTAAAAATATTAAAAATATTTAATGATTGTATTGTATTCTATGTGTTAAAGAATATACATGATGTCTTTATATAAGTGTTACAAGTAAATTAGATATGCTTAAAATAAATTAAATATACATTAACAGATATGATATACATTAATAGATATACATTAATATGCTAATAGATATACAGTAATAATCTCCCTCAAATTCAAGGTGGATGTGAGACCAACTTGAGGTTGTTAACCAAATTACGAGTCCATCCTTTAAGAAGTGCCTTAGTGAAGATATCTACAAGTTGATTGTTGGAGGAGATGGGGAAAAGCTTGAGAGCACCATGGACAAGATGAGAACGAATAAAGTGACAATCAATCTCGATGTGTTTAGTTCGTTCATGGAAGACATCATTGTGAGTAATATGAATGACACTTTGATTGTCACAATAAAGGGGAGTAGTAGAGGATGTGGACACACCCAAATCCTTAAGAAGCCATCGTAGCCAAAAGAGCTCAGATGTCATATCAACAAGTGCATGATATTCTGCTTCAATACTTAAGCAGGCCACGAAAGTTTGTTTCTTACTTTGCCAATAAATCAAAGAAGAACCAAGGAGAAAGCAATAACCTATAGTGAACCTACGATCAGTGGGATCTCCTGTCCAATCAGCATCAAAGAATGCACGAAGTATAAGAGGAGACTGAGTTGAGTAGAAAAGGCCATGGAAGAGAGTGCCCTTCAAGTATCTTAGAATGTGTAGAATAGTAACATAGTGAGCCGATCGTGGAGTAGATAGATACTAGCTCACCTGATGAACATCATAAGAAATGTCTGGATGAGTAACTGTAAGATAAACTAGGCTACCAACCAATCATCTGTAAAGAGAGGGATGAGACAATGGTTTTTCCCCCGAGGGTGTTAGATGCACATTAAGTTCAACTGGAGTGTCAACAGTCTTGCTATCAATGAGTCCAGCTTGAGAAAAAAGGTTAGATACATACTTGGCTTGAGTAATATAAAGGCCATCTATGGAACGAGTGATCTCAAGACCTAAGAAATAGCTACGATATCCAAAGTCTTTCATCTCAAACTGCTGACAAAGAAAATCCTTAAGTTCTTGAATGTCATTGAGATCATCACCAGTTATGATTATATCATCCATATATAGAAGAAGCATAATGGTGCTGATAAGAGTCAAATTATTGCATTTTTGTTATGATTTAAATGTTGATATTTGTGTGAAAATTGCGTTTATTTGATTATTTAATCCACAAATATCATTTCATGGGTATTTCGTGTTTAAAGTGCAATTTCAGGTAAAATCATAATTTTGGAGAAGTTTGGGACAAATTTCAATGAACGGGATTGAGTGCAAATAAAAAGAAAACAAAATTTCAAAATTTGGCATTTCGCCGCCGGCTAGAATATTCTCGCCGCCGGCGAAAACCTTACGGAGAATACGTTGAGCAAAGCAATCTCGCCGCCGGCCAAAGAAATCTCGCCGCAGGCCAATGCATTCTCGCCGCCGGCGAAAATCCTATAGAAAGCACGGCGAAAATCTTCCCGAGAGCATAAAATTTGGCAAATTCATCTCGCCGCCGGCCAAATGCATCTAGCCGCCGGCCACATTATTTTGGCCACCGGCCAAAATAAAAAAAAAATTATTTTCCAGAAATCTCGCCGCGGCGAGAATAATGTCGCCACCGGCGAGTTTCGTCCGAAAACAGATTTTTTGGTTTGTTTGTTCCAAAATTGCCCCCCCAAACCCTAGATCTATATATATAATATGATGGAAAAAGAGAGGGACGGCAGAGAGGGGAGTTCAAAGACATTTTTGGAGGAGAGAGAAATTTTGGAGAAACTTGAAGGATCTTCACCATTGATGCTACTAAGTCTTCATCTTCTAGAGTTTTTCATCTCTTCTCCTTAGCTTTTATATTCTGCAATTTATTCAGTTGTGTTATTAATGGATTCAATTGAAATAATGGTTGTTCGTATTTCCGTTATGAACTAATTTGTTTTTGCTAAGGCTATGATGTAGTTAAATCAAGGAAATCTGATTTCTTTTGTTATGGTTATATGAATTCATTGTTTTCAAGTCGAGCATTTATTTCCATGCTTAATGCTTTTAAATTTCTGATCAAGATTTAGATGATTTGTTGCATTATATTGAGACCGAGATGAGATGTGTAATGAATGCTTCTTGTGATAAATACCGTATGTTGAATGAGAGTTTGACACCTAATGCATGATGTATGTGGTTATTCCAGAAATTCCATAAATCGTAATGTGCTTATTTGTGATTAAATCTTCATAGAAATATAGTTGGTTTTCATAGATAAGTAATTCTAATATAACTTGAGAAAGAGTATTAGATAAGTTTGGGTTTTTCAACCATCACTTTTAGCTTTGATTCTCATATAACATGACTTGAAATCGGATTGAATTGATTTAGCGAAATCAAATGCCTTAGCGTTTTTAATCATTTGTGAACAACATTAAATTTTGTTATTTACGTTTAGTTTTATGTTAATTTGCTTTTAAAACAATTTCAACAATTCAATTTTCAAATAAAATTAGGGTTAGTCAATTTCGGTACTTAGTAACGTCATTCCTTGTGGGTTCGATATCCATACTTTTGTACACTTTATTACTTGAACGATTCGTACACTTGCGAAAATAAGCATCAAGTTTTTGGCGCCGTTGCCGGGGAATGGTTTGATTTTATTAATATCGATACTACCTAATCTTAGTTTTAATTTGAAGTTAATTTGCTTTATCTTTCTTTCATTTTTAATTTTGTTTATTTTGCTGTTTTATTTTATTTATCAAAAAAAAAAGTAAGTAACTTTGTGTTGTTTTGTGTTAGTTGATTTTCTGGTTGTAGGATTTTTGTATGAGACGTACAAGAAGCCTTAACCTTCTTCCATTTGATCCGGAGATTGATAGAACATATAGGCATCTAAACCGAGAGAGAAGACGTCCAACTTCAGCTCCTAATCGACAAATAGCCATGGATCCACCATTTGTTGATGGAGGTGGAAATCGTAGAGCTTTGAGGGATTATGCTGCGCCTAATGTTGCTAGAACTATTTCGGGTATAAGGAGGCCAACTATTCAAGCCAATAACTTTGAGATAAAACCATGCTTTATCCAAATGGTTCAATCAAATCAGTTTGGGGGAATGTCAAAGGATGATCCAAATGCACATATTGCTTACTTTCTAGAGGTGTGTGATCTTTACAAGATAAATGGTGTGTCCGAAGATGCTGTAAGATTGAGGGTTTTTCCTTTTTCACTTCGGGATAAAGCCAAGGAGTGGCTAAACTCATTACCACCAGGATCAATTACAACATGGAATGAATTAGTTCAGAAATTCTTATCCAAGTTCTTTCCTCCTGCTAAGACGGCAAAATTGAGGAATGAAATCACATCTTTTACACAATATGACCAAGAATCATTGTATGAAGCTTGGGAAAGATTCAAAGAAATGTTGAGGAAGTGTCCGCATCATGGTATACCAATTTGGCTGCAAGTCTCTACATTTTATAATGGGTTGGTTTCAAACTATCATGCAACGATTGATGCTGTAGCTGGAGGGTCTTTAATGGGAAAAACATCGGAGGATGCTCATGAGTTGTTAGAGATTATGGCAGAAAACAACAATCAGTGGCATTCAGAGAGGGTAATTGCAAAAAGACCAGTAGGAGTGCATGAAATTGATTCAGTGAATGCTTTGTCGGCTCAAGTTGTTGTTCTTTCAAGAAAGGTGGATTCTTTGTCATCCAAATTTGAATCCAAACCAACTGCACAATGTGATTTATGTGGTGGAAATCATGCTAGTATCGAGTGACAAGTTGGAAATCCATTTGCTTCACCAAATGTTGAGCAAGCAAATTATGTATCAAATTTTCAAAAACCTCAACATAACCCATATTCGAACACCTACAATCCAGGTTGGAGAAATCATCCAAATTTGTCATGGGGAAATAACCAAGGGGGATTCAAACCATCATCATCTTCCTACCAACCCCAAGAGAAGAAACAAACAAATTTGGAAGAAATTTTGGGAAAATTCATTGAGGAGACAAGAACAAATTTTAGAAATCAAGAGGCAATCAACAGGGACATCCAAAACCAACTGGGGCAGCTTTCAAAGCAGATTGCAGAAAGGTCTCAAGGATCACTACCTAGTGACACAATAAATCCCACAGAACATGCAAAGGCTATCACATTGAGAAGTGGTAAAGAACTTGAAAGGCAGAGAAAATCGGAGAAAAAGATGGAAGAATCTAAAGAAAATCCATCAAGATCCCAAGATATTCAACCTTCCCCATATGCGAAATATGAGCCTCCTATCCCATATCCTCAAAGATTGAATAAGAAAAGGCTTGATAATCAATTTGATAATTTTTTGGATATTTTTAAGAAATTGCATATTAATATTCCTTTTGCAGAGATGTTGGAACAAATGCCGAAGTATGCAAAATTCATGAAGGAAATTCTATCAAAGAAGAGGAAGCTAGGAGATTATGAAACTGTCATGCTAAATGAGGAGTGCAGTGTAGTTCTTCAAAGAAAACTACCACAGAAATTGAAAGACCCAGGGAGTTTTACTATACCTTGCACTATAGGAAGTTGCAATTTTGATAAAGTCCTATGTGATTTAGGAGCAAGCATTAATTTGATGCCACTTTCTGTTTTCAGGAAATTAGGCCTGGGAGAAGTGAAGCCCACTTCAATCTTTCTACAATTAGCGGATCGATCGGTGAAATATCCTCGAGGGGTAATTGAGGATGTTTTAATTAAAGTTGACAAATTTATTTTCCCTGTAGATTTCATGGTGCTTGACATGGAGGAAGATAGAGAGATACCGTTGATATTGGGGAGACCATTCCTTGCAACTGGAAGAACATTGATTGATGTTCAGCAAGGAAAGCTCATTCTACGGGTGCAAGATGAACAAGCAACTTTTGATGTTTTTGAAGAAATAAAATTTCCAAGTGATGTACATTCTTGTTTTCAAATTAACACTCTTGACGGGTTAATCTCGGAAAATTTTGAGGAGAGAACTCCATTGCTACCACTAGAAGCTTTCCTTGTGAAATCTGCAACAATTGACGAGGAAGATAAGGGGATGAGACAATGTTCTGAATTACTGGCAGCACCTAATGAATATTTGTGCAGTGATGAAAAATTTGAGTTGGGAACAAATGAAACTCCAACCTTAGTGGTAAAGAATGGAGCCAACAAGATTGAGCTAAAGCCAATGCAATCCCATCTAAGAAAAAAAAATCTTACGTTCACTACCGGCAAGGGCAGTTTCACTGCCGACGGAAAGGAGATCTCTCTTTCCTTTCACCATAACCAAGAAAACAACAAAGTCAAGATCGAGGCTCAAGTTTGTTGTGTTCATGAGGTTGAAGAAGAATGAAATAGGCATATCCAAATAAGCAAAGGTAATGATAGTCAGAGGATGACTCAAAAAGGCGCTCATACGGAGCCTGATTATGAATGACAGCGCTTGGAATGGGATTAATGGCATGAATAGCATGAAGAGTGGCTTCACCCCAAAATGGGGCACAGACTTTGGCAGAAAGAAGAAGAGCACAGACAGTGTCAAGAATATGACAAAGTTTTCTTTCGGCCTCGACCATTTTGTTGAGAGGTGCTTGGACAGGTTAGATGATGTATAGTGCCATAGGAATGTAACAGAGCTTGTAAAGAATTTTGAGTATATTCAAGAGCATTATGAGATCGAAATTTTTTGATATGTTTGGAGAATTGTATTTCAACCATTTTTGCAAAGTTACTGTATATTGATAAGATTTCCGAACGAGATTTCATAGGAAAGATCCAAATATAACGAGAATAATCATCAATAAAAACAATAAAATATTGAGATCTACCAATACTAGTAACAAGAGAAGATCCCTAAACATCAGAATGAATTAACTCAAAAATAATATTAGAGATAGATTCACTATTATTGAAAGGTAAAGCTAGTTGTTTTCCTAATTGCATTAAGTACAATCAAAATTGTCTTATAACACAAAACCCAATAGACCTTTAGAAGCTAACTATTGTATCCGAGTGGAGAACATAAAACGTGCAAGCATACACGGTCACAAGTAATAAGATTTGTAAGTAAAGTATCGTTCCCACGGAGATTTGTTCTACAGTTTGTCAAGTACTAAAATTATTTCTCTCTGATTTTATCCAAAACGATCGTTGATTAAGAAAAAGTTTAAGAAAATAGTTGTATAACAAAATAAAAGAAATCTAGGATTGCAGTTTTTTACCAAATTAATCCACTCAAATCATATTATTTTCTCTTGATTTATATTTTTTAGTACATTTAATTTGTCAACCAAAAACTTCTAATTTTATCCATACATCTCTTTCGAGCTCCGTATAGACACACCTCGTTAAATTAATTCACTATATTTCTATGAGAATTAAATTCACCAAGATTCATTACGTTCTAAGTTCTCAAATGGCCACACATACAATTAGGGTATATTCCTATCCTTCATCATAAATGTCATTCTATCCACGAGTAATATACACAAAAATTCCTCTTCCAAGTTTCTTTAAGTGCCATGGATCATTTGATCAAATTCGTAAATAATCAAAAGCATTAAGCAAAGATAGAATAAACAAATCGAACGTCATATAAATCTTTCAAAAATAATTAAAATCAAAGCTTCATAAATTTAGATAAAATGCAACCCTAGAAAAATTAAATTACTTCATAGTAAAGAAAATTAAAATTACAGTAGTCAAGGAATATCAGTTACAGAACATTAAGAAAATTAAAACTTCTTCTTCTCCAAAATATTTGGCACATGCAGAACACAACATAAGCCAAAAATGGCTTCTGCGTGTTCCACAGTCCAACCCCAAACTCTCCTAAAATTCCAAAACTCAAAACTCCAAAACATCAACATATTATCCCCTATTTATAACATCAAATTTCTAAAAAAATACATTTAAAAATATTTTTTAATACACAAGAGGGACAACTATGTATGGGGAAATTTATTTAAAAATACGCGTGGGGGGACAAAATTGTATCGAAAATGTAAAACTAGGGAAGGTGTGTGGCTCTATTTTTTTTAAATTCACACTGCCACGTGTCAGTGTCTGATTCGCTACAAGGATTAATGTGGACACGTGGCAGCATTTCATTCAGTGAGGATCTGGTTGCACGCAGAGATTAACGCACAGGACTAGAGGCGCGTGAACGTGGGGGACAACGGCTGGAACGCGTGCGTGATTCTGTGTTTTCATGCTCACCAAAACCTTACCACATGTCAAAATCTGATTGGCTGAAATATAAAGTGGGACACGTGGCAGTTTTCTATTCGATGTATAACCGGGCGCATGTGAAACGGCCGCATGAGATCATGCCTTGAAAACGCATCAGATACGTGGGACCCACCCTGCGCACTGAGCGACGTGAACGAGAAAATCTACACCCAATCACTTTGGTCTGGGTGGAAAGACATGTGCCAATCCTTACCGTTTCTTGTTTGATCTGATGGCTCACGTTGCGCGCGTGGATGATGGTGAGTGGGATTCTTCTCTCTTGCGCAGAAAAATAAATTTTCGTAATTGCATTTTGACCCATAAATTTAATTCAAATTACATTTTAAACTTTCTGTAATTACAATTAAGCCTTTTTCTAATTTAAATTAAATTTTAAACTTTTAATAATTAAAATTAAGCCCGATTTTAATTTAAATTATATTTTTGACTTTTATAAATTGCAATTAAGCACTCTTTTATAAATTAGCAATTAAGTACGTTTTCGACACATATTATTTAATTTTCTTAAAAATATATTCCTTAACAAATAAACAGTAAATATTAATTAATTTAACTAAAATTAACTAAAAATGTCAAGAACATAGCAATTATAATGAATAAAATAGATGAAAATAACTATATAAAATACAGTTATCATGGGACATGACCAAGACGAGAATGCCAAGTGCTAGAGAAGGTAAGGAAGAAACTACAACAGCTATAGCAGTAACAAAGGCAGGAGCAACAGATGAAAGATGAAGATTGTTCACAGGAAATATATGCCCGACCCTAGGATCAATCCCAAGCTCTTTCCCCATCCTCGGATCCTACACAAGACACCCAAAATGGTCAAAAATAAGGCGATATCCTAGTTAACTAATTTCCCACAGAGCATAAATTATGGGTTAGGTCAAGTACATGGAAGATCCCAGAAACAGAGAGGTTAGAGGTCGAAACAAAACCTAGACTATTCTCATGCATGGTGGAACCATTAGCTATATGAATATTAAGAGGATATGGTGCACGATCAAGTTTGGAGAATAAAGATGAGTGAGGTGTCATGTGATTATAACATGCAGAATCAAAAAGGCCAAGTTTGAGACTTATCGGGTAGAACTGAGAGAGTAGTGGAAAGAGATACATTACCAACCATTTGAACAACATGAGTTATGATCTTCTATAGTTTAGTTAGGGAGAGGTTGATAGTGGATCTAGAAGATTAGGACTCAATTGAAATGGAAGGCATTAGCGAAGTAGGCTCAGTATTAGCAATAGCAGCATTAGATTTGTTGCGATGGTAACAAGTCTCAATGATGTGGCCATGACACTTGCAATAGTTGCAAAACTTTTTGTTGGTTTTCCTACAACAATTGCTAGAGCAAGAGAAATCACCTGACTGCTAAGGTTGCTCAATGGTAGGAGCAGAAGGAGTAATTGCCAAAACATTAAACTTATTATGGGCTTGTAGGGTTGCAAGCCGAGCTTCTTCTCTAACCAACTCATTTATAGTAATATCAAGAGAGGGAAGAGGACTACGATTGAGAAGCTGACCCCGAATGTGCTCAAAGTCCTTATGAAGTGACATCAAGAACTCATAAAGATGAAACTCATCTCTAACTGCAACATATTGTTGAGCATCCTTTGAGCATGGCCAAATTCGATCACAAAGATCAATTTGGTTCCAAAGAAAGCAAAGCTGATCATAGTAGTCATTGATGGATAGTCATGGTTCTTATCGAAGTTGACGCAATTCAACTACTAATTGATATTTCATAGATCCGTGAGTAGTGGAGTACCTTTTGGCTAACATATCCCATATTGATTTTGCACCATCAAAGTTGCCCAATAAAGATTGAGCTAAAGCCAATGCAATCCCATCTAAGAAAAAAAAATCTTACGTTTACCGCCGGCGAGGGTAGTTTCACCACCGGCGAAAAGGAGATCTCTCTTTCCTTTCTTACATTGAGGACAATGTAAGGTTTTGGTTGGGGGTGCGGTAAACGGTAAATCTTTTCTTCCCTTCATTTTTAGTAGTTTTGTTTGTGTGTTTATTTGTGTTTAATTTTGATTTCCATTTATTTTTCTGCATTTTGATTTAATTTCTTTTATTTCTTTATTGTCTTATTTTTATTATTATTATTTTTCTCATTTGCATTTTACTTGTTTTAATTTGCACGTTGATGATAATAATGTGATTGTGATAACAAGTAGCTTTTAGAAGACATTAAATTTTGCTTCGGTTTAAAGATAATTTCAAATGTTGATTTTACCTAGTTGGTGACTCTTTTGGTATGTTGTATGTGGTATGATTTGGTTGATTAGTCTAAATGTTTAGAGAAGTCTTATGTGCGAATTTTTCATGGACATTTTTGTGATCTCAACAAACTCTAGAACTCATTTGAAAACCTCTTGAGGCGAAATAATTTGGAATTGCACTGTTTAGGATATGATGTAGGCTATTTTTGGATCGATTGTGCCATTTTAAGCCTACCTTGTTATCCTTATATCACTAGTTACCTCTTTGAGCCTATTTAAATATATTGTTAGCCTTACTTTTCTTTCTTTTTGCCTTCTATAACCTACCTTTTATTGAGCCAAATATATATATATATATATATATATATATATATATATATATATATATATATATATATAATTCCTACCTTATTTGTTAAGAGCACTTAATTTTGAACACAAACTTTTCAAGAGCAATTGGAGAAATCTTCCACATATATTGGAAGAAATTGGTTGGAGGTTATATCTTTTCAAGAGCAATCGGAGTAAGGATGAAAAAAAGAAGAAGAAGAAAGCCTTCACATTCTAATAAATAAAAAAGTGTTAGTGATGGATGTACTGAGGAGAAAGATTGAGGAAGAATTTTGTTTATCTTTGGGAAAATAGGTTATGATCGGAAGAAATAATTTGAGTTAAATGGTGTTACTCTTTTACTTAATTGGTTGTGTTTAATCTAATAAGTGCCTTTATTTGTATTTTGACACTTCCCGTTCTTTCTTAACCAAATACCTAAGCCTAACATTACAAGCCTCATAAAGTCCTATTGATTCAAAGTGGTGTATTTTCCTTCATTTGTGGAGATAGGTTTGAAAAGTGAGCCTATGGAGGTTGAGATTTCACCTTTTTGTTTGTGGATGTTATGCATAATATTATCCGGGCATTGTGGCTATTGGTTTGTTGTTTGATGGATGTTTAAGAGTCAATAACAAAAGTGAAATTGGCATTTGAGATTTCTTAAAGCTTAGGTGACATTTAATTATTCTATGTGTTGTGTGTTATTTACAATTTTTGAGACATTTGTGCAAATTAATTGTTATGTGATTTTATGGTTTTGAGTTAGGATAGTTATAGGTAAGATGTTTGTGGGTATCATCACTGGAAGCCCTCATGAGACTACAACTCGTCCTGTTAGGGCCGCCTAGGGGTTTAAAGGCTTATTGCATACGCTTAATGTATTGTTGTAAATAGAATAAATTTTCTTTGAATTTTTCTTTTAATGTCTCCTTTGAATTTATTCATAAATCGCTTTTCTTGCTAGAGACTAGCAAGAAGCTGGTTGGGGGTTGTTGATAAGAGTCAAATTATTTCATTTTTGTTATGATTTAAATGTTGATATTTGTGTGAAAATTATGTTTATTTGATTATTTAATCTACAAATATCATTTCATGGCTATTTCATGTTTAAAGTGCAATTTCAGGTAAAATCATAATTTTGGAGAAGTTTGGCACAAATTTCAATGATCGGGATTGAGTGCAAATAAAAAGAAAACAAAGTTTCAAAATTTGGAATCCCACCGCGGGCGAAAATCTTATAGAGAATACGGCGAAAATCATGCAGGGAGAGTTTCGTCCGGAAACACATTTTTTATGTTGTTTTGTTCCAAAATTGCCCCAAAACCCTAGATCTATATATACAATATGATGGAGAAAGAACAGAAGGGCAGAGAGAGCATATCTAAGTCATTTTTGGAGGAGAAAAGACAATTTTGGAGAGAAAGCTTGGAGAAGCTTGAAGGATCATTACCTTTGTTCCTACCAAGTCTTCATCTACAAGATTTTTTCATCTCTTCTTCTTAGCTTTTATTTTTTGCATTTTATTTAGATTTATTATTCATGGATTCAATTGAGATAATGTTTGTTCTTATTTCCGTTATGAACTAATTCATTTTTGCTAAGGCTATGATGTAGTTGAATCAAGAAAATCTGATTTCTTTTGTTGTTGTTATATGAGTTCATTGTTTTCAAGTTGAGTATTTATTTCCATGCTTAATGCTTTTAAATTTTTGGCCAATATTTAGATGATTTGTTGCATTATATTGAGACCGAGAGGAGATGTGTAATGAATGCTTCATGTGATAAATACCGTATGTTGAATGCAAGTGTGAGAACTAATGCATGATATATGTGGTTATTCTAGAAATTCCATAAATCGTAATGTGCTTGTTTGTGATTAAATCTTTATAGAAATATAGTTGGTTTTCATAGATAAGTAATTCTAATATAACTCGAGAGAGAATATTAGGTAAATTTGGATTTTTCAACCATCACTTTTAGCTTTGATTCTCATATAACATGACTTGAAATCGGATTGAATTGATTTAGCAAAATCAAATGCCTTAGCGTTTTTAATCATTTGTGAACAACATTCAATTTTGTTATTTGCGTTTAGTTTTATGTTGATTTGCTTTTTAAACAATTTCAACAATTCGGTTTTCAAATAAAATTAGGATTAGTCAATTTCGGTACTTAGTAACGTCATTCCTTGTTGTTTCGATATCCGTACTTTTGTACACTTTATTACTTGAACGATTCGTACACTTGTGAAAATACGCATCATTCTGCAAACCCACACTAACTCGATTTAACCCTAAAATACAAAACAAAAGTAAAACACAAGAAAAATAGGACAACAGAACGAACCCTAGATCTTGAAAAAAATCAAATCAAGTTAACCACAAAATCTAAGATCAAATTGGATTTTGGAAACAATACTTACCCGGATCTAGGTCGCGAGCGACAAAATTACAAACGGCCGATCGGCAAGGTGCGAACAGGGGAATATGAACAAAAAAAAACAAAGAGAAAAGAAGAAGAGAGGGGAAATGAGTTGCTATAAATGTGAGCAAGGTGCTAGAAAGGAGGAGCTGTTGGGGGAGGTCGTCGACAATTTCTTGAGGCATGGTGTGGCGCGACACGATGCTGCTCGGTGAAAGAGACGAACGACGCAAGCTCGAGAGGCCAAAAATGATTTAGGAAATTTTTTTTGATATTGAGCTGTTGGGGAATTAAAAAATTATATATATATATATATTAATTAGAAATTATATATTAATATATATTTAATTAAATAAGCGTGAGAGTTAGGACGAATTTAATTATAAAGAAAAAAATGAAAAAAAGAGATGAAAAAAGAAGAAAGAGAGAAAAAAAGTGAAAAAAATATGATATATATATATATATATATATATTATAAAATAAATTAAATTAAATTAATAATAGAAAAAAATAAAAAAATTGTAAAGAAATTTTTGTATTTTTTTAAAATGAATGACATATAGTATATTATTTTATTTCGGTTTTAAAAATATTGAAAACTTTATTATTTTAATTATAATCACAATCATTTAATAATCATGGCTATATAAATTTGTTTATATATATTTAAATAATTTTTGTAATTTAACTTATAGTCACAGTTATTGATAAAACTGAGGCTATATGTATACACTATTGCCTCAATTTTTATTAAATCGTGACCAAAATCCTATGACCTCTATTTTAAAAAAAATTGAGGCTAAAATCCTGAGACTAAAAGCATATATTGTAGTAGTGATCAGGGTAGTGATTCATCTTATCTCCATGTCTCTGTCCTTAACTTTTCTTATGTTTATCGTCCTTTTATGGCTAGAGATGAGAGGCCATTTGTCCCTCCTTTGCATAACTATTCTTGTGATCATTCACATAATATTTTTATGCCTTCTAGCTTAGAAGGGATGGACTTGAGTGACTACCTTTCAATGAGCAATACTTTTTCCCCCTTTTTTCGGTAAGATTTTCAAATGCTCAAAGCTTGAAGATGTAAGGGCGTTGTCAATTAAATTTCACATAAAATTTTTGTTTGCTCTATCTAAAAAACTGAACAAGGGAAATCATAAAGAGCTCATGAATAATAGTCAATAATGTTCAAGGTAGTTCTATTAGTTTTATAAGTTAATGTTTTTTTTAATTTGGTTATTCATGAAGTCGGTGGATTATTCAAATTTTGAATGATAATTTTATCCTATTTCTAGATATATATATATATATATATATAAGAAGAAGCTATTTTTAGCTTATTTCTTTCATTTTATGGTGTATATTTTACATTTTATGACAACGTTTATGATACATCTGCGTAGAATCGCGCGCGAGAGCAACAACGAATAGTGCAGATTGAGGGTGGTGGAGGGGAGATCATCCACTATCAATAATCGGTTAGAATAATGCCAAGTAGATTCTGTTAGGCCATGCTTTCTGTTATTTCATGCCTTTCTCTTTCTGTTATTTAGGTATTTTATGTTTCTTTCTATTGCTTTGTAAGGCTATAAGATAGCCGAGAAACGATGGAAATGGAATGGAAAATTAAGCTAATACCCTTACTCTCGTTCTTCCTCTTCTCTCTCAAATTGCTCTTATCAGTAGTATCAAAGCCATGGACACCAGGGGAAAATCCAATGTTGAATTTCACAATGAGGTAATGGAAACTCTTGCTCGACATGAGACTGGGTTCGAACAGGTAGGAACCACCTTACAAGCAGTGCTCACTGAATTACAAGCATTGCGCGCCTCTCGCACCCTTCCTGAGGTTAATCCCTTCGATAGGGAAGAAAACCCTCACCCTCACACCTCTCGAAACCCCTCTGAAAAATCTTGCTCTCACCTAAGGCTTTCGTTTCCAACGTTTGCTGGGGAAGATCCCACCAGATGGATATATAAGGCCGAACACTACTTCGAGTACATAAATACTCCATTCGAACAACGAGTCCAGTTGGCTTCGTTCCACCTCGAGGGCATTGCCTTGCAATGGCATCGATGGATCACCAAATTTTGCAGCCCTCTCACCTGGGAAGAGTTCATTAGAGCTATACAACTAAGGTTTGGACCCACAGATTATGAGGATCCTTCAGAAGCATTATCTAGACTAAAGCATACCTCAAGCATAGCAACTTACCAAGAAGCCTTCGAGAAGTTATCTCACAGGGTAGATGGCTTGCCTGAAGAATTCCTAATATGATGTTTCATAGCAGGGCTAAGAGATGATATTTGGATTGATGTGAAAATCAAACAACCTCGAACCCTAGCTGATGCTATAGGGGTGGCCAGATTGATCGAAGAGAGGAGTTCACTCCAAAGGAAAACGACGCAATACCAACGTTATCCAAAAACTTCAGTAACAACAAAAAACTCACCGAATCCTAGCACTGGTGTACTAGGGCCACCACCCAAACAACGACCAAATGCAGCACAAGCAGCTCAACCAACTACTTTCCGTAGAATCACTAACCAAGAAGCACATGAACACCGAGACAAAGGGATATGCTACTATTGTGATGAAAAATTTGTGACTGGTCACTGTTGTGCGTGGCCACAGTTGTTTATGATAGAAGAGCCTCACTCAGACAACACAGATCAGCTGGAAGAAATTCGATTGAAAACAAAATTGTCTGAAATATTACCTGAGATCTCACTCCATGCAATTGCAGGAGTTGAACATCCACAAACTATGCACATAATGGGAAAGATAAAAGATAAGAAGGTACTAGTGTTGACTGATGGGGGAAGTACTCATAACTTCATTGACCAAACCCTAACATCCCAATTGGGAATAGCCATAACCAAGGAAAAAAAATTTACAAGTAATGGTGGCTAATCGAGAACAGATAGAATATGCTGGTCAATGCTGCAACCTTAACCTTACCATCCATGGTTTTCAAATCACAGTAGACTTTTATGTTCTCCCAGTTGCAGATTGTCAATTGGTTCTAGGAGTTCAATGGCTAGAAACCTTAGGACTGGTGGAGATGGACTATAAGAAACTTACCATCAGTTTCAGGATAAAAGGAGTTATTCACAAATTTCAAGGATTAGAACGCACCAACCTTGTAGCCCTAACTCACAAAGAGGTTAACAATTTGCTAGGAACTGGGTTATTCCTCCAAATAACTCTCAATGACAACCCCAGTACACAAACCAAAGCTCACCCCTAGAGATACAGAAACTACTAGCCTCGTTTCCTTAGGTATTCGAACCTTCATCCAGCTTACCACCTAAAAGATCACATGATCACCACATATCCTTACAGTCAAGCTCAGGCCTAGTAAACGTACACCCTTACTGTTACCTTTATTACCAGAAGGTTGAAATAGAAAGAATGGTGCAAGAACTCTTACGGTCAGGCTTGATCAGACCTAGTAACAGCCCATTCTCATCACCAGTTTTGTTGGTTAAAAAATAGATGGAGCTTGGAGATTCTGTGTCGATTATAGATCATTGAATGCCATCACTATTAAAGACAAGTACCCCATATCAGTCATAGATGAATTACTGGATGAGTTACATGGAGCCAAGATATATTCCAAGCTAGACTTACGGTTAGGGTATCACCAAATAAGGGTTTGCAAGGATGATATTGCAAAAACTGCTTTTAGAACACATGAAGGGCACTATGAGTTCCTTGTGATGTCGTTTGGCCTCACCAACGCTCCAGCCACCTTCCAAAGCCTAATGAATGACCTATTTCGGCCTTATTTCAGGAAATTCATATTAGTTTTCTTTGATGACATCTTAGTGTACTCTCGAAATTGGGAAGATCATATATTACATTTACAAATTGTTTTACAAATACTTGCAACTAACAGTTTATATGCTAAACCATCCAAGTGTCACTTTGGGGTCTTGCAGGTAGAATATCTGGGCCACCTGATCTCTGAACAAGGGGTCTTAGTTGACCCCACAAAAGTTCGTGTAGTAAGGGAATGGCCAACACCGATAACAACTAAAGGAGTCAGAGGATTTCTCGGGTTAGCAGGCTATTATAGAAAGTTCATCAAACAGTTTGGAGGAATGACAGCACCACTCACTTGCCTATTGGGAAAAGAAGGGTTCCAGTGGAATAAGGCTACAGCTAGAGCCTTCCAACAATTAAAGGAAGCATTGACT
The DNA here is from genome assembly GCA_030763125.1 of Hippophae gyantsensis. Classification (NCBI taxonomy): domain Eukaryota; kingdom Viridiplantae; phylum Streptophyta; class Magnoliopsida; order Rosales; family Elaeagnaceae; genus Hippophae; species Hippophae gyantsensis. The sequence continues at coordinate 39,144,347 of CM061032.1, read as the reverse complement.
GCCCCTCCCATTCTGAAGTTACCTGATTTCACTCAATGTTTTGTCATCGAGTGTGATGCAAGTGGCATAGGTCTTGGGGTAGTTTTGACACAAGAAAATCACCCAGTGGCTTACTTCAGTACTGCCCTCAAAGGATCAGCCTTAGCTCTATCCACTTATGAGAAAGAAATGCTAGCAGTGGTTAAGTCTATTAGGCTATGGAGACCCTATTTCCTGGGAAGACCATTCACTATACGAATGGATCAGAAGAGCTTGAAATATCTCTTGGAACAAAGGATCACCACACCAGCCCAGGCACGTTGGCTACCTAAGCTCCTCGGTTATGACTATGAATTTGAATATAAAAAAGGTTCAGAAAACCAAGCAACAGATTCCTTATCCCGAGTAGTAGAATTTCAATTTCTTTCCATCTCACAACCTCAAGCTGACTGGTGGCCTATACTCCAACAAGAAGTTCAACAGGATCTGTTTTATAAGAAACTCCAAAATAGAATCACCTCAGTTGCTAGTCACAACTTATACCAACGGAATGGGGTATGGTTCAAAAGAAATAGAGTATACCTAAATCCCAAGTCAACATTAGTTTCCCAGATACTGGTTGACTGCCATTCATCACCCGTAGGGGGCCACTTTCGGTTCCACAAGACACTCGCACGTATTAAGTAGAATTTCAGTTGGCCTAATATGGTGAAAAGAGTAAAGGAGTTCCTACGCTCATGTGATGTATGCCAAAGGTGCAAAAATGATTGTATGCAACCAGCAGGGCTATTGCAGCCCTTACCCATTCCTAACAAAAGTTGGACTAAAATTTCAATGGATTTCATAGAAGGCTTACCTCCCTCAAAAGGAAACATTGTTATTATGGTAGTGGTGGAGCTCTTGACAAAGTATGCTCACTTTACTACCCTGAGGCATCCCTTCACTGCACTGACAGTTGCCAAGGCGGTTAATCGTACATCTATAGTCAGTGATAGAGATAATATATTCATCAGTTCTTTTTGGAAAACCTTATTCCAACTCCAAGGTACCAAACTATGCATGAGTTCAAGTTACCATCCTAAAAAAGATGGCCAAACAGAGGTGGTTAATCGTACCCTGGAACAATACCTGTGCTGCTTCATAGGAGATCAACCAAGACATTGGATAGAATGGCTACCTTGGGTAGAATTTAGCTACAACACCTCAATTCACTCATCAACTAAGATGTCTCCATTTGAAGCAGTCTATGGAACTCCACTGCCATGTCTATTGGCTTACATTCCTGGACCTTCCAATGTTCAGTTAGTGGATGAGACCCTACGAGATCGAGATCAGATGCTACGTGATCTGCACCAAAATCTCTTACAAGCACAAAATAGAATGAAATGTCAAGTTGATCAACATAGACGGGAGGTGAATTTTGAGATAGAGGATTATGTATACCTGCATCTGCAGCCTTATAGACAATCTTCAGTGGTCTTTCGAGCTGCCATAAAACTAGCTCTACGCTACTATGGTCCTTATTAGATAACAGCTCGAATGGGGGCTGTGGCTTATAAGCTCGCCCTACCTGTAGGTTCTCAAGTTCACAACGTCTTCCATGTTAGCCGGCTTAAAAGGAACCTTGGACCCCATACCCCTATCTTCCACCAATTGCCTCCTCTCTCAGATGATTCTACAGTGATCCCTCAACCAGAAACTGTTTTGGAGCGTAGGGTGATCCAAAAGGGAAAATATCGACCAAAATCAGAAATCCTCGTTAAATGGGTAGTGGCACCAACCGAGGATGCCACATGGGAGAACGAGTGGCAATTCTCTAAAGCCTACCCTGCATTTATCCTTGTGGACAAGGATTCTCAGGCAGAGGGGAGTTGATACGTGCATCTGCGCAGAATCGTGCGCAAGAGCAACAACGAACAGAGCAGGTTGAGGCTGGTGAAGGGGAGATCATCCACTATCAATAATCGGTTAGAATAGTGCTGAGTAGATTCTGTTAGGCCATGCTTTCTGTTATTTCATGCCTTTCTCTTTCTGTTATTTAGGTATTTTCTGTTTCTCTCTCTTGCTTTGTAAGGCTATAAGATAGCCGAGAAACGATAGAAATGGAATGAAAAATTAAGCTAATACCCTTACTCTCGTTCTTCCTCTTATCTCTCAAATTGCTTTTATCAGTTTGTTATAAATTACAAGCAATTTTTTTTGTTCTATTATTGTTTGGCACACTTCACAAAAGAAGAGTAAAATTGAAGGAAAAAGAAAAACATTTTATCACACATGATAAATTTAGACTAAAATATTTAATACACTTTATTTAAATTTAAAACATAACATGAAAAAAAATTAAAGGGTCAATGACTAATTCAACCTAAGTTTTTTGAACAAATATTATTAAATATATGCTTAAAGTAGAACGAGGGATTGGGGTCAGGTTATTTTTAAATTAAGTTGAATGAGTGAATCAAATAAAAACGAAAATCGTTATATTAAATTTGGATATTTGCGTCCGTTTTTTAACTAAAAATCATGTTTTATATTGATTTGAAAAAAACCAAGCAACTAGTGGCGTAACAAAACTTGCATTTGTTTTGGTACAAAATCGTCGTAAACTATACAGTAGTTCCTATTTCTAAAACTAGTATTTGTATTATATATATACTACTTGCGTTTCATACAAATTTCGTAATTCAATATCCCACGTACATTTTTATAGTACAGCAAAATTTCAAAAACTATGTTATATATTATTACTAAGTTTAAAAACAAGCTACAAAATATTTTATATACACACACAAACACATAGCTAAACAACTCATAAAATGCATATACACTTAATTTTCATCATCTTCATTATTAACCATGAAAAATAACATGTATTTTGACCATGTCTCCCATAGTTTATCTAAAGATGTGCACTTTTTTGAAACGTATACTTTATTTTATTATAAATAAGAAAGAATCAATATTTAACATATAATCAATGTCATTTGTGAAACATTATTAAGATAAAAATAAGTAAATTAAAAGCTTACATGTAATCTGTAACAAGTGTTGATAAATTGTGTATGATTTTATTCATAAACTTCATGACAAAACACATACAATTTGACACCAATTTGCTTTGCATGGTATTAAAATTAATCTATGTTAGCTAAATATTAAGTATTTAAAATAAATTATTAATAAAACTAATTAAATGTGAAATCTATAAACTTACATTCATATATAATCATACTAATGATTGTTTTTTGACATTTCAAACTTTGACACACCAAAATCTTTGAACCCTATACAATGCACGAGTAATATTAGTAAATATGTATGATGATTTAATATGTTCGCATTATAATACTTAATCAATTAAACACACATGTCAAGTATACTGTGAACATCTTCTATACGAGTCTTTCAAAGAATTCAAATAATTGCATGTGTGAATGTATGGTTCATAGACAACCAAAACCCAATAATGATTATAATAGTTATACAAGCAAAGTTATATACATTAAAATTATAGCTCTATTATAATTAAGTCAAAATATAAATTAATTACCTTGTAGAAAATGAAATAAACAACTTTATATTCACTCATAGCTCTAAAGGCTTATTGCATAGTCTAGTAGCTCTCTTTGATATCGATTTATTTCAAATTTCATCAATCAAGGATAGGTCAAGGAACTTGCATATCTAAGTTTGATCCGTTAAAATTAAATCATCATACAACATTTTTTACGAGAATAACTTACATTAAATTCACCAAGTTTTAACTATAATCTTGGGCATATACAACATTGTACTTTTTTCAGGGTTTATTCTTTCTTGACTCTATCGTACCTATACTACCTTGAGCTCAATGGTTGTTTACCACAATCAATTTTAATATCCGCTTGATGACTTAATTCCTCAATAAGGACATACATATAAAATGATAAAAACTTAAAAAATAATTTTTATGAACATTTCAATAAATTTGCAAATCTTACTAGCTTGGGATCTCGATGAACTAGATGAGGAGGCCAACTTACAAATGAACCTTTTTACGTTTCTTAATATATCATAATAGCTATTTGAAACTAACATTATGCACACAAGTTCATAAGTCTTTTTCACTATATTCATATAATTATTATCAATAGGCACTTGATTTATGAAACCTTTTTGAGTTGGTGTTATGAATCCAATATCAACATATCTCTCATTTGTTATATCTTTTATCATACACATCTTACATTAAAATTATAATCAACATTAATTAGTTAAATAAGAATAAGTCAAATATAATATGCAGTTCGAATATTATAAATTAACTTATCAAAATTTTGAAAATGTCAAATGGAGGTTTGGTGGACTATTGGTACCATGTTGGAGATAGAGGGACTAACATTTATAGGTTGGAAGTTGGCAATTGGATTGGCTCGAGAGGGACTAACATATATAAGTTGGAAGTTGATAGTTTGATTGGTAAAATTACATGTAGATTGACCATTAAACCTCTCATAGTTCTTTGTGTTATCATTTTGAGCTTTTCTTTCAACGATTTACACATATTTACCAAATTCATATATATTTTCATTGGCACATTTTTAGGACTTTTCCTAAGAACATGATGATATTACATTGGAATCATATTGTCCTGGGTGCCTACACTTATTTTGGGTGATATAGACCAAATATCTAATATAAAGCATCCTTTACAAGTTTATTTGGAAGATCACCTTTGTCTATTTTCTATATAAAATAGATAATTTAACTAATATTTATTAAAGATAAATAAAAATTTAACATTTTTATAATATTTAACTTACCATAAATCAAGTAATACTTTTTGCTCTTTCTCCTATTCATTCATTAAAATATACGCAATATATACATTAATTTGAAACATTATAATAACATTTAGATATATAATATCCTTACTATTTTAGCTTTGGTCTTAGGAATGCTTGTTCTCCCACTCCCTTTAACGAATTTATTCCCAACGTATGCCTTTTTCAATTGATCACTTCTTGACTACAAGAGATTTATTGAAAAACGCAAACTTATTATATTAATTAAATATATTACAAAATATTATGAAAAATAATAAATATATGAACAATATATTTTAAATTTATTAGTTCATTTATAATCAACAAAATCTTTCTAATGAGCATTTGCGATCGAATGCATGTTTGGTGGTTTTGTGTAAATCTTTTTTTTCTTCATATAATTGGTTTAGGAAAGACCTTATATAAAAAAAATGTTAAATTCCTTTGTTTTATAATCCTTCTATATCGAACCCTTTATCCTATAGAAATTTTTTCCTAATACTTAGGAACGATATACTTAACCTGAAAAATTCATAATCAAATTATAAGTACAATATTTTTCATGAATTATTACATTGGTTGTAATTTTAAAGTATTGTCTTAATACTCCTCTAAATTTTTCACTTTTTAGAATTTTTTAAATTTTTTTTCAATCGAGAATATTTATTGGTATTGTGGTCCTCACTAGTTTACCAATCATTGTCATACATTATTCTCTTATATCATTTATAGGGTCTCCTTTTTCATCAATCTCAACTATTACTCAAGCAATTGGGTCATCCATTTAATTAGGTATATTTTACCATCCTTCCCTCTGTATATTAACGCATATGTCTTTGATATCCTCCATCTCTATGTCATTAGATTGATTGATCTGATCATTAATGTTGACATCAAAATCATCGTACATGATGCTAAAAAAAGAAGATAAAAAATATTAGTTATAAAAATCTTATATGTTAAACAATAAACATTAATAAATTTCATAAGAATTATTAAGTAAACACATTATGTATATCTTCTACATGTAGTTTACTAAGTTAATCTATGTTTTTCTTTATATATATAAGTAACATCAATCTCTTTCCATAGATATATTGGTGAATTATCATCCTTATTATTAGGAGCTTGGTTCAAATTTGGAACATAAGTAGTGAAATGTTCAAGGTTAAACAATGAGTCAAGTACATCGTTTCCTTGGTGCTATTTTGATGGTAAAACTATTTTAGAGGGGGTGTTAATACAATTGACTATCTTATGTCGATTGGATTGTGCACATACAAAACTTGTTTTGCACGACAGGTCAAGATAAACAGATCATCTTTGGAACCTATTCTTGATAGGTCAACAAGGGTTAGACCCAATTTGTCTACTTTATATCCAACATTAATTGTGTCTTCCACTCTATCATATAAGAACATCATTTCTTTGAACACCTCATAATCAACCTCCTAAATTTCTTGAATTATCCCATAATATGTGCTATCAGATAACAACTTTATTCTTTGGCGCTCACAAATTTCCAAGTTTTTGATATCAACTTTACTCCACTATTTTGATTTATATGCAAGTCATGCCTTTGTTTGGTGGTAAATTTAAACCCATTGATAAGCCATTCTAAATATTTAGTTATTGAATGATTAGGATCTTTAAATTTATCAATAATCTATCCATTAAAAACAATACAATGATCTAACAATATTCATGTTCATAAATTCAAATCAAATTGATTAATATGTTCTTAAACACTAAAATGTTCATGCAGCCAATTGATAAAAAAATTCTTATGTTCATCTTGCAACATCTCTCTCCTTCTTTTCGCTTATAGTATGAGTCTCTTTTTAAAGATATTTATGTGCATTTTATATTATGTTTAAAAAAATAAAGGAATATCAATAAAGCAATTTGAAAATTTTGAAATGCTTACTCTATATATAAATTAACCTCCATGTTATTTACTAGGATTATTCAGTGACATTGCTCCCAGTCAAACTCATTGATATGAGCTTTATCACCAATAGATATGGGAACACCAACATCTAACATTTCATGATCCAATAAAAACTTATGGGAAGGATTTCCAATAGCATCAACACTACTAAGGTATTCAAAACAGAATTCAACGCCCTCTTTTCTAATATAGTGTTCCATTACACAATCCTCAGGTCGATTACGATTACGTACATATCCCTTCAACGCACCCATTTATCTTTTAAAAGGATAAATCCAACACAAGTATACGGGACTGTACAATTTCACTTCCTAAACCAAGTGAACTATTAAATGTATAATAATATCAAAAAAAGAATGTAGACAAAACTTTTCAATAAGATAAATTGTCTCAACTAGGTCCTTTTGGATTGCATCCAACTCATCAATACAAATTGGTTTTTTGCATATCAAATTGAAGAAGAGAACTAAAATGGGTGATAGCATAACTAACATGCATTGGTAGAATCAACCTAATTGCAATAGGCAACAAACGTTGCATCAAAGTATGATAATCATGAGATTTAAGACCATAAAGTATGCAGTCCACTAAGGACACAAATTTTCTTATATTAGAAGAGTAACCATGAGGAAATTTTACACTTTTCAAACAATGACATAATACATCTTTCTCCCCAATCAATAATGTATAACATGTTGGAGATAGTTATATACACTTCCTTTCTTTTTCCTTAATCAGTTCAAACTCTTTACGTATGCCCATAGACACAAGGTCTAGTTTGGTTTTAAGACTGTTCTTAGTAAAAACTATAAGAATGTCAAGCAAAGTACTAATTATGCTATCACACATTTTTTTCAATATCCATCACATCTAGAAAATGGATTTTTTTCGAACATTTGATGTCTCTATCACTATTAGTTTTATCCTTTATAGTTTTTACTTTCACAAATTTCGTAATTTTTTCTTTTTATATTACCATTTTTGGTATTACATGAAGGATATACATGTTTTTTTTAGCAACATTTTTAACTTAGGTTTGATTAATTACTTTTTTAGCAACTTTTTTCTTCTTATGTATTTTAAATGGAATTCTTTCAATTTCATGCAATATCTTTGATCTCTGTTTATTCTAAGAGCTAAAGAATGGAGTTCACATCCATAAAAAGCTTTCTTTTGAAATTTAAATTTGTGTTTATTAGGCAAAAAATTTCTATGTCTTGTATAATACATCTTCCTTCCAAGTTGGAGATAACCTATATAAATATCATCACTACAAATTAGACAAGCTTTATATCCATGAGTTGTATGTCTCGATAAATTATCATATGTTGAAAAATCATTAATTTTTTATAAAGCAATGTTCTTAATGTGAAACACTCATCTCTGTATGCATCATACACTTTGATGCCTTCATCATATAAGGTCTTTAAGTCATCTATCAAAAGCTCCAAGAACACATCAATGTCCAAACCATGTTATGTTGGACTCGATATCAACAATGTTAACATAAAAAAATTCATGCAAATCCAAGGAGGAATATTGTAGATGGCCATAATAACTGGCCAACAACTAGGGAATTATGTGGGCTAATTCCATCCGAAGCTATGGTAAGTCAAAGATTTCTATGTTCATTTGCAAATCCATGTCTCACATCATCAATTACTTTCCAAGATAGGGAATCACAAAGGTGATGTAAAAAAACTATCTTTTGACTTATTCTGTACATGCCATGTTAACATTTTTGATGTTTCCATGCTCTTATACATTCTTTGAAAATAAGGAATTGATGGGAAATACCATGTAAAAAATTATTATTAAGAGTACCTTTATGTAATCATAATTTTACCCTCAATATTATTTTAATATTTTGCTATTTTACTATTTGTTTAATTAATTCTTTTTAAGCACAACGTGTCGTACATTTATTCTTAAGAGGACACATGTCCTTATGAATAATAAAAAGATAGTGCTTATAAGAGGTGAGTCATATGCCCATATGTCTTACTCATCTTCTCGTACATATCTTATTAGTGCAAGCTTTTCTAAGAAGCTTGACATAAAATTATCAAAAAATAAAGAAGAAAAAATGGAAATAGGAGGGAAAAAGGAAATAAAGAAGAAGTAGAAGAGGATAAAAATTCTAAGTTAAAGTATAGCTAGGTAACTATTTTTGCAGAAACTTGAAATGGAAGTTGAGAAAACTTCAGAAATAATTAGATTTTGTTTCATATGTCTTTAGAAAGGTGTAAATACCTATTTTATGATAATTTTATGATTTTTCATTTGAATTTTTCTACGCAAAGTCATATACATTTAACTGAGGGTGGTTCTAGGGAAATCATGCTGGAAATTCTGTTCAGAACCAATCTTTATTTTTGTTATTTAAAATGGTTTTGCATATTGGAATTGGGTGAGAGATGTATTATTTTAAATATTTAGATTTATAGTTTTATAAATATTGAAAGAGTTCACAACTCAGAACATAATAGGGTAAGGAGATACAAACTCCTTAAGAACTTGATTATAACTTGCACAAACAAAATAGTAAACACTTAACCAAATAACACAGCAGAAGCATAAATACTATAATAACATAAAAGTAGATAACTTTAAATAACATATATTAAATAAATTCGACATAAAACAAGTAATTAAGAATATAAAAGCTTTCTAATAAGACTTTAAACTTTTAGTATGTTGTAACATACACACCTTAAAATTCAAATAAGACTAGCACAATAGTAGGTCAAACATAACAAGTAATATAACGAGGAAAATCTACATAAAGATCGTATCTATGTGGTAACATCCTTGGATTTCTTAAGGAAACCACTCAGTAGCAAACAATTCACTAATCAATAAAATAGTTACAACTCTAAAAAAAATAAAACCACTATTACCTCCATCAACTAGGACCTCTATCTGAACTATCTATTTCTATTCTTACTTGCTGCTTCCATAATGACCTTATTCGACACATGAACTCGCCTCTCCTCCACAGCCAACACCATTGAATATGGTGTGATAAGTAGCCATAAATTAGTTACGTGAAATATTTAGAGAAGGAGAAACCTTGAGGATCAAACTCAATCTCAAGGCACCAAAGGACTATCCTCCACATATCTCAAATTGTGTATAAGAGACACAGTCAAGCCACATATGCATATATACTATGAGTTGATAATTAAACTCACTAAATGACACATACTCAAATGTAAGCTCTCCAAAATGATTTCAAGATAGATATAAATCTCAATATGAATTTTGGTAATGTCTTAGTACTAAAAACATGGGAACGAGTTGACAAAAGCTAGAGGTATTTATAAAACTCGGCCAAATACCTCAACAAAGGTGGTGGCGAGGATGGTGGCAAGGGTGGTGATGAGGTACCAAAGAAAATATATTTTTTTATTTCCAAAAATGTCGAGTAAATTCTACAAACACACACACCCAAAGTGAACTAAATTGTACCATTCTTGACCTAGCATACATACTAAAACAATCAATCTCATGGTATGTGAAAACATGCTTTTAAAAACCATCTTCTTAACTATGTGTGTGTGCATAACTGATTTGCAGTAATCACCCTTCCCCAAAGGAAGATGGAATACTAAGTAAAAATAAACTGATATCGTGTTTTTTGCATGGGAAGGTAATACACAGATATAGAGTACAACAAAACTTACATTCTCCTCCTTTGGCTTTTCATGTCAAAACACTACATAAATACATACTCACATCTGTCATGAGTTAATAATGAAGATACTTAAAGATTTTTGTTCCCATGAACAAAATATCGACATATACCACATTGAAAGACACATCTAAAGTAAAGGCATCCATATTGTGTGCTCTATCCATCTTCATGTATCAACTCATCCATTCTATCACTCTGAAACACAAGGGTTTCAGCACCAATCCACACACACATATATAAAGCTCAAAGACTTCAAGTTACATCTGTAAACACATATGAAATAAGCACATACTTTGTGAATGTATCATGCATAAATGACATGCGGTCTGTTAGATACTGTTGTGTTATCCCTACATAGACACACATTGATAGGCTAAGCACAGTTAATATAAAGTATAAACAAACACAATCTACATGTAACACAAAGATGCAGACTCCCCTTGAACATATCCAATACTCATCCTAAGTGTATGCATATCAGACAACCATGATGTAATGAAAAATACATACATCATCCCATGCAACAACTAACATGTTAACATATAAATAAAATGATTATATTTCTTTGCTTTTTTGACATGAGAAGTCAAAGAAAGAACACATAAAGTATGGAGTATCTCACACCCCTATATGAAGGAGAGAAGTCAAATAGAAATGCAATGATCATAATAATTATGTAACACAACAGAGAAGATTAGAGCAAATATAAAAAAAAGCAACATATGCAGTCAAGATAGAAATACAAGGACAACACCAACACAATAGTAAGTTAAAAGCATGTAGCAAATAAAAAACAAAGAGCATAGGCAAATCATGAGAAGTTCAGACAAAAAAATATCCCTAATATGATACATAACACGGAGCCCCACATCCATATGTGCTATGAGAGGGCATAAAAGGGTTTTGCAACATGAATACAATACATTGGTAAGACGGGTGGTCAAACATCAATGGCACATGAATGTGTCAATGAATACCTAAGAAGAAGTTGATTAGGAGTCCAACTATTTTTCATGTTGACACACTCCTAATGATTCAACTATCTTCCCTCAACAACACTTGGGTGTATTCAATTATGTAACTTCAAACCATTCTATGCACACACATATGGAAAGACATCTTAGTCTACCAAAGAAAACATATGTCATGCATTCTAATAAAAAATTCCATGCTATCAACTATATACGATAAACATGCAATAATTCACTACAATAGGGGAGCAGATAAACACATATGAGAAATAAAAAAAGATTACATAAAATTCATGCAAAAATTCATATTAACAATCTTATTTAAGCATAGTTCATTTAAAAATATGTCTAAAAGGAAGAAAGTATAACATAAACTCATAACAGGACAAACACTAAGAATACAAAACAAATATAGCACTCCCCTTGCCAACAACCATTTTACATACATTCTCCCTCTTAAAGTATGCATATGTGGCAATAAACATGTTATGCATTCTACACTTTCAAAACTCCTCCAAAATAAAGGCATCTACACACAATAGAAAACAAGAATATAGAAGTAAATTAAGCATGTTCAAAAAACTAGAAAGTCCTTATAGATTAACCAATACACTCAATATAAATATCCACATAGCCTCAATCCCAGATGTATTCATGTACGGGTATGACTAAATATTTGATTACAAGCTCAGTGTGTATTGTGCTAAACTTGCTTACTTTATATGCTATCAAGATATTCTTATGTGAGCCAAGTAGATAGAAATATAGACTCCAATGGTTTCAAACTTCATAAGTCCACATTTAGTCTTTCTCTCCACTAATATAAGAACTAACATAGAAGAAATTAATAGGTCTTTCAAAGCTTGTAATGATAGGCAGAGTTATGGGTATGAGAGATATGACATTTAGGCTCAAACATACCTATGTCCATACAAAAAAAAAGTCCATATCCATGACATTTATACCTTTAAACATCGATCCTTTTCTCTTTACTTTTCAAAATTCATTCATAAACAATTATGTTATGAGAACATTACACAAAATTCAATAATTTATGTATCCCTTCTTTTTCATATTTTTCATCATTTCACTCTCCTTTCCTTTCCCCTCCCCTCTTTTTTTTAAAAAGAAATTTCTCAACACTTCATTTTCTCCATCTCCCAATTTTTTATTTATCATTAAATTCTTGACCTTTTCTTTTTTATTGATTGAAACCAAGAGGGTAAAATAAAAATTCCTAGAACATACATACTCAACAAAAGGGTGTACAAGGTTAGTGGAAATAATCATTTACGCTAGGTTATTAAATATAGGTGCAAAGAAATGAAGGATTAATATAAAGGTTCAAAGAGGGGTAAAAAATAAAAATTAAACATAGGTGGTTTGAAAGGTTCAAATAATCCAAAGATTGTTTAAATCCTCTCTCTATCCAAGCAACACCTAGGATTTCATCTTAAGAGACACTAAAGTGGATTGTAGAGCTTGTTAGAGACATATAACTCATCAAGGCATAAATCCACACAAACTTCTCAAAATATCCATATAGATTCACAGAGTTATGACATGTGTATGAGAAAAAGTTCATTTCAAATATAATATAAAAATTTAGTCTTATATACGCTTAACGAATACACATATCAAAACATCCATGTTTCAATTTAAGTTAAAATCATGTAAACCATAAAACATCAATAGTCCCTCAAATAGGTTCAATTCCTATGCAAAAGGTTAGCTAGATAGAAAAATTCACAGAATTGAATTGGGAAGAGAGAGAAAGGAGAAAATGAAAGTGTCAAAATGCTAAACATATGTAATTTTGAAATTTTAAATCGATAAAATTAAATAAAACACATAATTCAATAACAAACAAACAATAACAAAAACAATATAGAGTTCGCATATAGAAGAATCACAGAAAAAGGGAGAGAAAATAGAAAAAAAATCTCAATAGATCACCCAAAAATAGTGATCAAATAGTATCCCTCAGTCCAAAGAATTTGTGAGTGGGAACTGAGCTAGGAGATAGTCTCTAAGTCATATGAGCATAATGAGTATATGGAACTTATAGTTTGTAAATTTATTGATTCATCCATATAAGTGAGACAAGGTAGAATTTTTGAAGATGTTTTATTTTTTTCCGCACTATGCCTAAGCTGCATGAGGCAATCAATTTGAAGTTGTTTAGATGAGTCATAGTAGCTACATCCACACAAATAAGATAAGGGAGAGCAAGGTGTAGAACTCTGAGATGTATTTCCTAGCAATGTGGCCAACATTACCACACAAATAACAAACACGAATAGTAGGGCTAGAGAATTTAGGTCCTTGGCTACGATGAGAGTAGACCACGAAGGAGAAAAAGAAAAAGCACTCACATTCACTTCCATACAAGGACGAGAAGTCAATTTTCTGCAATGTGTTCTCAAATTCCTAAGTTCACCACAATGGTGACACGTAGAAGTAAGAGTAGGTAGAGGCAATATACCATCACTAGAGCGAAGGAAAGAACTAGCCTTAAGTAAAGTGTTCACTTTGTTAGAGGAAACTAGTTAAAATGACACAACCGACTTACCTTTTTGCATGGTGGCAGTTATCTTCAACTTTGGACCTTTAGCTTTTGATTCAACAAACTTGGGAGTAGTAGAAGATGTAGAAACTCCTTCATTATAGCCAATGCCACATTTCACCAAATGTCTTAGTGATATTGAGTATTTCATTCAAATTTTTAAAACTAGTCATCATCTTGTTAACAATATAGGTAGAATGAGTCAGTTCCTTTTCACTGACACTGAGTTTTTCTTTCAATGCTTTAATTAGATCTATCTTTTTTTTAAGAAATGATTCAAGATATGTTGTAAAAATTTTAAGAATCCTAACTTTCTCGTGAAATTGTTCAACCTTAGTTTCTTTTTCTACAAAGAAGTAAGTTAGATATTCCTTTGTGCACTTAAGGATAATAATCTACTTTTTCTACTGTTCAAATTCAGCCTTTTGATCCGTAGTGGGTTCAAAATTGACAAATAACTGCATAATTTTTCCTAAAGTAGAAACCTTCAATTGTTCCTCAAGCATCTTTAATTTCTCATGTTTTGCATTAAACTTTTCAAGTAAATTAGAATATCTCTTTTGGATGATAGCACATTTGTTAGAAAGGTCTTACTGTTGAGTGTATAGGACTTTTTATCCTCTAGTTTTTTCTATAAAGAGTTTATGTCAAGCTCTTTTTCATCTAGGCTGTTTAAAGCCTTTTTCTTAGCCTTTTTTTATTAATTTTCTCCAATAGAAGGTAGTTATAAGAATTTAGCAACACATCTTACTCATCGTTATCATCTTTATCTATAACCTCTTGAACATTTGAGGTAGCACTTAAAGGATCAATGAAATTTCTTGGAACAACAAAAGTAAGAAAGTTAATATCATCCTTATCATCACTACTAGTACTGTCCAAAATAGTAACATTAGCATTAATCGAACTCATATTCATGCATTTTTGTTTCTAAAAATAATATGTTGTAATGTGACTAGGATTTCCACATTCCAAGCATATGATCTTGTTTAAGTGCCCTTTGCTTGGTTTCTTAGATTCATTATATGAGTCCTCATCAACTTTTACATATTTTGAGCCTTTAGAGCTTGAGCTTCCATTTCCAATATCCCTAGATAAGGGTTTCTTCTCTCTAAAAAATATTGTGAATCTCTAAATAAGCAAAGCCATACAGTAGTGACTTTAACTTCTTTATTGGGATCACTGCACTTAGTGGTATTGAGAGCTAAGCTATTTCCCTCCTCAGTAGTAATTTGATCTTGTTATTAACAATAAGCTCACTAGGCTTGTACATGGACTTAAGCACGGTAACTTTGGTATAAAATCAATAGGGTAGGCTAGTAATGATTTTCTCAATATGCTTTTCTTCACTAATTGGTCTACCCAAGTTGTATGAACAATTGGAAATTTTGGAAAAATGTGCATAGAATTTGTCAAAAGTTTCATTCTCTTACATGATACATAGTTCAAATCTCTATTTAAATTCAAAATTTTGGATATTTATATAGTAGAAGTACTTTTATGGGTAGTTTTTTAGAATATCTCATGCTTATTTTGAAAAAGTACACGTTTGAATTCTTTTATATTCATTTGAAGTAACATCCATGATGATTGCATAACGTTCCTTTCTATTCCATTCAAATTCCCTACTTTAATCTTTAGTCCACTCAATCATAGGTTTAGGATCACAGTAATATTAGAAAGGGTTTTGCCTAGATACATCCACCCATTTTCAAACATAAACCAAACACAGTTCCTAAGGGACCACAAGAAGACCCTTATTTAAGATCTCTAATAGGTATAGTTCAACCTATTGAAAAATGGTCGCCTACTATCATTACCTCCTTCTCTCGAATCCATCAGAGAGAAAGTGCTTATGTGGAATGTGAGTTAAAAAAATCAACACTGAAGTGATTAAGCCCTAAGTAGTTGCACCTACTTTGATGCCAATTGAAAGAGTCCACGACCTGGAACATAATCAGGGTAAAGAGATACATACTCCTTAAGAACTCGTCCATAACTCACATGAATAGAATAGTAAATACTTAACCAAATAACACAACAAAAGAACAAATAATATAATATCACAAAAGTAGATAACTTTGAATAACATATATTAAATATAATCAACATAAAGCAAGTAATAATATAAAAGCTTTTTAATAAATGTTTAAGCTTTTAGCATGTTGTAACATATACATCTTAAACTTAGATTATATTATTACAATAGTAGATCATGCACAACAAACGATATAATGAGGTTAACCCTTATAGAGACTATATTTATGTGGTAACATCCTCGAGTTACTTAAGGTAACCATATATTAGAAAACAATTTACTAATCAATAAAATATTTACAACTCTAAAAGAAATATAACCATTATTATCTCTATCAGTCAGATTATTTGTCCGAGAACCCTCTTGTTGCCTTTACTTGGTTCAGTCATAATGACCTGGTTTGACACATGAACTTGGCTCTCTTCCACAGCCAATACCACCGAATGTGGTGTGATTGGTAGCTATAGATAAGTAATGTGGAATATCTAAAGAACGAGAAACGTTAAGGATCACACTCAATCTCAAGGTACCAAAGGACACACTATCCTCCATAGATCTTAAATCGTATATGGAAGACACACAGTTAGGTCACATACACATAAAGACTATGAGTCGATAACTAAACTTACTAAACGACCCACACTTAAATGTAAGCTGCTTAAAACAATTTCGAAAATAGATAGAAATCTTAGTATGAATTTTGGTAGAGTTTTGGCACTAAAATATGGGTAAAGAGTTGAGGGAAGTGGGGGTATTTATAGAACTTAGTCAATCACCTCACTAGCCACCTTGCCAAAGGTGGTGGTGAGTTACTAAAAAACTATTTTTTCGTTTCCAAAAATACTGAATAAATTTCATAAATATCCACACCTAAAATAAACTAAAATCTACCACACTCGACCTAGAATAAATACTAAAACAACCACTTTTGTAATGTATAAAAACATACTTTTAAACACTGTGTTCCTAACTATATGTGTGCATTACCGATTTACAGTAACCAATTTTACATAAAGAAAGATAGAACATGGGGTAAAAATAAATAACATCATATTTTGTACATGAAAAGAAAACACATAATATAGATTATAGCAGAACTTACAAGTATTTTATGGTTTGTCATTTTGAGTTTTCTAGAAAAAGTAGCGATTTAATTAAGGGTATGTTCTACAAAAGTAATGTTGAAAATCATGTTTTAAGCTTAACGATATTCTATATTTTAAAAAGGTTTTACATATGAAAATTGAGTGCATAATATCTTGTTTTAAAGATTAAAATGTCTCGTCATTTTATAGATGAGCACAACATCAAGTCCCTAGCAATGGTGCCAAAAACTTGATGAAACAAGATCGACAATGTAATGTCGATCTTGCAAATACTTTGGTTTTATATTTGTAAAACTCTTGCAAGTGCACAAATCATTTTATAGCAAATGATAAGCATACTCCAAAGGTCGATCTAAGGAAGGAATATATATGATTTTTAATTTATTATTCAAAATCTTAAAAAAGAAATTTAATCCTAAACACCCTACCACAATATTTTGGTTTTTTGTTTCCGAAACTAATAACATAAAAATAATCATCGATATAGATTCAATAAACAATAATGAAATTTTTTATCATTTATAACAGTAGAGTATTTAAGGATATAATAATTAAGTTAATTATACTTGTCCATATTATTTAGGTTATTAAAGATACAAACTGATACTTGTTAATTTTCTCTTTTTGGTATGAAAGTGTCCTTAGGTGGGGCCTAATTTTTTTTGTTTAATATTAATTAACTAATATCCTTAGGTGGGGCCTATTAATTTGTTAAGTATTAAATTTCAGCTTCATTTCTAAGAAAATAACAAACCATCTAATCACAGCTTTAAACAAAGTTAATTAGTTAAACTTTACTCAATGTGTCCAAATTAAACCTAAAATTTTAATTATCCATGTACTAACTTTCAAGTTTTAAAACCATTACTGAAAATATGTCGTTAATACATTTTCGAATAATAGTTCTTATAAAAAATTTTGAAATAGAGCTTCACTCTAACTACTGAGCGATTATACCAACAAATAAAAGAGCACTACTTTAAATCAAACTAGATAATTAAACCTTAAAATCTAATTTTTAGATTTAAGTTTGTAATGAAAAATAATATATTTCTCTCTAACATCCTTAATATACAATCTTGAATAAAAACAAAATCAATTTATTTTATAGAAATGTTTTACCTATTAATATTTCGCAAGCATAATAATATTATTATTATATCATATTTACAAACAACCAATTATATTAAATTTAATCACAGACAAATTAAACATAACATATAAGAATAAAACAAAAAAATAAACGTAAAAAATTCATTTTAAAATTATACCTTAAAAGAATCCTTACAGAACTTTGATGCTAATTATGTTGCCATAAAACCTTCAAACGAATTTGCATTTCTATTTATTGAATCAAAAACTAAAAATCTATAAAAGCATAGCTAGTTCTTATCAAAGAGAGAAAAACTTTAAAACTAAAAACTAAAAAAAATAATAAAACTTTATAGAGAGAGAAAGAGTTGAGAAAATTGTGTGTTTTACAATAAGGGAAGAGGGTCCTTTTACAGGTGAGAAAAAGCCAAAAAAGGTGCAAAATATTTCAAAAATCGATATTGGACATGTTTGGATGGGCCGACATGCGTGTGGGGCATGAAAATTACGACAGACGGGCGTTTGCCAAGCGGGAGCACACACATGACACAGCACAAACGTGTGCTAGCATGCGTGAAAATTGGTGCGAGTGTGTGCTACTCGTATGTGGGTTGCGTGCACTGGCTACACGTTTGCAGGCGTGTGCTGGTCACGTGTGGGCATGTGCTGGGCGTGCGTAGGAGACTTACGTGAATAGGCGGCTGTAGGTGGGATTTCAGCCTTTTTGACATTTTTGACCATTTTGTCCAATTTTTCATCTTTTTGACTTTTTCTCATTTTTTTCTCAAAATATTTATGATGTATTACCTCTAGTATTTTACTTCGAGTCTTTAAGTTACTTTTGAACTAAAATACCTAAAAAATAATAAAAATACTTATGATTCCAAAAATACAAATTTATATAAAAGTATGATCAAATCATACAAATATGAATCTATTTAATCATAGATAGGTATAATCTTTCATACCAATGTCCAAACATAATTCTATAAAAATATAACTGATAAGTGCTTAAAAAAAACTAAATATTAAATAGGTAACTGGGAATAAATTTAACATGACTGACCATTTGTAAAATAATTATAACGTTGTTATGCTTGCAAAATATTAAATGGGTAAAATACTTTTATAAAATAAATTGATTTTATTTTTATTCAAGATTTTATATTAAGGATGTTAGAGAGAAATACATTATTTTTTATTACAAACTTAAATCTAAAAATTAGATTTTAAGGTTTAATTATTCGATCTAATTTAGAGTAGTGTTCTTTTATTTGTTCGTACAATCATCCGGTAGTTAGAGTAAAATTCTATTTCAAAAGTTTTCTTATAAGAACTATTATTCAAAAATGTATTGACGACATATTTTTAGTATTGGTTTTAAAACTTGAAAGTTAGTACTTGAAAAATTAAATTCTTAGGTTTAATTTGAACACCTTGAATAAAGTCTAATAATTTGATTCCTCTTAAAGTTGTGATTAGATGGTTTGCTATTTTCTTAGAAATAAAGTTAAAATTTAATATTTAATTAATTAATAGGTCCCACCTAAGGATATTAGTTAGTTAATATTAAACAAAAGAATTTGGGCCCTACCTAAGGACACTTTCATACCAAAAAGAGAAAATCAACGAATATTAATTTATATATTTAATAACCTAAATTATACGAGCAAGTATAATTAACTTAATTATTATATCCTTAAATACTCTACTGTTATAAATGATAAAAATTTATTATTTTTTATTGAATTTATATCTATGTTTATATTTATTTTTATGTTATTAGATTAGGAAACAAATAAACCAAAATATCGTGACAGGATGTTTATGGTTTAATTTTTTTTAAGATTTTGAATAATGAATTAAAAAACACATAAATTCTTTCCTTAGATTGACCTTAGGAGTATACTTATCATTTTTTTATAAAATTACTCGTGCACTTGCGAGAGTTTTACAAATAATAAAACCACAAAGGGTATTTTCGTAAGATCGATATTGCAATGCCGGTCTTGCAATTCATTCATCAGTTATTCTTGTTTCTAACACAAGTATGACCATATAAGATGGGTTAATCCAAAAAATATTTCAATGCAACTGAGCAATAGCAGTGATATTATATTATGAATGGGTACTCAATATTTTTAAAAGTAGATAACATGATTTTACATTCTTAGTTGACTATTTAGTTTTAGTAGCTAATTCAATGAAATAATTAGCAAAGTTTATGTATATGGATATAATATTTCCAATGCAGTTAAAATAGATTTTCATAAGAATATATTAGTTATTTCTGATTGTGCAACTTTCATGCCAAAAAATTACTACCACAATTAGTCATATTCAGTTTAAAAATGCATGTTTCATATCAATGCATTTTATGTGATTATCATTAAACTATGTTATGAAAACATATTTTCCTTTTAGCACTTGAACACACTAGTACATTGTCAACAATATTAGAATGAGAGAATTATGTTTTACAAGCTATACTATTTTAAATGGAAGTTTGTAAAGTGATATTGAGTTTACATTTCTAAAGATTTTATAGCATCATTGAGAACACCATTCACATTCAAATTCAAAATGCATTCACTTAATTTAACAAGAATTTGACGAATATATTATACATTAGTTTTAGTGCACTTCTTGCATGAAAGTACCATGAGAATATATTTTATTATCCTACTCAGCAAGCTAAAAGTAAATAATTTGCAATAATTTTAGTTTGAGATTAAGTTAGAATTATTATATATGTTTTTAAACAAGCTTGCAAGTTAAGTAAATATTTTAAAAATGGTAGAGTACTTCTTCTTCAGACAGTGATATTTGGTTCTACTTAGTATTTAGAATATTCAGCTTTACTTGGTAAGACATCATAACCAATAGTTTGGTTTAGTTTAGTTCAGTATAATGTTTACAAACTTAGTATGATATTAGATTAGTTCGATATGATGTTACTAGATTAACATGATATTTATCAGTTCAATTCAGTATGATTTTACAAGATTAGTAAGATATTTATTAGTATATTTCAATATGATATTTATCAGTTTGATTAAGTTAGTCCGCACATAAGATATTTATCAATAAAGCCAACTATGCCATTTTTATGGTTGTTTCAAATAATTTCCTCACACGTGTAATTAAGAGCTAGCGTTAGTGCTAAATATATCCTCCATGTGCGACCAGATTCTCAAGTACTCTTGGCATAACAAGTTCAAAGTACATTTCTCATAGTTATACTTTTATTTGCATACTTATAATAACATGTTATTTCATGAAAACTCATAAGATAATACATTATTATATTTTAAAAATCAGGTAGAAATCATTTTCATGTGAATATTATTTCATGATAACTTATATGATAGTAAATTATTATATTTTAAAGATCAGAGACATAAGTTTTACCAGTATGCTACTTCATGTTAAGTCATAATCGTTTCATTCATAGATTTCAAGCTTGCAACTACATATATTATTGAAAATCATCCACTAACTGGTCTTTCAAGCTCACCTTTTATTATCTTCCTCAGGTAGTATCTTTGAGAAAACATAGCGTGAAAATAATTTTGAGAGCATAAGATCATTCTTTTATTGTCTAGTTTAGATGGTTTGATTTCTTTATTCTTTTGTATAGTTAATTTTGGTTGATGTGTAAATGGACTAGTAACTAAGATTAAAAAACCTTATGATTTGATGTATAGTATGTATAGCACAATGTATAGTATTGATAGACATGAACTACTTTATGGTTATGTAAAAGATTATGATATCTGTTAATCTATGAAAAAGTATTATATGAGAATTGTTGTCATTCTACTAGAGGATGGTTAGTCAACTTAGGGAAAACTCTTCCAAATTTTGTAGAAATTTGTACAGTTATAGTTTTGATACAATCCAGAATAAGCTAAGGAAACAAGTTAGACAATTGATATAGTGTCTAGGATGCATCCTGTGCTATTAGAGTAGTTTTGGTGAGAGTCCTAATATACCATAAAACCATTGTTGGCACAACTTTCTTCACATTTCCATTAGAAGTCATCTTTCACCTTGAATCACTACAAATTGGGAAACTTGATAGATTCACATATTCCTTTCTATAAAGAATGCAATTGTTTTCACAAGTATGAATTCTTATATTTTATGCCAAAGTGATTTAAATTCTATTGGAAAAAAGATGAAATTTATTAAAAAATTGATTGTTGGAAAATGTGCCTTGTCCCACATTGCTTTTTTACATTATTTTAAAGAGGTGTAAATAGTAAAGAGTTGGATATTGGGATTGGGCCCCAAGGGGCACCCACTTTTTTGGAAGGGGAGAGGACCTAGGCAAATGTGATACCACACACGCGCGCGCGCCGCCGCTGCCACCGGCCGTCCATCCGACGGACCGGCCGTGCCGTGCCGAGCCGAGCCGAGTCCAAGTGCGTGTGCATGTGTGTGAGGTGAGGTGGTATTTTTTTTTTTGTAAAATATTATTTTTAAGGAAAATTTTTCCACTTACAAAAATGGTTGTTATATATATTTTTTTTGTTCAGAAAAAAAATGACCGTTATTTTCTTTTATTAAGAATATGGCCGTTAAATGGCCGTTTGTTTTCTTTATTCAAAAAAAAGAGTCGTTGCTCATATTTACTCACAAAAAATATCCGTTATCCGTTACTCGTCTTTAATCTAAAAATGGTCGTTACTCTTTATTAATCAGCATGGTCGTTACGCTCTTAATTCCCAGACATTACCGTTTTATTCATAATTGCCACACGGTTTCTAAGACCTATAAAAGGAGGGCTTCAGCTCTCATTTGACACACAACAATCTACAATCTCATCTCCCTACGAAAAACAATTCTCTCTACAATTTCTAAGTTTTCTTTTTAGTTTTCCGAGCAACAAATTTTCAAGTGTAGCATTCCAGTCTTCATCAGTGCAGTGAAGTTCTAAGACAGAGATTAAGATTCTGGGTTGTTTTATCCTGGGGACGACGAGGCTGTGTTTGCTTGCACAAATTGGGCAGAGTCACGAAACGTCTTAAAGAGAGCGACCTAGTCCGCGACTCAACCCAAGCAGTTACTTTCAAGTTATCGGTAATATTGTTCCTACACTGTTTTTATAAACTTGCTTCAACAATTTTAAGACGGATTCAATCTGCCATGTCTACTGAAATGCTAACTACTGATCTAAACAAACCATTCCATTTTGAGGGACTACACTTTAAAATATGGAGACAAAAAATGTTGTTTTTCTTAACCATGAAAAAAGTCATTTCTGCTCTTACTACTGAAAAACCAATACAGTCCAATCCTCCTACTGAAGTTGTAACTAAGGATTTAGATGTCTGGATTGAAAATTATTTTCTATGCAAAAACTATATTCTTAACGGTTTAGCTGATGACTTGTATGATTATTATAACTGTGATAAGTCTGCTAAGGAAATTTGGGAAGCACTTCAAAAGAAATACGATACTGAGGAAGCTGGTACTAAGAAGTATGCTGTCAGTAGATACATGAAGTTTCAAATGATTGATGGCAAATCAGTGGAAGCTCAATCACACGAACTGCAGAAGATAGCACACGAAATAACTTCTGAAGGTATGACTTTAGATGAACAATTTCAAGTAGCTGTTATAATAGATAAATTACCCCCTGCTTGGAAAGATTTTAAGAATACACTTAGGCATAAAACTAAGGAATTTTCTTTAGAAAGTCTTATAACCCGTTTAAGAATAGAAGAAGAAGCTCGAAAGCAAGACCAAAGAGATGAAGTACTCGTAGTCTCAAATACTAGTACCAATAAGAAACCCTCTTCTACAATTCTGAAACCTAAAGGTAGAAATATGAAAAGTCATAATCGTACTAATAATCAAAACCGCAACCACCAAAATAGAAATAGAAACTATCCTCCCCAGAATGGACCTCAACCCCCCTTAAGGAATAACACATTCATGTGTTATAGTTGTAATAGACCTGGCCACTTGGCTAGGAACTGCCGGAACAGGAATCGTCCTGCCCCACAGGCGAACCTTACCGAAGATCAACTTATTGCTATGATATCTGAAGTCAATTTTGTTGGTGGATCCGAGGGGTGGTGGGTAGACACTGGTGCTTCTCGCCATGTTTGCTATGATCGAGACATGTTCAAATCATATTCTGATTCTGAGGATAAGAAAGTGCTGCTGGGTGACTCCCACTCCACTAAAGTTGCTGGTACTGGTGAGGTGGTTTTGAAGTTTACCTCTGGAAAGACTGTCATCTTGAAGGATGTCCTGCATACTCCAGAGATGAGAAAGAACTTAGTTTCAGGCTATCTTCTTAACAAAGCTGGGTTTACTCAAACTATAGGGGCTGATTTATATACTATAACTAAAAATAATATATTTGTTGGGAAAGGGTACGCCACTGATGGCATGTTCAAATTAAATGTTGAAATCAATAAAACCTCTTCTTCTGCTTATATGTTGAGTTCTTTTAATATTTGGCATGCTAGACTTTGTCATGTTAATAAACGCATAATCAAGAACATGAGTAGCTTAGAACTAATTCCTAAACTATCTTTAAATGATTTTGAAAAATGTGATTTTTGTAGTCAAGCTAAAATAACCAAAACTTCACATAAATCAGTAGTTAGAGAATCTGAACCTTTAGAATTAATTCATTCTGATATATGTGAACTTGATGGAAATTTAACAAGAAATGGAAAATGCTATTTTATAACTTTTATAGATGACTGTTCAGATTACACTTATGTATATCTAATGAAAAATAAAAGTGAAGCATTTGATATGTTTAAAATATTTATGACTGAGATCGAAAATCAACTTAACAGAAAAATAAAAAGGTTTTGAAGTGATATAGGCACCGAATATGATTCCAATATCTTCAATGATTTTTATAAAACTCATGGAATCATTCATGAAAAAACTGCACCTTATTCTCCTGAAATGAATGGCAAAGCTGAAAGAAAAAATAGAACCTTTACTGAATCAATTGTTGCAATTTTATTAAACTCTGGTGCTGCTTCCCATTGGTGGGGAGAAATTTTATTAACTGTTTGCTATGTGCTAAATAGAGTGCCTAAATCTACAAATAAAATTTCACCATATGAAATTTTGAAAAATAAGAAACCTAATTTAACTTATTTTAAAACTTGGGGTTGTTTAGCCTATGTTAGAATCCCTGATCCTAAAAGAAATAAACTTGCTAGTAGAGCATATGAATGTGTATTCATAGGATACGCTGTGAATAGTAAAGCTTATAAATTCTATAACTTAAAAGATCAGGTAGTTATAGAATCAAATGATGCTGACTTCTATGAACATAGGTTTCCCTTTAAATTTAAGAATAGTGGGGGCTCGTCTTCTAGTAGTTTACCTATAACTAGAACTAGTGAACAAACTGAAGAATTAAACACTGAAATTAGAAGAAGTAAACGAGCTCGAACCCTTAAATATTTTGGGTCTGATTTTTATGCTTATACCTTAGAGGAAGATCCTCAAACTATTAAAGAAGCATTATCTTCTTTAGATGCCAACTTATGGGAAGAAGCCATAAATGATGAAATGGACTCACTTGAGTATAATAAGACTTGGCATTTAGTTGACTTACCTCCTGGTTGCAAAACCATTGGATGTAAATGGATACTAAAAAGGAAATTAAAACCCGATGGTACTATTGAAAAATACAAAGCTCGTCTTGTAGTTAAAGGATATAGGCAAAGGGAAAATGTAGATTTCTTTGATACCTTTTCACCAGTTACACGAATAACTTCCATACGTGTGCTTTTCTCTCTCGTTGCTATCCATGATTTAGTAGTACATCAAATGGATGTTAAAACTGCTTTCTTAAATGGTGATTTAGAAGAAGAAATTTATATGGATCAACCTGAAGGTTTTGTTATCCCAGGTCAAGAAAATAAAGTTTGTAAGTTAGATAAATCTCTGTATGGTCTAAAATAAGCACCTAAGCAATGGCATGAAAAATTTGATAATCTAGTTATCTCACATGAATTCAAAATAAATGAAAGTGACAAATGCATTTATTATAAATTAGAAGATAATATTTGCACTATTATATGTTTATATGTGGATGATATGCTTATTTTTGGATCAAATATTTATGTTGTGAATAAAGTGAAAACATTGTTAAGAGCTAATTTTGATATGAAAGATCTCGGAAAAGCGAGTGTAATCCTTGGTATAAAAATAACTAGGTCTGAAAATGGAATTTCTCTAGATCAATCTCACTACATTGAGAAGATCTTAAAGAAATATAATTACTTTAACTGTAAACCTGTATGTACTCCTTACGATCCGAGTGTAAAGTTGTTCAAGAACACCGGAGATGGTGTTAGAAAAACTGAGTATGCGAGCATCATCGGTAGCTTACGTTACGCTATTGATTGCACTAGACCAGACATAGCTTATGTTGTGGGACTACTATGTAGGTTTACCAGTAGACCTAGTATAGAGCATTGGAATGCTATTGAAAGGGTTATGAGATACCTTAAGAGAACTATGAACCTTGGATTACATTATAAAAAGTTTCCCACTGTTTTAGAAAGATACAACGATGTAGATTGAAACACTTTATCAGAAGACTCCAAAGTAACTAGTGGCTATATATTTAACATAGCTGGTGGAGCTGTTTCTTGGAAGTCTAAGAAACAGACAATATTGGCTCAATCTACAATGGAGTCTGAAATGATAACACTAGCCACTGCTAGTGAAGAAGCAGGCTGGCTAAGAAGTCTGTTAGTTGAGATCCCTTTGTGGGAAAGACCGATACCAGCTGTCTTGATCCACAGTGATAGTACCGCGGCTATTGCAAAGATTCAGAACAGTTACTACAACGGCAAGAGATGAAAAATACGTCGTAAACATAGCACTGTTAGAGAATTTCTCTCTATGGGAGCTGTAAGAGTGGATCATGTACGTTCTGATGAAAATTTGGCAGATCCTTTGACGAAAGGATTACCAAGAGAGAAGGTTTTCAAAACCTCAAAAGGAATGGGATTAATGCCCTTAGAATGAAGAGTCACTTATGATGGTAACCCAACTTATAGACTGGAGATCCCAAGAAATAAGTTCAAAGGGTAATAACAAGTCATGAAGTGATATGAGATGTATCATGCTATTTATCAAATCCCATTCTATATTGTTAGAAGCATGAAGTCCTGAAGCGATAGAAAAGGATGAGTTAATTGTTAAACTCTTAATGAGTTCTATACTCTATGTGGAGTGGAGTACATAGCTACAGGAGTACTCTTGATAGACTCACCTATGTGAATGTGGAAGTGTGGCCGCTTCCTATGAAAAAGTTTTTGGGCAAAATTTTACTAGAGCGTTCACTATACTGGGATACACGTGCATGGCCGTAAAGCACGGGCTTTTTCGAACTACACCTTGGAAAGGTTGTGTGTGTGATGATTGTTAGAGATAGAGTTCAAAACTACGAGTTACTCTAGTATATTCTAAAGCATCAACACTATGCAAAGGTTCAAGTCGATAGACACCTTTTCGCTTATGCACAATCTTATAATTTTAATTGATCGGTTGCTCGATGAAAATTATTTTTATATAAAATTCAAGTGGGGGATTGTTGGAAAAAAGATGAAATTTATTAAAAAATTGATTGTTGGAAAAAGATGAAATTTATTAAAAAATTGATTGTTGGAAAATGTGCCTTGTCCTACATTGCTTTTTTACATTATTTTAAAGAGGTATAAATAGTGAAGAGTTGGCTATTGGGATTGGGCCCCAAGGTGCACCCACTTTTGTGGAAGGGGAGAGAACCTAGGCAAATGTGATACCACAAACGCGCGCGCCGTCGCCGCCGTCCGTCCGTCCGACCGACCGGCCGTGCCGAGCCGAGTCCGAGTGCGTGTGCGTGTGTGTGAGGTGAGGTGGTATTTTATTTTTTGGTAAAATATTCTTTTTAAGGAAAACTTTTCCACTTACAAAAATGGTTGTTATATATATATATATATATTTTTGTTCAGAAAAAAAATAATTGTTATTTTCTTTTATTAAGAATATGGCCGTTAAATGGCCGTTTCTTTTCTTTATTCAAAAAAAGAGCCGTTGCTCGTATTTACTCACAAAAAATATTCGTTATCCATTACTCGTCTTTAATCTGAAAATGGTCGTTACTCTTCATTAATCAGAATGGCCGTTACGCTCTTAATTCCCAGACATTACCGTTCTATTCATAATTGCCACACGGTTTCTAAAACCTATAAAAGGAGGGCTTCAGCTCTCATTTGACACACAAAAATCTACAATCTCATCTCCCTACGAAAAACAATTCTCTCTACAATTTCTAAGTTTTCTTTTTAGTTTTTCGAGCAACAAATTTTCAGGTGTAGCATTCCAGTCTTCATCAGTGCAGTGAAGTTCTGAGATAGAGATTAAGATTCTGGGCTGTTTTATCCTGGGGACGACGAGGCTGTGTTTGCTTGCACAAATTGGGCAGAGCTGCGAAACGTCTTAAAGAGAGCGACGTAGTCCGCGACTCAACCCAAGCAGTTACTTTCAAGTTATCGATAATATTGTTCCTACACTGTTTTTATAAACTTGCTTCAACAAAGTCTTCTTAACTTTATACATGGATGAAGGTAATTCATTTCCATCAAGCAGTAAATCCATAACTATATTCAATATTTCAATAAATCTAGTATCAATTATCTCGTGTTTTGTCTTGACATTATGCATCTTTATCATTGTAGATAAATTAGTTTTTTTTGTACAATTTGGATAGAGTGGCTACTTTTATATCTTCTAACATTGTCTTAAATTTATTGGGATTGTCAACAAACTCATCTTTCACAGCATGGATCATTTTATCCATTTTTCATGTATCTCAACGTCAACTTTAGGTATTGTTGGCCTCCTTGATTGTTGGGGCATCTCATTATCAGTATCCAATTCCATCTCTTCTATGTAAAAATAAATTATCATAACTTGTTAAAATATCCTTACAAACTAGATGATTCTTTATGTTCTTCCTAGGAAAAAAAATTAAATTGTTACACTTAAATGCAAGGGCATCAAATCACATCCTCACCATTCGTATTTTTACGAATATATTCTATGAAATATCAACTCCTTCTGAGTACTCTTTAGAAAATCTAAGTATGCATCCAAGACTTATCTATTCTATATAAATATAGTTAACATTTTAATATTATTTATATATATATATATTATACATATATACATACATACATATATACATATATATATATATATACATATACACACATATGAGATGAAGAAACATAAAATATGATTTGTTATCTAAATAAAACACCTAGTTTATATATGCTTATTGTACAAGCAATAATAAATATATACAAATATCATAAATAATATGTTAGCTTTAAAGCATAAAATAATAACAACCAATTCATAAAATCACACAAATATTATTGTGAAGAGTGATGCAGAGTTGTAAAAAACATTGCAACAACAAAAGACAAGTCCTTCTCTAGTTTATCGAGCTCGCAAGCACAAACACAATTGAAGAAAAAACTTGTCTAAAGCCCCAATATTGGTTATAAGAATAATTTCTCTATAAGTAGAAGATTTTTCAAGGGTAACATAAACTTTTGAAAGAAAAAAGTTCTACAAAAACAAAAATGTACAAGTACATTCAAATCTACCAAAGCATTAAGTTAAAGTTAAGCTATAAAGCTAGATCCAAAGTGTCACCCTGGGAACCATGCAAGATGACAATGCCACCATAGAGTCTAGACGTCTCCACATTATGTGCCTTGGTTCTTCTTAGTTAGCTAGACATCCTACACAATAGCCTCTTTAGACTTACGAAGTTTCTAGGTAAAGTTGGTGAAGATTGAGAACTGGTTGAGAATCACGTCCAAGTCTAAATGTATTACTCTAACTATTCTCATAATAGACTTAAATTCAAGTGCCCAATAGACATTAGCGACGGTGAATCGCTTGATTGTTGAACTCTACCTACTCCTACATTACCTATTCCTTAGTTGTGGAGCTCACAATCGACTCTTGAAATTCTTCCTTCTCATGTGTTAGATCGATCTCTTGCTATCAATGATCTCTCACGACTCAAGACAGCTTGGTAGCATTATTAGACTTCTTCTGAACATTCTTGGATCTCTTTAAAGTCTTCTTAGTCATCTCTCTAACTTCTATGACAATATGTCATTTACAGACAGAAATGACTGGATAGACAATGATAATTTTATCAAAAATTACCAAATTATTTCCAATTATATAGTTATGTTGAAGCTGTACCAATCATTTCATTTGGTTTTCTAATTCAAATGAAGTTGTAAAACAATTTTGCATGGTCTTCCTGAGGCATTCTGTTATCATTGAGAACTTTAGAAAATGTTTATTTTGTCCTTCGTAGTTGATGTTTGTGATAAAAATGAGATATATTGGTAATAAAATAATGCATAGGTAAAAGTAATTAGTGACGGAAATAATTTTTTCACTAAATCTTTTTAGGGAAAAAACATTTCTTTCATCTCAAATTACTTTTAGAGACATAATTTCATTGATAATTTAATGACTAAATAATTTTTATCTATAAAATTATAACGATAGAAAAAGTGTTTTCCGGGATAATGTTTTTTATATATATCACTAAAAATTGCTTTTCTTGTAATAAAGTATATCAGCCTCCAGAATTGTTTTTCAGAAAATTAAAAAGATATAATATTTATAAAATTTATAATAATAAAAATATTAATTTAATAATATTAAATAAATTTAAATAATCATAATTAAATTTAAATAATATTTTATACTTTTTTATAAAAAATATATATAAATTCTATATAAAAATTATTATTTTTATTGTTATAAATTTTAAAGATAATATTTTTATTACGTATTTATTTTAAATAATTGGATCCGCATAATAAAATAAGTTTAAATGGGTGATATTTGATGACATTATCCTAATAATATCTTCAAATTTTTGGGACTCAACATTTTGAAAAATGAGATGGAAATCACGCTTTCTTGTTGTGCGGGAAAAAAAACATCCAGAATGTCGTTAATGGTTACCAACCTTGAGGAGGAAAAAAAAATAGGATTATATTTGTGAAGTATTAAGTCATATATTAAGTTAAAAATATACGTAAATTAATAAAATAATTATGAAATTATTTATTAATATTAATTAATTAAATTATATATATCATATAAATTAAATATATATTAAATTATAATAAAAATTATTCTTATTAAAAAACATATAAATGACATAAGGAATTACTATTAAACATTAGATTGATTTCGTACTTTTAACGTGGAAAAACAATTAATATTTTATATATATTTAATTTAATGTATTGATATCTTAAATATTTTATATTATTAAAAAAATTATTTTAATATTAGATTTAAATATTTTGTAACTTTTTATTATTTTTAAACAGTAACAAATGCTTTTTTTCAAAATACGTGTTTAATTTTTTAGTAAATAATTTTTCTTTAAAAAAATTAATTACTATTGAAAAAATAATTCTTTCGTTGGAAGTTGAGTTAAATACTTTCTACTAAAAGTTATTAATTAAAATATAAAATTGTTAACTTTTTTTCTTAAAAAAAATAAAATAATAAATATTAAAAAAATCATAATATTTTAATAATTTTATTTAAATATAATGAAAATATTTTTTATGATTAACCAACAAGAGTAATAATAAAAATATTTATATTAATAATAACGTAAAAAAAATTTTAAATTATCAATTTTTTATTGTTTTCATTATAATTAATTTCTAAGAAGAAAAAAGGAAAAAAAAAACTTCACTAAAAAATCAAAAGGATATTTTGCGTAAAAAAATTGATTTTATTTAAAAGAGATAAAAATAATATCAATATTAAAATATTAAAATAATTTTTTTAAAAAATAAAATATTTAAGATATTAATATGTTAAATGAGATACTTTTAGGTAACTGAACAAAAATAAAAATAAAAAATCATATGATTACACTGTGCATCGTTCAACTTAACTTTATTTATTTATTGTCGAGCCATATTATGGGATTTGGAAAGATATATTTTTTTTATGTGATGTTCGTTCTATTTTATTAAAAAACAAAATTGAACAAATTATATTAAACATTTTACCTCTGTTGATTCTCAAACATATAGTCTTTTAAAGGCGGAACATTTTATTTAAATATAGTCCAACTTGATAATCCACTAATAACTTGTCATTTTTAATCTAGTTCTTTTTTTACAAGTTGTCCGTCAGTGGAGCAATTATAATCTCCATTTTAATACTATAAAGAAACAAGAACATAAGAAAGTATCTTCTCTATTTTATGTTGAATAATTACGATTGCTTTGAATATTTTTTTTCTTTATATTTATATAACATAATACACTAATACTTATAAATATAAAAAGGATTAATAATTTTTTTTATCATTGCGCTACAATATTAGTTATAAATGTAATGTTTTTAAATTATTATAAAATTATCATCAAATTTTAGATATGGTTGTAAAAGTACTATTGTTATTAAATTTATCAAAAATCTTACATAAGATTCAACTCTTATGTCAAACAATTTATTAATAAATAAATCAATAGTATATAACTCGATAAAAATATAAAGTCAAATATCTCTATTAATTCAACACCTGTCTTAACTGCACCTAAATTGCCCTTGTATGTTGTCTCTATAATGCCTAATAGAAGTAGATCTAAGCTCATTCTTGTAATTCTATCACCACGTGATATGATCGATTATTGTTGGCTTTGCCTTTTAACATGCATACACGTTGTGAACTCACAACACCCAACTAACACATGACACACAACACATATAGATTCCTCACCTATGGAAACAATTGTGACCTCGCAACATGTCATCGACACATGATGACTAATTGACACATGAAAACCCAACATATAGGCTCCTCATCTATGGAAAACATTGCGACCTCGCAATACTACACTGATACACGACGACTAACTAACACACGGCAATTCACCCAATATAACTTAAGAAAAACTTCTCAAAATGATGTGACACTTCACTAACCAACCATGTATTTTGATTCTCAATAAAACATTACTTAATCTCATATTTTTTTACACTCAATTCAGCGTTTGAGAAATATTAGAGAGACTTCTCTCTAATGTCTTACATCCTACAAATAACACATTTTTTATCAAACTCGAGGCTCAGAAGGAAAATGGACTAAGAACAAATTGGAGAATTTTGGTGCCAAACGATCAAAGCCTCCCCACGGATCTTGGCAAAAAAAAAGAAGAGAGGAAATTTATAGAAAAGTTTATCCTTTCAAATCCTCGACAACCACCCTTTTCCAATCATGTTGGCAAGCCCTCACCAACAATGTCGACAAGGGTAACAACTACCACAATGAGGATAATAGCAATTACACCTAAAGTTAATAGGTGAACAGGATAATACAACCAACAAACTAAGTTTCTAACGGGATACCATGACAACGTACACCTAACAATGCCAACTATAGGTAATCTAAGAGAGTGAGTATGTAACAAGTAAACAAGAAATTGTGTTTTAAGTAATACTAAACCATTAGTAACCAACCTTAGAGAGATAAAAATATCAAATAAAATATAGATATCATGTTTTGCACACTGGACTATCAACACCAAAACTACAGGACTTACATTTTATAATAGTATAAACTTTGACGTTATTTTTATAGTAACAATTATAATTCGGTGGTAGAAAATCTAGTTATCTTAACAAAAATAACACTCTATTAATATTAAATTAAATTAAATTTATTGTAATTCAACATTGAACGAAGACCAATAGAACGATGTTGATAACATATATGAATTAAATATAATATATGTTATTTTTGTGGTTAAATTTTAAAGGCTATTATAAATATTATTTTCATTTTTTATGTCCACTTAAATGCTATTTATTTGTTTATTTATTTGATAAATAGTTTTTAAGTTTTTTTAATATGTAACTTTTTAGAAATATATCAATTATCGTATATTTTAAAAAATAAATTATATAAGATATTATATCTATATTTTCTTTTTCTTTGAAATAGAGTAAATTAATTATTATGAAAATATTAAAAAAATATAAAAATATATCATTTAAATTTATTCAAATATAAATATAATATTAAAGTAATATAAATATAATAAAATATCACCTGTATAATATAAATGATATTTTTTAATATTATTGTGTTGAATTTTTTTAATACTTGATAAATATTTGTAATTTACTTCATCAAAATATCTTTTAGATTTTCAGCCAATTGTCGGTCACAGTAGACTATGACGTTTGCCTTAGGAACCGCTTAATTAACTAATGTGATTTCAAGACCCGTTGACTCGTCGTCGCTGGACGTTGATGTATAAATATTGTTGATGTATGTTGTATGTATTTGCGTATATAATTGCCTATTTAAAAAAAGAAATTATTCGAAGAGAATTCTCTAATTAAAGATTCTAGTGATTTTTAGAGAGAAATAAAAATTTGAATAAATAAATAGATCTTGTATTCTCTTCATTTAAGGAATATATACGTATAACATCCTACGCACGTGATAAAGTATGTATAAGTGACCTGTATACATGGTTACATATGTAGTAAAAAACAGAAAACAAATCGCTACAAGTGTTACATACAAATAAAGGGAGGTCGTTATATGTAGGTCGCTCACGGAGAGGGAGGATCGTGATCACGTCGGGATATCATAGTTTCACCAAGTCTTGACATCTAAGACCTCGCCGTTTGATAATAATGTACTTTTGTCGATTGGGTTATACACTCTACCCAGCTCGTTAGGCTCAGATCATTTGTTAAGTCAACCCTATATATTCGTTATACCCTAGCGGGGTATCTGTACTTATTAGGTCATATGTTCGTTATATATTAATACCAAACATTAACTCACCTATTCTCTTGATTTTGAAAAGTCAAAGGAATAATACTTTTTTGTTGATTTTAATTTAAATAAACCACTTTAAACGATTCAATCTATCTAAGTATATAACGGCCACTCAGACGATACAATTTTCGATCGTGAGGTTATTTAACTACAAACAATATTCCTTGAATTAATTTTATTTTTTAGTTAAACCTTTCAACTTTCCGCTCACTTTATAAATAGTGAAGAAATTTACTTTTACCATATGTTTAACTTAAATTTATTTTTAGAAAATTTTGACTCGTTAAGTGTTTTCCTATTATTTCGTTCTGTCTGCCCGTTAGAAAAATACTTAGTCTATTTTTTAGTTCATTTGTTTAACGAAGTCAAAGGGAGAACCAGTCCATTCTCTATTTTTAGGTCGAGATTCAAACGACCAATATTCACATTAAGTAATTTCTTCCTCTTAATTTTATTTAACATGTCTCAAAAGAGAAAAAAAAAGTGGTTTATCTTATGGCGATGTGATATAGGTCGTTAGGTAACGCACCTGATACTTATATAATACCAAATGTTATATTAACTCCCTTATTTGTGAGTTTATCAAGTTGTTAATAGTATTTTTATTATTAATCCGAGTTTGGCTCTCCTCGGGTTTCGTTATTTAACTCTAAAATCAGGTCTCCATTTAAGTGCTACCTGATCGTCATATAAACGTTGCCTAATCAAGTCGTCATATAAAAGTTACTTGATTAGGTCTTATATGCATAGGTGACCCAAGTCATTTACTTTGACTTGAAGATCTTGGTCTTCAGGTCTCGACTCTCAGGTCGCTAGGCGAATGCTATTATGCCAATCCTTTGTTACAGAGGAACAATTAAGTAATCCTTACAAATAAGGAAGATGGATGGCCTTGCTATTGCAAGCCATATATCTAAGTCCTTATTTGTCACGTATTATTGAGAAGTGGGGCTTTTATTGCACCGCACTACACCATGATATGGTATTTTCAAACTAGGAGTAAAGCATCGCCTTATAGTGGAAAAATGACTCATATATCCTAACTACCCTAATGAACCATGGACCTAAATGCTCTACCTCAATGAAAAATATGTGAATTGCTACGTCTATATTGCTTCTAATACCGAAGTAGTAGGGTGAACTGAGGTCCCTTTCGAAGGAAGTGGTGGAGCTTGTCAAAAGAGATTAATAGCCCACATTCAGATACAACATGCCATGGTGAAATATTGACCCACAGTTAGATGCGACATGCGAGGGTGAAATATCCAACCCCTCACATGCGCTTCCATAAGAGGAGTGGTTCGTACTTGAAAGTTTATAAATTATGGACCTGATTAACCTAGAGGCGGGTGAATAGGTTATTTTTAATTTTTATCAAGTTTATAATTTAATAACCTAAACAAAACGGCCAAACATGTAATCGTGTGTAAAATTAAAGTGCGGAAATTATAACACGATATTTTTAGGTGGAAACAACCTAGGCCACAACAATGACTTAAGAGGAAAACCACCGGTCCACCAGACCACCTAACTTTCCACTATGAAAATCAAATGTTCAAGTACAAACTTGGTCTTATGCTACCCTCCATAGGATACTGCCCCAATGTACTTTACTTACGAGCCCCTGCTCTGTTTTCACAATTTCCAATATTAGCGTGAGCGGTTTCCAGACCAACGTTCCAATAAGCTCCCCGCAAATCAGATCGTTCACAAATCAACTGCAAAATAGTTAGCACAAAAACACAAGTTCCCGTGTGTGTTCTAGAGTGGATTTAACAATAAATAATCCTAACTAGATGATTCAAAATATATGTCATTTAAATCAAATCAACTAGAAAATTCTAAATCAAAAAGATTAAACACAAATTCAATAAAATAACTTCTTTAAAATTTAATAATCAAATCAAATAATTATGATCGTTCATAAAATTATTTAATATAAATATCTAAAAATTTAATTAAGAAGAATTAAATTAATTAATGCAAAACAATATATATTAATTACCTTGACTGTGTGCCTTTGCTGACTTTTACGGCTAAATTCTTAATATATATATTAACTTGATACTTGTGATTAATGACAATTATATATGTTATTATATATAAACTTCATATCAACAGTTGCTCGCTGCTTTCAACTTCAATTTGTTTTTTTTTTAGTAGTTTTTTTCTATTCTCTAAGCTTCTACATCAACCCTAAATGTCTCTCTATTTATAGATAATAATAATACCTAATAGTATTAGGTTTAAATGCATTTTGGGCTTAATTTTTCAAAGCCCATTCAAAGCCTTAATAAAAAAAATATTTTTTAAATCACATCTTAAAAATATTAAGACACATAAAAAATATTTAAGCACCAAAAATAATTTTAGATTTATGAACATGTACTATTAAATATATAAATAAAATTCTATGTGTCGTATTTATAAAAGATATACCTGAAATATGATTATCTAAAACTCGAGTATTTGTTGGGCTTTTCTTGATAGACTTGATAGCAGGCCTACAAATAAGTTTACACGTAAATATTTTGTCCACGAAAATAACCAACACTCATAGTCCTTACAAACTCCCCCTTTGGCATTTTCGTGTGGCAAAACCTCTCACTTACTACACGACACTTATAAAAATTAGATAAAAATACAATGAGGTCCCAGACTCCATAGTGGAACTATCCTATGGTTCGGTGAATCAATTTAAATAAGCGAAGTGTAAAGAATAATCATGTAGTATGCATTCATATCAATCAAGCTTAATTAAATTTGTTCTCCCCTTATATGCATAACAAAATAAAAACATGGAAGTAAATAGTCTCTCCCCCTTTTTAACATACGAGAAGGACAACGCATTAGATAAAGAATTGAAGCTAAACTCCTCCTAAAGATATAACAGTATAAAATCAGAGTAATGCAAAAGTGCAATGTGCTTTAAACTCCCCCTAAGTTCTATGACTCTCTAACTTAAAAACCAATTAAAAAAGTAATAAATGAAAAAGATTTTTTTTTTCAAATTTCCATACATAGCCACATAAGATATTAAACTCATGTAATTACAAACAAGCACACAACCAATTGAGAACTCATCATTTTTTTCATTTTTTTTAACTCCAATTTTGATTATTTATTATATAAATAAATAAGTAGAATAGAAGAGGTGCACACGCACACTTTGCACATATAATGACATATTGACATTTACTTAAAATAGTATACATGTTTAAACTCTACAAATATGTCAATTAATTCCTTTATGATCTATCAAGAAAGACTCAAATGAAAAAAAAATATCACCTATCATGTAAAACCATAATCGAGTCTTTAATCTTACAAAATAAAATATATTTACCAAAAGAAGACTTAAATTTTTTATTTATTTATTTTTTATAAATGAGGTAAATGATATTTTTTTTAACCTCTATTAGCTCTTTCTTTTTGTGCATTCCAAGTACAAGATTTATAAGCAATCACTTTTTTGCATAATCTTTCCCTTTTTTTTTCACGAGCCATAAACATAGCATGATGACTTTCACACTAGTTGTGAGGTAGCCCTCTCCGTTCATTGCGGTAGCTTCACACATCACAGTAAGTAGCCCTCTCACTACTAGGTGCCTCCATACACTAAAATTTTAGTAAGTAGAAGTAGAACTCAACACAATTTTACAATCAAGATTAGTTAAAGTCTTAGAGTCTTTCAAAAAAATTCATAAACTTCAAGCATAACATATATGTGTGTTCGTGAGTGTGTGAATAAGTTCATGTCAACATCGATCATCACATGTACAAGAATATGTGTGTGCGTAAGCCAAAATTGTAAAATAATTTATACAATAAATATCATAATGAGTTGAGTCATTAAAAATGATATTATGTGTATGTAAGTATTCAATAAGTCAAATACTGTGTTGGCCAAACAAGGATGCTATTTTTTTTATTTATTATTTTTTTTAGTAATAAAATTTGAAATTTAATTTGAGGGAGAAATTCCCAAGGCACTTCTGATATACTTAAATCTTTGAGTGTCTATGGCTTTAGTGAATATATCAACTAATTGTCTCTCAGTAGGTACAAACTCAAGTGTCACTATTTTCTCTTCAACTAATTCTCGAATAAAGTGATGCCTAATGTCAATGTGCTTAGTTCTAGAATGTTGAACGGGGTTCTTAGAAATACATATAGCACTAGAGTTATCACAATATAAGGGCATCATACCTTGTGGTTGACCGTAGTCCTTGAGCATGTTTTTCATCCAAAGTATTTGTGTGCAAGAGCTTCCTACAGCAATGTATTCTGCTTCAGCTATAGAGAGTGAGATAGAGTTCTGCTTTTTACTGTGCCATGATACTAAGTTGTTTCCAATGTAGAAACAACCACCTGATGTGCTCTTCCTATCATCCTGGTTACCTGCCCAGTCGGCATCTGTAAAACCACTTACTTCACAAGTAGTGTCAGTAGTAAAATATAAACCATAATTACTTGTTCCTGAGATATACCTGATGATTCTCTTTACATTCTCTAAGTGTGATTCCTTAGGGTCAGCTTGATAACCGGCACACACACCAACACTAAAACATATGTCAGGTCTACTTGCAGTGAGATAAAGTAAACTACCTATCATACTCCTATAAAGGGTTTGATCAACACTTTTACCTTGAGTGTCCTTTGTAATTTTTGTGCTGGTACCTAAAGGAGTCTGTAATGGCTTGCTAGTTTTAAGACCAAACCTTTTAACAAGGTTACATGCATACTTGGTTTGAGAAATAAATATATTATCACGGGATTGTTTGATTTGCAAACCAAGGAAGAAAGGCATTTCACCTACCATGGACATTTCAAATTCATTTGTCATAACATGCACAAAATCATCCACTAGTGTACTAGATGTGGATCCAAAAACTATGTCATCCATATAAATTTGAGCAATAAAGATCTCGTCACTACTCCTTTTAATGAATAAAGTATTATCAACTCCACCTCGAATAAATCTCTTGTTCAAAAGATAGTTGGTAAGTCTCTCATACCATGCTCGTGGAGCTTGTTTCAAACCATAAAGAGCCTTTTTGAGTTTGTAAACATGATTTGGAAATTTCGGATCAACGAATCCTTTTGGTTGTTCAATGTATACCTCCGCATTCAAAAATCCATTCAAAAAGGCAGACTTAACACCTATTTGATATAATTTGAACTTCATGTGACAAGAAATGGCAAGTAAAATCCTAATTGACTCTAGTCTAGCGACAGGTGCAAATGTTTCATCAAAGTCAACTCCTTCTACTTGTGTGTAGCCTTGAGCTACCAACCTAGCCTTATTCCTAACAACAATGTCATACTCATCAGATTTATTTTTGAACACCCATTTTGTTCCAATAACATTTTTGTTTTTAGGCTTAGGTACTAATACACATACATGATTTCTTTCAAATTGAGCTAACTCATCCTGCATGGCATTTATCCAAAATTCATCCCTAAGTGCTTCATTCACATTTTTTGGTTCAAAATTGAGAAATATAGCATAAATGGGTTACCTCAATTATTTGTCTTCTTCTTGTTACCATGCTTGCATTAGGATCTCCAATTATATTCTTAATAGGATGATTTTTTGAAGTTCGAGTTGGATTTATCATTGATGAGGTTGATGCTTCTTCCTTCTTTTCTTCTCTTTCCTCTTACTCTTCTTCTTTTATTCCAATTGTGTCACTGGTCATTGTTAATTGAGGTGTTGTGAAATTTTCTTCATTTCTAACTTCTTCACTTGTAATCTTCTTACCTCCATCATCTATAACGACATTTATGGATTCCATAACTACATTAGTTCTACAGTTGAAGACTCTATAAGCTCTACTATTTAGGGAATAACCAAGAAATATACCTTCATCACTTCTTGAATCAAACTTACCCAACTGTTCTCGATCTCTAAGTATGTAGCATTTACTTCCAAAAACATGCATAAATTTTAGATTGGGTTTTTTACCTCTCCATATCTCATAGGGAGTTTGGTTTGTACTTGGGCTAAGATATACACGATTTATAATGTGACATGTAGTGTTTATAACTTCAGCCCAAAACCTTTTGGATACTCCCTTGGCATGCATCATTACTCTTGCAATCTTTTGAAGTATCCTATTTTTCCTTTCAACTATTCCATTTTGTTGAGGTGTGATAGGAGTAGAGAATTCATGAAAGATACCATGTTCTTTGCAGAAGTCAGCATACTTGGTATTTTCAAACTCTTTTCCATGGTTTGTTCTCAGACTCTTGATGGTTACTATTTTGTCACCTGCTTCAACCAGCACTCTTGTACAATATGAGACGAAGAACTCAAAAGCATCTAACTTGTCTATAAGAAAGTCTACCCACGTGTAGCGAGAAAAGTCATCTACTACAACTATGATATATTTCTTACCTCCAATACTTCTGTTCTCATAGGACCCATAAGGTCAATATTTATCAATTCCAATACTTTGTTTGTATTTATACTCTTGATCTTCTTATGAGCAATCCTAATTTGTTTACCCAATTGACATGGTCCACATACAGGTATTTTAATTTTTGAGAGAATAGGTAAACCACGCACAATCTCAATTTTACTTAATCTAACTAGATCTTTAAAATTCATATGACCTAGCTTTTCATGCCATAAGGTAGTTGAGTCATTGCTAGCTAGGTTACATGTTACTGTGGATGATGTATCAATACAATAACAATTGTCATGTGATCTGATTCCCTTAATCATACATTCACCTTTTTGATGTATTACAATACAATGATTGTTTGTAAATTGCACATTAAAATCACTATCACATATTTGACTTTTGCTAATCAAGTTTGCCTTAAGTCCTTGCACATATAAAACTTCATCAAGTTTAGGGATACCCTCTATTTGAACAGAGCCTTTTCCAATAATTTTAGATGTTTTACCATCACCAAAGGTAACTATCCCTTCATTGTATTCCTTAAAGGTTTTAAACAAAGAACGATTCCCCGTTCTATGTCTAGAGCATCCACTATCAAAATACCAAGCGGTATTTGATTTAGCTTTAAACGCTATATAGGCCACAAAGCAGTGCAAAGCAGATTTCTTAACCCATCCTTTTTTAATTTTGGACATTTGAGTTACCAGTTTCTTATGTTCCTCTTTTTGTGTAGTTCTTGTAGTAAAAACTTTACGTTTTGAAAATTTTTGAGGTATCTTAGAAACATTTGTACTCGTGATAGAATCATAGGCATAAAGAAATCTACACTTAGGTCTAATATGTCCTTTCTTACCACAATGATGACAGATGGGAACAAACTGAATTTTCTTATAATGATAAGGTGCAGAAACTACCTTCCCTACTTGAGCAATAATGGGTTTTACAAATTGAGTTTTGGATGATGAAGGTGTTGATTTTTCATCTATGTATCCAAGACCTCTCTTATCTCCATGTGGTTTTCCATAGTCTAGAACTTTGGTTAATTTTTCAGCACCA
Source organism: Hippophae gyantsensis (assembly GCA_030763125.1). Taxonomy (NCBI): domain Eukaryota; kingdom Viridiplantae; phylum Streptophyta; class Magnoliopsida; order Rosales; family Elaeagnaceae; genus Hippophae; species Hippophae gyantsensis. The sequence goes on along the minus strand of CM061032.1, from coordinate 39,101,761 downwards.
ATAGTCAAATTCTTCATCGTTTCTTTAGTAATACTAAGTTCTTGCCTAAGTTTTTTGTTTTCTTCAATGGCTTCTGCAAGTCTCATATTCAAAGCATTAATAAGATCAGACAATTCCTTTTTATCTTTCTCTAGACTAGAGGAATTTGTTTTGTGAACATTGATGATATCATTAAGTTTAGTTACTTCCACAAGCAATTTATCTCTCTTTTCCCTAGCACCTAGACAATCCATGAATAGTTCCTCATAATTTGATACATTAAACTTAGACAGTAAGAGAGAAGAGTTTATTTTCTCATTTTCTTCATCCGAGCTAAGGTCAGAGTTATTGTGATGTGCATTGGTAGTTGCAGTGAAGGCACAATAATTAGTGTCATCATCCTTTGACTTACTAGCATTGTCCTGCTCACTTTCTGTGTCACTGAGTGTAGCATTAAAGGCTTTTCCAAATTTATTTTTATTGTTAGCACAATCTGTAGAAATATGACCAAATCCTCCACAAGTAAAGCATTGGGGACTAGTGGGTTTACTTTTCTTACCATCAAGGCTAGGAGGCTTGATTTCCCTTGACTTTCGGTCATTCGAACGACTGGATTGTCCTTTGTTGGAATGATTATTCTATTGACCCTTCTTCTTCATAAACTTCTTAAATTTTCGTGCTAACAAGACTAGTGACTCATCATTCATATCATCATCACTATCAGAGATGTTCTTTTTGGAGCTTTTGAATGCCACATCCTTATTTTTCTTGGATGGATCAAGAGAAAGCTCATAGGTTTGGATTGACCCGACAAGATCACCAATTTTTAGTGTGTGTACATTCTTGCTTTCCTCTATCGCTATAACTTTCATCTTATAGTCTGCTGTTAAAGAGCTTAGGAGTTTGTGCACTTGTATAGGTTGTGGAATTTTCTCACCAAGGTTAGAACAAGCATTAGTGATATCACAGAAGCGAGCATAAAATTGACCAAAGGTTTCGTTATTGCTCATTTTAATAGAATCAAACTCAGATGTTAGCAATCTCAATTTTGTTTGTTTTACTTGGGAAGTACCTTCATGAACAAGAGTAAGTGCATTCCACGCATCTTTAGCAGTCTCATAGTCGTAGATGCGACAGAACTCATCCATCGACACTGCAGCAAATATTGAGCTTAGACCATTTTGGTTTGCCCCACTAAGGATGCGTTCTTCAGTGGTCCAGTCTCTTCTTGGCTTTATGATTGTTACACCATCTTTCGTTACTGAAGGTGGTTCCCAACCATCAAGAATAACATCCCAGACTTTTTCATCTTGTCTGAGAAAAGCTTGCATACGAGCCTTCTAGTAAGGGTAATTAAACCCATCAAAGAGTGGTGGTCTAACAGATGACCCACCTTCTTTCATTTGGTCCATAAGTAAGTGTGTGTGTCCTTAAGGATCAATCTCACTAAGTGTGTCTACAGGGGGTGAATAGGTTATTTTTAATTTTTATCAAGTTTATAATTTAATAACCTAAACAAAACGGCCAGACATGTAATCGTGTGTAAAAGTAAAGTGCGGAAATTATAACACACGATATTTTTAGGTGGAAACAACCTAGGCCACAACAATGACCTAAGAGGAAAACCACCGGTCCACCGGACCACCTAACTTTCCATTATGAAAATCAAATGTTCAAGTACAAACTTGGTCTTATGCTACCCTCCACAGGATACTGCCCAAATGTACTTTACTTACGAGCCCCTGTTCTGTTTTCACAGTTTCCAATATTAGCGTGAGCAGTTTCTAGAAAAACGTTCCAATAAGCTCCCCGGAAATCAGATTGTTTACAAATCAACTGCAAAATAGTTAGCACAAAAAGACAAGTGCCCGTGTGTGTTCTAGAGCGGATTTAACAATGAATAATCTTAACTAGATGATTCAAAATATATGTCATTTAAATCAAATCAACTAGAAAATTCTAAATCAAAAAGATTAAACACAAATTCAATAAAAATAACTTCTTTAAAATTTAATAATCAAATCAAATAATTATGATCGTTCATAAAATTATTTAATCTAAATATTTAAAAATTTAATTCAGAAGAATTAAATTAACTAATGCAAAACAATATATATTAATTACCTTTATTGCGTGCCTTTGTTGACTTTTACTACTAAATTCTTAATATATATATATATATATATTAATTTGATACTTGTGATTAATGACAATTATATATGTTATTATATATAAACTTCATATCCACAGTTGCTCGCTGCTTTCAACTTCAATTTGTTTTTTCTATTTCGGCAGTATAGCAATTCTTCTTCATCAACTTCAATTTGTTTTTTTTTCGGTAGTTTTTTTCTATTCTCTAAGCTCCTACATCAATCCTGAAGGTCTCTCTATTTATAGATAATAATAATAATACCTAATAGTATTAGGTTTAAATGCATTTTGGGTTTACTTTTTCAAAGTCCATTGAAAGCCTTAATAAAAAAATATTTTTTAAATCACATCTTAAAAAATATTAAGACACATAAAAAATATCTAAACGCCAAAAATAATTTTAGATTTATGAACATGTACTATTAAATATATAAATAAAATTCTATGTGTCGTATTTATAAAAGATATACCTGAAATACTATTATCTGAAACTCGAGTATTTGTTGGGCTTTTCTTGATAGACTTGATAGCAGGCCTACAAACAAGTTTACAAGTAAATATTTTGTCCACGAAAATAGCCAACACTCATAGTCCTTACAGTACTGGAACTCAAGTCTCTTTCTTGGGACGTATTTCGGATTATGAGCGGATCATTTAATAATACCTGCATTTGTGAGAAGAGATTAATAGCCCACATTTAGATACAACATGCCATGGTGAAATATTGACCTAGAGTTAGATGCGACATGTGAGGGTGAAGTATCCAACCCCTCATATGTGCTTCCATAAGAGGAGTGGTCCGCCCTAGAACTCAAGTCTCTTTCTTAGGACGTATTGCAGATTATGAGTAGATCATTTAATAATACCTGCATTTTTACCCTTTTGAAACATATCTGGCGTCTCAAGTGGGGGGGGTTAGGGGACTTCACCTCCAATCATGAGGCATAAGACGTATCCCGCATCTCAAGTGGGGGGGTCAAAGGACTACACCTCCCATCATGAGGCATGAGACATATCCCACATTTCAAGTGGGGGGGTCAGGGGACTCTACCTCCAATCATGAGACATAAGACGTGTCTCGCATCCCAAGCGAGAAGGTCAAATGACTTTTCCCAACTTAGGGGCATGAAATAAGACATCCAAAGCATGATTGCGAGCATATTTTTCATCTCGAGTAGGGGGGTCAGGAGACTCCTCCTCCAATCACGAGGCATATGACGTATCCCGCATCCCAAATGGGGGGTCAGTCGACTCCTCCTTCCAACTTGGGGGGTCATAAATTTAGTGAGATAGGCAAAATGCGAGGGTGAAAACCCTACCCCACATGCGTTCCAAACTTTGAGGAATTGATCGCTTTAATATTTTGTGAGATATACGACATGCGAGGGTGAAAACCCTACCCCACATGCGCTCCAAATTTTTCTTGCACGAAGAAATAGTCAATACTTTGACAAACTCATAGTTAAATACTCGAAATATGGGATTTCATGTATCGACCTTACGCGCCTAAAAACATGGTGCAAAGTTCATAATAACTTCATCAATATTTGGATAATGAATTGGTCGTATACACCATAAGTGGAGTGAATAGTCCCACTTTAAAATAATTTCATCAATAATCTTTCTTGTCATGATGGGATAAATAATACGACTAGATAAATCCATCAACACGGGAATGAATTGTCGATATCTTGATGAATACCAAATCGCTATGAAAGACCCAAGTATGGGCACTAATAATTAGGACAACACAAGTAAAGTTTATACGTCATACCTGGTTAATGGACGTTGTTAAATAGTCTTCAAAGATTGAAGTATTGTCATATGTGAATGAAGTATTGATCCTCTTATAGTTTCTTTTCGCGATGCATGGATTAGACATATCCTGAAGTGCACCAAACTCAACCTCATTTGCCAAGATCAATCCCTACATCATATAAAGAAGCACATGTAATGATCAGCTTATATATCATATAAACTCACCTCGCGTGGTATGCATAAGCTTCCCTTAACTTGTTTGAAATTGAGTCTTCAAAATCATGGTGATAAAGCCACCATCAAGGGTCTTTATATGAAAGCTCTTATTCGATATAGCACTAGACACACCAACTTCAATCAAGCCAGCCCCTTAAATGTAATGATCATTTGAAGTAACATATCTTTACTTGATCTAGACATGTTTGAATGGCCAATTAAGAGGCAGGGTTGCCCACATCATAACTCTAAGACATCTACCAAGACCTTAGGCATTGTACCTGTCCGGCATTGCTGACATGCCTTTGCTAGTCAAAATATATCGGGCCTAAATCATACCATAATCGCTTCTATTGTTGGTTGATTAATCCATATAGAAGTGTCATTCCCAATCGAAATTGACCTATAGGTTGTAGAAATATCAGTCATTGGCGGTGTGGTAAAGAAAGTAAAAGATATCAATGACTAGAGGTTTTAAAGTGAAGACATGGGTAACATATCGCAATCCCACTCATCCATTTCCAGCAATAAACCTTGGCTTGATTTATCTCATTTGTTTAAATTCGAATTGAAAACCCAAATCTTCTGGTAAATGTATTTCAAATCGATCTCTTAACCATATTTAGACCATGGCTAATATAACTTCAAGTCTTTATTAGACGAACTATGTATATATATAGACCCAGTTCGTTCTTTACTTCCTGAGTCTCAATCATCCCAAGCCCAGTTCGATTCAGCTCCAACCCATTCTTCTTCAAGTGAATTTCTTCTCAATGGGTTCAGTATGTTCCCCCTTAGGTCGAACCAATTTCAATCTATCTGTGTGACAATTCCAGTCCATTAGTTTAACGACAAAGCTTGAAAATTATAAACCAGAAGTTCAAGAACAACACCACCCAAAAGAAGACACGGCTTGGAGGTGTGTGTCCTAATTCTTTTTTTTAGGTCATTATTGTCCAGCTATTTCTCTCAAGTCTGTCCACTAGTTTGTACCAAGGAACAACCAGATCAGCTTGTTAGCGGCCAGAACCATACTAGCCAACTAGATATCATAACAGATCGCAATGCCAACTAGCCTAATGACCCATATCTTTCAAGTTTGTTCCTCCATCTCTCCAGTCGTTAACTTAGCTCGTGGGTTAGTGGTTTAAGGTCAGTTTCATAATGAAAGCAAATCCATACTCATCAGTTCACGGCAGGTATATCTAATGCATCATTTATGGTAACCGATCAAGTGCAGTTCTTTTATAGAAATTGGCCTAATTCGCGATCAACACTTAGCGAATATTCAAAACCCAAGTCACGATCATCACCACATGAATCGATCAAATAGGTGCAGTCCATTACAGTTTACTTGGGTCAAACTAGGCCTAGTTGGGAAGCCCAATTTGTTTCTAGCCAGCCTAAATTTTGACAGTTCGCTACTCATAAATCTTAATTTGCACTAGTAGCACGTGACTTGCCTTTGTCATCTTCTTCAGCCCATTGAGCGACCAAAACCCACTTCGCGATTCCCTTAACGCACCAATGAAAGTTCCAACTTGTGGTTTGCTCGATCTGTGCCATGCTACCACTGCCTCGTCTAATAATAACGACCTACACCAGCTACATCTCGTGACCCAATCCTCCCTGATTCATACCACGACCTGTACCAGCTCAATCCGTTCACAACCAAAAATGGCACAAAACGAGCTAGGAATGAAACTAGTAGCAGTTCGCGTCTTGCCCTGTTTGCATAGATATCATAATAGATCGTCCAATTTGGATTCACAGTCCGTTTAAACACCAACAACCCCAATGTTGTCTTGTATGTGCTAGAAGCTACCTAGATTCACAATTCACCTTTCTAGCCCAACAACCCATATCTCTCCTCGTTCACGTAGCGAGCTGAACGATGGCAGCCATGGTAGAGATAGTTTTAGAGTACTCACCCTCTACGCATGCGCTAGGTACCCCAACCCGTTATTCATTGGCCTCCCGTCCACCTAACGGCCCAGCCCAGATTGATCTGGCAACATAACTTCCTCAAATTCCCTAGTGGACCTCTCCAAATCAGCTTCCTATAAACTTCAATCACCGGTGAGAGAGGTCTAGTACTATGTAGAAATAGGTTTGTCGTTGGCAAAGATGTGGAGTGACAGCAAGGTTTGGTACCAAATATAATTAAATGCAATTTTCACTTCTCCAATTTGGCTTATCGAAATACGTGTAACCCATAAGTGCACAAAATATGTCTCACTTCATAATAACTTCATTGTTACCATATTAGTAGCCCACATTCGGTAGGGTTTGAGAAACAGGTCGTTAAGTGATGTTGCAAATTTTTGGGACGTGAGTGATGAGTATTTATACTGAAAAATAATTAAGCTTAAGATTAAGTGATTTTTCTAATTAATCCACTGAGTAGTAATGGGTTTAGCACTATAATAAAAGACAAATTTCATAATGCAGCACTAAAATAAAAACACTGGAGTAAGCATTATGATTTATGAGTGTGGTTCAGCCACTCAGGGTAGGACTCACCAACATTTGTTCTTCACTTCTTAACATATGTAGATTTTAGTTGAGAGTGAAGAAGCTGAAAGACCTTGTTGTTTAGACAACTCAACCCCTCTTTATAATTTAATCACCGGCCATTAGTTTTGTCATCAAACATAACATGAGTTCAGTTGCTGTTAGTAAGTGGATTTATCTTTTATCCATGTTGTGCACGGAAGCAATAAATAGTGGTATATGAATATATCAAACCGGTAAAAAAAAACACATAAAATTTACGTGATTTGGCAATTTACCTAGGTCCACGGGAAGCAGCAGATATTATTAAACTGAGTACGAAATATACAGAATATAGATACATAATTTCTCACTAATAATATCTCTTAAGTGTTTCCCCAAACTCATAGAAAACTCTTATACCCACTAAGTATTTTCTCTCTTTAATTTTGCTTATGCTCTCTCCGATTTTTTTTATTTTTGCCTTGTTCTTCAATACATGAACTCTTTCATATTTATAGATGAAGCAAGACTCTCTCTCCCTAAATTATGTCATAATTTAAGCCACAAATTAGGCCACTATTTTCCCTAAATTAGGCCACTTATTTGTAACTTTAGAGCCAATATTTAACAATCTCCACCTTAGCGAAAAAGTTCATAGTGCTGCCTCCAAATGCGCCCTAGGCGCTCTAAGCTCGAGAGATGTTGATCAAGTTCAAACAGTGTTGAAACTTGATCCCTGTAACCACCTTTGTAAGCATATCTGTAGGGTTATCTACAATTTCAAATTTTTGGAGTGTAATATTCCCTTCATTGATGATTTCTCAAAAAAAATGAAATTGATCATCGATGTGCTTGATGCGACCATGATGAACTTGGTTCTTTGCCAAACAAATGACACTCTGACTGTCATAGAAAACCTCCACATTCTTCTGAACAATACCCAAATCCTTGGTCAACCCGAGAAGTCATATAGCTTCTTTGAATGCTTCTGTTACAGCCATATACTCTACCTCTATAGTAGACAAAGCTACAGTTGATTGCAAAGTTGATCTCCAACAAAATGGTCCTCCTTCCATTGTGAACACATAACTAGTTGTAGATCGACGCTTATCTAAATCTCCAGCATAGTCAAAATTCACATAACTGACTAGGTGCTTGCCTTCAATCTTGTCTCTCTCAAACTTCAAACCAATATCCATAGTACCATAGATGTACTAAAGAATCCATTTCACTGCTTACCATTGTCCTTTACCGGGATTATACATGTAGTGACTCACCATACTAACAGTGTGGGAAATATCAGGTCTGGTGAATACCATTGCATATATCAAGGCACCAACAAAATTTGCATATGGAACATGCTCCATTTTCTTCTTCTCATCGACACTGCTAGGTGACATCAATGTACACAACTAAAAATGAGGAGCAAGTGGTGTACTTATTGGTTTGGTTTTCTCATCAATGTCAAACCTTTGAAGTACTTTCTTCAGATACTGAGTTTGTGTCAGACAAATTGTGCTTACAACTCTATCTCTTGTGATTTTCATCCCAAGAATTTTCTTAGCTTTTCCAAGATCTTTCATTTCAAATTCTAAACTCAACAGAGCCTTCAGTTTGTCGATCTCTACCATGCTCTTAGATGCAATCAACATATAAAAGCAAATAATGAAGGCACCATCTTGGAGTTTCCAAAAGTCTACACAGTGATCAAACTGGCTACATGTGTACTTTTGCTTTCTGATGAAGCTATCAAAGCGCTTGTACCACTGTCTCGGTGATTGCTTCAAACTGTAAAGTGACTTGCTTAGCTTGCAAGCCCAATTCTCACGTCCTGGAACTTTGAAGCCATTCGGTTGAGACATGCAGATTTCTTCGTTCAAAGTACCATGGAGAAAAGTTGTTTTGACATCAAGTTGAGCTAACTCAAGATCAAACTATGCTACCAAAGCCAATAGTATCTAAATAGATGAATGCTTAACAACAGGTGAGAATACCTCGTTGTAGTCTATTTATTATTTCTGAGCATAACCTTTTGCTACCAGTCTGGCTTTTTATCTAATGTTTTCTTTACCAGGAACACCTTCCTTCTTGGCATAGACCTATTTGTAGCCAATATTTTTCTTTCCTTTGGGAAGTTGAACCAACTCCCAAGTCTAATTGTGGTATAGAGACTTCATTTCTTCATCCATTGTCATCTTCCACTTCATACTATCAACTCTATGTACGACTTCTTTGTAAGTGCATGTGGCATCATCATCAATTACTTGAAGTGTGAATGCTACCATGTCTATATATCTGGTAGGCTTTCAAATCTCCCTTCTCAATCGAGTAGTGGCAATAGATTATGACTGCTGATTGATCGGTGGTGATGGTGAGAGAATATCCATCTCAACTGATATCTCTTCTTGATCATCAATTTCATCTTTACCACGATTGGCAATCGGTGCAATCGTTTCTGGATCTTCTGGAGTCTCAAGCACCACTATAGAAAAGAATGTTTGGACTTTCATTCTCTTCTTTGAATTTATCTGTCTCAACATAACAGACTCATCGAATGTGACATCTCGGCTTAAGACGAAACCCTTTAACTCCTTCATTAAAGCCCAAGAAAATAGCTTTATTTGCTCTAGAATTCAGTTTGTATTCACTAACATGAAAATATACAAGACATCCAAATATTTTCAATGAATCATAATTAGAAACAGGTTGTCCAGACCATACCTCTTTAGGAGTTTTCCCATCTAATGTAGTTGTAGGAAGTCTGTTGGCTATATGAGTTGCATATGACAAAACCTCAGCCCAAAGTACGATTCATTCATTATGTAACTCCATTCTGCTGTGATGTACGAGGAACTGAAAAATGTCTGATTATCCTTTCATCCTGACAAACTTTGAAGAAGAGATCTAATTTGTACTTTTCACCATATCAAATTCGAGCCTCTTAATTTTCCTACCTGTTTGAGTCTCGATCATTTTCTTCCATTTAAGAAAGATATCTTGAACTTCATCTTTGTGACTCATGGTGTATATCCAGACATATCTAGAGAAATCATCAATAAAATTCATAAACTAGTGTTTACCTCCAAGTGAAGCATTCTTGGAAGGTCCCCAAACATCTGTGTGAATATAATCAAGAGTTCCCTTATTATGATGAATGGTAGTGCCGAACTTGACTCTTGTTTGTTTTCTCATTACACAGTATTAGCAGAAATTAAACTTTCCAGTCTTGGCACCTTTTCAGAAGACCTTGCTTCATTAAGCCTTGCAAAGCCTTTTCACCTATATGCCCTAAGAGTATGTGCCACATGCGGGAAGAATCATACGTCTTTTCTTCTGAATTGTTGGAAATAACCTCTCTTCTTGTAACTACACTCCCATCTAGGAAATACAAGTTTGCCTTCCGAGTACCCTTCATCTCTACAAATGCACCTCGTACAACTTTCAAGACTCCATTTTCCAATGTTACCTTGTAACCATCAGAATCTAGAACACTTAAAGAAATAAGTTTTTCTTTAGATCAGGAATATTCCTCACATTTGTAGTCGTCTGATTGTACCATCGTGCATCTTTAGTCATATTGTTCTGATCCCTTTTATCTGACAGGCATTGTGTTTTCCTATAAGCACAACTCTTCCATCGAGCTCCTCAAAACTCAAAAACCAATGTATATTTGGACATATATAATAAGAACATCTAGAATCAAGGATCCATTTTTCTAAGTATGTATTTGATAATGAAATTGAAAAGGTTGATTCTTCATCTTTGTCAGTTTTCTGGGCAAAATTTGCATTTTACTTGTCCTTGTTTGGACAATCTTTCTTCCACTACCCTTTCTGGTGACAATAGGCACACTCGTCCTTTGTAGGACATCTTTTGGATGACTCTCCTCTAAACTTTGATCTAGATTGCCCCCTATTATTTGATCCGTCAGATTTTTTATTGTTCGTCCTACCTCTGGCTGCAGTTAATGCTTCTAATATTGAGTCTTTGTGATCATGCTGATCCTTCTTTTGGTACTCATTATTTACCAAAGTATTTGAAACATCTATGAATTTAACCTAATCTTTTCCATATAACAGAGTTGTGGTTAAATGCTTATAGCTCTCAGGTAATGAATTCAACAACAACAAAGCTTTATCTTCATCGATAATTTCAACATCTAAATTTTGCAGATCAGCCAAAACTTTATTGAAATTATCTAAGTGCTCAATCATAGGGGTACATTTCTTATACTGGAAACAAAAAAGTTTCTTCTTTAGGTAGAGTCTATTCTCTATAAATTTTGTCATGTACTTGTCCTTTAGCTTATTCTAGAGAACTGCAGCTACATTCTCTTTCATGACAAAGTATTTCTGATCTTTTCCTAAGCATAGTCGAATTGTGCCATATGCTAAAATTATTGGTGTCGTCGAATTTCTCCACCTCAAACTTTGCGTTGGACAAACAAATTCTTCAAGTAGAACAACTTGGTTTGCCAGAAATTCTAAATGTGCTTGTTCATTTTCTTCGATCTCTCTTTTATCAGCCATAAATACAAAGCGATAATAGAAATTTTGCACTTATAACTTAAAACAATGTTTTTCCAAATTTTATACCTTATTTAAAAAAATAGAGTTTGCGGTTGAATTTGAAATGGTCCAATTAGCTAGGTATAGGCCAGACTCAGTTGAAAACAGGTGAAAACCGGACCAACTAGGTCCAAAATTCACTAATGATTAAGTTGACTTTATCCAACTCAGTGAGTTGACTCAATTGTTGGTAGCAACACTCTAGCAACTTATGGAGATGATTCTGACCTCCGATTTGAAGGAATCTTTGTCCATTGCGTTCGGCTCATTAAGAGCTTCGATTTGATATATAATACTGTTATATTTGGCTTTGATACCAATTTTTTGTGCATGGAAGAAATAAAAAGCGGTATATGAATATATCAAAGCAGTAAAAGGAAACACACAAAATTTACGTGGTTCAGCAATTTTCCTAGGTCCATGGGAGACACCAGATATTATTGAACTGAATAAGAAATATATAGAATACAGATACAAAATTCCTCACTAATAATATCTCTTAAGTGTTTCCCCAAACTTATAGAAAACTCTTACACTCATTAAGTAGTTTTTCTCTTTGAGTTTACTTATACTATCTCTGATTTTTGCCTTATTCTTCAATGCATAAACTCCTCCATATTTATAGATGAAGCAAGGCTCCATCTTCCTAAATTATGCCATAATTTAAGCCATAAATTAGGCCACTACTTTCCCTAAATTAGGCCAATAATTTGTTACTTTTAGAGCCAATATTTAATTTGTTACTTTCAGAACCAATATTCAACAATCCAAATATCCTAGATAGTAACTTAAATTTACATAACAAGATTGAAATATTTGAAAGTTGTGATGTTAGTAAATCCTCTCCATTTTTGTTTTTGCTAGGAGTCTTGGATCAGTTTGCTTATGCTTTTGAGACATAAAATTGCTTCTGATAGCGAAAAGCACTTATGAACTGAATACATTTTTTTAGGAAAGTGCTTCCAAGATTCATAATCCTTTTCTTACTTCCAATAAAGGCACCAATAATTTTTTTATTTCAGAATAAAGTTGTTTCTTCAAAAATTACTTTTATCATACAACATAAGTAAATAGATTGGTCTATATTACTTATGTTGTATGGTACCCCAAGAATTCCATAAAAGATAAGAAGCATTTTATGTTATTATTAGTACTTCTTTTTTTTCTTTTGTTCTTAGTCTAAGAGTTGCATAAAATGTTGAACATTTTATCTTTTCTAAAGCTTCTTTGACTAACTTGCTCCAACAACCTCCAAAGACAAATCTGTAATACCATTGCAAAAACTAGAACTCGTTCAAGGACAAGGGAATGTAAATTATATATCATATAGAGGATGCTCATAGCAAAGTAAGAGCCAATCGACTCATCACTATGACAACATCTCATTATAAATTTATAGCATCAAATATACAACCTAACCAGCCTTGCAAATTTCAAATATAATTCTATTTCTAACATAAAAGGAAAGAACTATTCTAGTTGTACGTACATCCCACATGGAAGAGGAAGAAATTAAAAATGTTAGGTGCAACTACATTTGACAAATGTATCAAATATTTTTGTGGCTAAAGTTTGGCTAGCTATGTGGCCAATTTCTAGCCACATAAGGGATATGAAATGTTTCCTATAAATAGGCAATGTTTTTTCCTTAGAGAGACACATCAACACACCAAAACAAGAGAAACAAAGAAAATCCAAAGGAACAATCTCCTTTGATGAAAAATAGTGTTATGTGTGTGAGAGGGTGTGAGATAATATTTTAGAAAAATATTTGGGATATTTTTCTAAAAGGGGAGTGACAAAATATTGAGTTTGGGAAACACTTATGTGTCACTGTTTTAGGTTTATCTTAATTTTTTGTATTGCCTCTCACTTTGTACCCATTAATTTTATTTGTGTAAGAAATATTTTTCGGAGTTTATCCCGTGGACATAGCCCAAATTAAAGGGTGAACCACGTTAAATTGTTGGTGTCATTATTTTACTATATTGAATTTATTTTATTTGTACCTGTTGTGCCCAACAATTGGTATCAGAGCTGGTCTAGTAAAATTATTAGTATGTTTCGTAGTTACAGCATATTCTGGTTTGCCACATCAAAAAAGATTTTATTAGGTATAGGGTGTATTTATTTGTAAAAAAAGAAACACAATGAAAAAAATGTCAAGCTAGAAGGTAGATATTGAGAAATTTAATGACAATAATAATTTCTCTTTATGGCAAAGGAGGATGAAGGATATTCTCATTCAATATAAGGTCCATAAGGCGTTGTTGGGGAAAGAAAAGAAGGTAGCAACCATCACTGAGGAACAGTGGAAGGAGATAGATGAGATTACAGCCGGTAAAATCCGTCTAAATCTCTAAATAGTTTCTTGCAAAATATCGAAACAAAAAATTGCAAGACTACAAAAAAATATGGGAGACTTTAGAAAACGTGTACATGACAAAGAACCTTGCCAATAAATTTTATTTATGGAAGGAGCAATATCAGATGAGGAAGATAATGTGAGCATGATGCAGCACATTAGCGATTTCAATAGAAAGCTTTCTCACTTAGTAAGATTTAATATGAGTTTCGACAATGAAGAGAAAATTGTAATGTTGCTAGTATTACTACCCTCATCATATAATCATCTCATAACAACTTTGACTTATGCGAAAGACAAGATAGAGTTTAAAGTTGTTGTAGAATCCTTGTTGTTATATGAGAAACAGAATAGGGAGAGAGATTTAGAAGCACAAGCCCTTATCATAGAGTGCAGAGCAAGGAGACAGTATAGAGAACAGAAACCCAGAGGTAAGAATAGAGGAAAATTAAACAAATTTGCCAATGTTGAATGCCATCACTGTAAGAGGAAGGGTCACATCAAGAAATTTTGTTGGGTGTTCAAGAAGGAATAGGAAATGAACAAAGGCAAAGCAATAAAGATAGATGATAGCAGTGATGATGAGAAAAAAATACCAAAGACGAGTTCAATATCGTTTATGATGAATATTTTGTCAATCATGCATCACCCTAGACCAGTTAGTTGATTGATAGTGGTGCTACAATTCACACTACATCGCGTAGAGAATTTTTCTCATCATACACACCTAGAAGTTTTGGTGTTGTTAAAATAGGAAATGAAGGCCTATCAAAGATCCTTGTCAATAAATTTCATTTATGGAAAGAGCTATATCAAATGAGGAAGATAATGTGAGTATGATATAGCATATTAGCAATTTCAATAGTAAGCTTTCTCACTTAGTAAGATTCAATATGAGTTTCGACAATGAAGAGAAAACTGTGATGTTGTTGGTATCACTACCCTCATCATATAATCATCTCATAACAACTTTGACTTGTGTGAAAGAAAAGATGGAGTTTGAAGTTGTTGTAGAAGCCTTATTGTCATATGAGAAATAGAATAGGGAGAGAAATTTAGAAGCACAAGCCCTTATCACAAAGTGTAGAGGAAGAAGATAGTATAGAGAACAGAAACCCAGAGGCAAGACCAGACTATTTTTTTAAGGATGTTAGGCATATTCCAGATATGTGCCTGAATTTGATCTTTGTACCTAAACTTGTAAATGAAGGATATTGCAGCTCCTTCATTTATGACAAATGAAAACTTACAAAAGGCTCCTTATTAGTGGCTTGAGGTGAGAAGTATACAACTCTGTATATAATGCAAGCGAAGCTCTCCACCAAAATAGTAAATGTCGTGAAGAAAGATAGAGTAGCTAAATTATGGCATAGAAGACTTAATCACATGGGTGAAAAAGGTATGACAAGTCTAGCCAGGAAGAAGATACTTCCCAGAATGGATGAAGAACATTTAGAGAAATGTGTTGATTGTCTAGCAAGAAAGCAAAACAAAGTTGCTTTCAAGAGTTCCCCTCCTTCCAGAATGATAAATATTTTAGATTCGATTCATTCATATTTGTGTGGACCAATGCCAAAGTCACTTGGCGGTGCTCAATACTTTGTGATTTTCATTAATGATCATTCAAGGAAGGCATGAGTATATCTTCTAAAGACATAGGATCAGGTGGTAGATGTCTTCAAAAAACTGGGAAGAAGCTGAAGTGCATTTGGACAGACAATGGTGGAAAATACACAGGACCATTTCATGCTTACTATAAAAAGTATGGTATTCGGCATCAGATGGCACCTCTAAAGACATCGTAGTTGAATGGCTTAACTGAGAGGATGTACATAACTTTGATGGAGAGAGTCAAATGTCTACTCTCAAATGCAAAGTTACTTAAAACTTTTTGGGGTGAAGCCATACTCACAGCTACACATATGCTGAATCTATTACCCTATACTCCTCTCAAGATGGATATTCTAGATAAAGTGTGGTCAAGAAAAGATGTTTCATGTATTCATCTATGGGTGTTTGCCTGCAAAGCATTTGTTCATATCCCCAAGGATGAGAGATCCAAACTTGAGGTCAAAAGAAGACAGTGTATTTTTATTGGATATGGTCAAGATCAATTTGGCTATAGATTTTATGATCCAGTTGCAAAGATACTTGTCAAGAGCCATAATGTTGTATTTGTTGAAAATGAGACCATTGAAGATATTGTCAAAATGAAGAAGGATGTTCCTGATTCCAATGGCGACTCATCATATTTAGAATTAATTCCTCCAACACCAGTGCTAAGACAAGTTGGATATGAGAACAAAGTTTATCCACCTGATGAAGATGATGCTCCCATAGAAGTTGGTTCTGAAGATGAGGGAAATGATGATGTTCATTATCCAGTACCAACACATGTGGCTTCTTCTGTTCCATTGAGAATAAGTGATAGACTAAGACAACCCTCTATCACATATCCTCCATATGAGTATGTCACTTTCACTGATGGGGGAGAACTTGAGATTTAGGTAGAAGCCATGGATGATGAATCGAAAAAAATGGATTGAATCCATACAAGATGAGATGAAGTTCTTGTATGAGAATAAAATTTTTGAGCTAATAAAGTTGCCCAAAGGGAAGGGGGCTTTGAAAAAGAAATGGGTATTTAGGGTGAAGCATGAATGACATAGTTCCAATCCATGATACAAAGCCAGACTAGTTACCAAGGGATTCAGTAAAGAAAATGAGTTGACTTTGACAAGATTTTCTCACCAGTTGTGAAAATGACATCCATTTGTATTGTGCTAGGGTTAGCAGCAAGTCTTAACCTAGAAGTTGAGGAAATGGATGTCAAAATTGCCTTCCTACTTGGTGACTTCGAAGAAGAGATATACATGGAGCAACCAGAGGGTTTCAAGAAAAAGGGAAAAGACGATTATGTTTGCAAATTGAAGAAAAGCCTCTACGACTTAAAACATGCACCGAGACAATGGTACAAAAAGTTTGAGTTTGTTATGGGGGAGCAAGGCTATAAAAAGACTACTTTAGACCATTGTGTTTTTGTGCAGAAATTCTCTGAAGATGATTTCATTATTCTTTTGATCTATGTGGATGATATGTTAATTATTGGTCGGAATGTTTTCATAATCAATAACTTGAAAAAACAGTTGAGTAAATATTTTTCCATGAAATATTTGGGGCCATCAAAGCAGATTCTTGGCATGAGTATTATTAGAGACAGAGGCGCCAAGAAATTATGGTTGTCATAGGAGAAGTACATTGAGAAAGTACTTCAGAGATTTCATATGGACAAGGCTAAAGCGATTAGTTGTCCTCTTGCTAATCACTTTAAGCTAAGTTCTAAGTAGAGCCTTTTTACAGACAAAGAGAAGGAAGATATGTAAAAGGTTCCATACACTTCAGTAGTTGGAAGTCTGATGTATGTCATAGTTTCTACACGACCAGATATTGCTTATATAGTTGGAGTTATGAGTAGATTTCTTTCATATCTTGGAAAGGAACATTGGGCTGCAGTGAAATGGATTTTCATGTATCTTCGAGGTTCTTCCAAAATATGCCTATGTTTTGGAAATAACAAACCTATGTTAGTTGGATACACAGATGTAGTTGTGGTTGGCGATGTGGATTCTAGAAAATCCACTTCAGGTTACTTGATTACATTTGCAGAGAAAGCTGTGTCATGGTAGTCAAAGTTATAAAAATATGTTGCATTGTCCACTACAGAAGCAAAGCTTATAGCGGCAATGAAAGCATGTAAAGAGTTGCTATGGATGAAAAGGTTCTTGAAAGGACTTGGGTTGCAACAAGGCAGTTACCAATTATTCTATGATAGTTAGAGTGCTATCCACCTTGGAAAGAATGCCTCATTTTATTTGATATCAAAACATATTGATGTAAGATATCACTAGATTAGGGATGTAATGGAGAAGAAGCTACTATAGCTTGAAAAGATTCGTATAGAAGAAAATGGATCAGATATGTTGAAGAAAATTTAGCCAAGACAGAATTTTGAATACTGTCATTTAGCTGCTGAATTGGTAGAGCTCTCTATGTAGTCGGGATGGGGAGATTTGTACATCCTTCCCACACGAAAAAGGAAAAAAATAAAAATGTTAGGTATAACCATATTTGACAAAATAAAAATCTTAGGTGCAATCATATTTGACAAATGGATCGAATATTTTTGTGGCTAAAATTTGGCTAGTTATATAGCTAATTTCTAGCCACATAAGAAATATGCAATTTTGCCTACAAATACGCAATGTTTTTGCCTTAGAGAGACATGTCAACACACCAAAACAAGATAAACAAAACAAATCCAAAGGAACAATTTCCTTTAATGAAAAATAATGTTGTGTATGAGAGAGTGTGAGAGAATATTTTTAGAAAAATATTTGGGATATTTTTCTAAAAAATGAGTGATAAAATAGTGAGTTTGGGAAATACTTATGTGTCACTATTTTGGGTTTATCTCACTTTGTTGTATTGTCTCTCATTTTGTACCAATTAATTTATTAATAGAAGAAATATTTTTGGAGTTTGTCCTGTGGACTTAGCCTAAATAAAAGGGTAAATCATGTTAAATTGTCAATATCATTATTTTATTTTATTGAATTTATTTTATTTTTACTCGATGTATTTCTTCAAATGTATGTATTTTTAAAAGCTATCTACAACATATGTATCCAAAACATATCTCAGAATATGATACTAATCCAAGGATTCCATCTATCTCAGAATATGATACTAATCCAAGGACTCCATTCTGTGCAATCCAAGGACTCCATTCCTGTTTGAGATGCAAGTGTCAGCACTTCATCTACTGAAGTCTAGGGGTGTCCAACGGTCTGGTCCGGTCCGGTTTTGGTCAAAAAAATTTAACCAGATCGGATCGTTTATATTACTCGGACTGGACCGTTTGAAACGGTTTTAAGTAATAAAAACCGGACCGGAATGTTTGATTTATAAAACGGTTCAGTCCGGTTTAGTTCCGGTTTGGTTCGATTTTTTATACATTTAATGAAGAATAATGTAAAATTTTTAATATATTATTAAACCGGTCCGGTTCGATTCGAACGGTTTAAAATTAGTACAAATCGGACCGGACCGTTTGATTTATAAAACCGTTCAATTCGATCTAATTCGATCCGATTTTATGATTTGGTTCGATCTGGACCGGTTTATGGACACCCCTACTGAAATCAATAAAAATTGTATTTTTAGAATTTATAATCACAAAATAATTTTATTTATTTATTTTATATTAAAAATTGTTAAATTAGATCTTATTCAATATAATTAAATATTTTTTAAATTAAAATAAATAAATTTTTATACAAAAAAATTTTAGATAGTAAAAAATATGTCATAAAATTTAATTTGTTATAACTATATTATTAAACTTTTTCTTTATAATTAAAATATAATCAACTAAATCCATTAGCGGGATTCTTGGAAAATAAACGTGTGACGCACATATGACTCCAAATGCCCTGATTTCATCGCAAAATTCAACTGAAATCATGAAACATAGAGCCACTATGGAAATGAGTCTCTCTCCTCTGTTCTTTATTAGCCCCTACTAATTCTTCATTTCCATTTTCAATAAGTTTCTCTTGTATAAATAGAAAACTGAAAAACCAGTATTAATTTTTTATTTGATTTGTTTTTTAGTGGGGCTTGTACATCAGAATTGATGAAAATGATTATTATTATAAAAAGAGTTATTTAAATAGTAGTTTTTATTTTTAAAATAACTTATAATAAATTTAAAATCAATTTGCTTGATAATAAAATAATACAATGTTAGAGGCTACTCTTTAGCTCCAATGATGACTCCTGGTGAAGGAAGCCAACTAATGTTCTACGACACTCGTGATGCCAAAGAACTTTGATCTGCGAAGATTTTCATCAATCACTCTAACAAATTACCCAACAGTTGAATAAATTACAACAGAACTTGAAACAGAAAGAAAAAACTTCATGTCAAAGCTTGTCACCTCCACCCATAGAGTTTCCTTTGTGAATTCCAAAAACAATATTTTGTTTCTCATTGTCACCATCTACAGAGCCACCTTCCCGACCCCCACTACTATCAACGAACGATCGAGAGCTAGTCGACTCTGATGATGAACCTAGTTTGTCAGCTCGCACTGCCCAAAAGGGGATTGAAAACATCCAAATTTGCAATGAAATTAGTGCTTTTCAAGTCACACGTGTGTTATCCGTGTATTTACGTTAACTCGGTGGTTGTATGTATAGGATATTTTTATAACAATTAATAAGTTTAATAGTATGAATATAATAAATTAAAATTGCATGATATATTTGCTATATGCTAGAAAGTTTAGAGTTATAAAAATTTATTTATCATTTATATTATTATAAATTTAGGATATTTTATATAATATTTCAATATAATTCTCGTTCCACAATAAGTGATTGGATCCAAATCAAGTTACATTTATGCTTTTATTTATTTACTTCTTTTATTTTATTTTTTAAAAAAAGAAGGTAAAGAGAGCTTGTACATTTGGAGTTGGATTTTATTTTACTAATTCTTTTTGTCAAAGTCAAGAATAAATTTAACCGGATAAATAGTATGGTTATTCAAATATTATCAACTTTATACTTTCTACTATATTCAATAAAGAGATGAGTATATTGCTTAAATAATTTTTAATGATATTATTAGATTGTATATTTATAATCCATTATTATAAAAAATACAAAAGTTAGTCCATTTTAATTCTTTTATTTAAACTAAATGTGTTCATTTTTTTAATAATTAAGGAATTATAAATTCTTATATTTACATAATTATATGTCTAAAAATACTCATTTTTTATCATAATAAAACTAAAACTACCAAACCAATAATATCAAGACTAAAACACAAAAAATAAAGGATAACTAGTGTTACGCACCTTTGATATAAATATTTCTATAATTTTGCATCATTATATATAGGGGTGGGAATAGGTTGGCTTGGTCATTTGTACATTATTTTATAAGCTGATTTTATCCTTTCGTTTTTAAAAAAATTAAAACTTTAATGGACTTATAATCCAAAAAAATTGATATTCAAACCAACCTATAAAGACAATCAATTTGTAATTTTCAATCTATAATAATAAGTGTTATTTAAAATTCCATAGAATATATATACTTATATAGGACATGATGTCAAGTTAATTGACCACATATATATAGTGGGAGTTAATGAGCATACTATGTCTAGAAATTAATTATATCGCATTAACCACATATATATAGGTTGGCTTGGCCATTTGTACATTATTTTATAAACTGACTTTATCCTTACGTTTTTTAAAAAATTAAAACTTTAATATACCTATGATCCAAAAAAATTGATATTCAAACCATCCAAGTAATTTTCAACCTATAATAATAAGTGTTATTTAAAATTTCATAGAATATACATACTTACATAGGACATGATGTCAAGTTAATGAGCATACTATGTCTAAAAATTAATTGTATCGCATTAAGTTCATTATATTTTAACTTAAACTATATATTGTATTGAAATTGATTTCTATTAAGTCGCGTTCTCTTGACAAATAGACCTGTAAATTGATAACTGTATTTTATATAGTTATTTTCATCTATTTTATTAATTATAATTGTTATGTTCTCAACATTTTTAGTTAATTTTAGTGGAATAAATTAATATTTATTGTTTATTTGTTAAATAATATATTTTTAAGAAAATTAAAGAATTTGAATCGAAAACGTACTTAATTGCAAATTTATGTCTAAAAATATAATTTAAAATAAAAGAGTGTTTAATTGTAATTAATAAAAATATAAAATTTAATTTGAATTAAAATAGGGCTTAATTGCAATTAAAGAAAGTTGAAAAGTTAATTTGAATTAAATTGGAGGGCTAAAATGCAATTAAGGAAATTTATTTCTACGCAGGAAAAGGAGGCAACTCGCGGAATCACCAACGCGCGACACCAACCGTTCGATCTGGAAATCAACGGCTACGATGAGGCGCGTGGAACCAGACGCAACAATCTTGAGTGGACGCAAGTATTCTGGTTCATATTGCTCGGCACTGAGTGGAGCCCACCTATCGTATAGGCCGGCGTGTAGGGTGGACCCACGTGTCTACTGCGTAGGTAGTTTCCCGTGCGACACGGTCCATAGAAACTTCACGAGCCCCAACCATCCAACAAATCATATAATGCCACATGTCTCAAATATTCCTGCAGCTAATCTGAACCGGACACGTGCCACGTATTGGGTAAAACAAAAGCGCAGAACTAGCGCATGCGATTCCAACTATTTTTATGGGACTGATGTGTCTCGCGTGCCATGATCCCGTGCGGTGTAACCACGAGAAAGCTCTCTTTTCCACCAATTAAAGGCTGCCACGTGTCCCACTATTTATTTCAGCCAATCAAATGCTGACACATGGGACACAGTTTGAATTAAAAAGAAATTAGAAATTGCGCACGCTATTGCACGATAAATATTCTTCCACACGTGTCTTTTTCGTTGTCCCCCACTATTCACGCTTTGTTGTAATAAAAAATATTTTTTTGATGTATTTTTTTAGTTATAAATAGGGATTTATTGCTAGAAAAAAAGAAGGTTTGGTTTTGGGGTTCATTTTGGGGAGACTTGGACTGTGGAACACGTAGAAGCCATTTTTGGCTTCTGTTGTGTTCTGAGTGTGCCAAAAATTTAGGAGCAGAAATGTTTTAATTTTCTTTGTGTTCTTGAGAGAATATTCCTTAATTGTTGTAATTTAATTTTTATTTATGAAGTAATTTAATTTTTCTAGGGTTGCGTTTTATCTAAATTTATGAAGCTTGAGTTTGATTATTTTTGAATGATTTATAAGACTTTTAATTTGTTTATTCTATTTGTGCTTAATGCTTTTGATTATTGGAAAATTTATCAATTGATCTGTGGCACTTAAATAAACTTGGAAGAGGCATTTTCGTATATATTGCTCATGGATAGAATAACATGTATATATAGTGAATCATAAATTAATGATGGATCAAATATTGATTTAAAATTAAGAAAAATATTTTAGAACTAAGCGTGCATTAATGAATAAGAGTCTAATTTAATTTCATTGATCAACTTCAAGCCTGATCAAGAAGTGATTGCTTAATTGAGAATGAATTAGATGGTTCAAATTATATTTAATTATATATTAATGATGGGTCTTGATTTATAATTAAAGAATATATTTACCTTAGTTTTATCAATTAATTAATTTTAAGCTCGATCAAAGAAGTGGTTAATTAATTGGGAATCATGATATATATATTTTCTTTAGATTTATCAATTAATCAATCTCAAGCCCGATCCAGGAAGGTATTGAATAATTGAGAATTGTGGGGACACATCATGATCATTAGAGGTTTGCTTATTTAAAAAGGAAAAACCCGTAAATCTAATTTTTATTTAAATCATTTAATTCATTCTTCCAATAAAAAAAATGCAAAATAATTTCTCATAATCGTTCATCACTCTTATTTTTTACTATAATTCAATTTATTTGCTTAATTTTAGTTACTAGATTAATTTAAAATTTGCGGTATTTTTCTCTCAATCGATACCTAATAGAATGTTTAAAAATATTTATTTTAACTAATTTAGAAAATAATTTGACTTTTTAAAACAACGTGTTAATTCCTTTATAGGCCGACCTCATGATAAACTTATCATTAGTCTGCTAGTGATTTGTTTTCTTTTTTTTTTGTTATTGTAGTTTTTTTATTTTTGTGATTTTGTTAATATTTTTGTTTTGCTTAGTTATTCTTTGTTTATTTCAATTAGTTTTGTTTCTTGTCTATTTTTACATCTTTTCTTTGATTTATTTTCTTTTAGTTGTTTTTTTCTTCTATTTTTAATTATTTTGTTGTTTTTTTCTTGTGGTATTTTTCTGGTGCTTTTATTTCTATGTTATTTTTATTAGTATATGCAAAGTAGGAGATCCTTTGGGAATCAACTTTTACCTTTCATAGATATCGTTAACAGATCCAAAGAGCACTTAAATAGGTTGGATGCCGAAATCTAAGAGCCATTACAAGAGCAATTAATCATGGGAGATGTTTTTCAAAAGGGATGACAATGAAGCAGTATGTAAGGCCAATCATTAGCATTGTTACTTTCTCTATACAGTCGAGAGAGGCAATTAGGAATTATGAATTTAAAAAAAAAATCATCATTCCATATCATCCTCCTTCTATGGAATTCATAATGAAGATCCTTTGACTTTAATTAGGAATTCCTATTCAATTATGACTCTCTTACTAAGTTCCTTGATTTTTTGGAAGGGAGTCTATAACAAATTTATAGAGAAATTCTATTCTGATTAAAAGACTTTTGATTTGAGAACCAAAATTGCTATATTTTCTCTAATGGAAGGAAAGCTATTCTATGAAGCTTGGGATAAGTTCAAATTATTTCTCATTTAGTGCCCACATCACAGTTTGCCACCGCAGCTACAAAATTAATTATTCTTTGATGGGTTGACACGATAGTGTCAATTCATAGTTGACAATGCTACAAGTGAAATGTGTGCCAACAATTCACCCAAAAAATCTTCACACCAATCAATTATTCCTAATGTAAGAACTTATAATTAAGGGTGGAGAAATCATCCCAATATCTCTTAGAGAGAAAATAACCCTACCTATGCCCAAAACCAAAACCCCATGAAGGGCTAGCAATTCAACCAAAACATGCCATATAACCTACCAAATAATCCAACCTTGGATGATAACTTCAATGCTTTCATTCAAGTGAGCAAAGACAATAAGGTGAAAACCAATCAAAGGTTGGATTCTTCGGTGGCATTAATGAAGAAAGTGAAAATGCAAGTAGGACAACTAGCTGAGCATGTGCAAAAGCAAGGAAGAGAGAAGTTGATTGGTCAATATGAACAAGTGAAGGCTATTAGATCCTTTCACAATTGTAAGTTGTTAAATATTGAGTTTCTTGAATTTTTTGATTATTTACGTAATGATGTAGAAAGCAAAAGTGAAATTCAAGCAACCTCCAAGGATCTTAGAAGCTTTAATGTTACATCACCATTGGTAATAAAAATGAGGTAAAAGCTATGTTAGATATAATCCAAGTATAAATTTAATGTTTTATCTATTCTACTTGTAGTTAAGATTGGGGGAATTGAAACTCATAACCATGTCTCTAAACTTAGTTGATAAATCTATCATGTATCCAAAGAGCATGGTATAGGACTTAGATAAGCTTATTATACTTGTATATTTTGTGATTTTAGATGTGTAAGAGATTACAAAACTTAACAAGGAGAACAATCCCAACCAAGACAATTGTCGATGTTCATAATGTGAGTCTAAAAATTACAGTCTTGAGAGAAACTATACATGTTAAAGCATATTCTGACAATGACTCAATGACGAGGGAAACATTGAGTGAATTAAAAGTACACAAACCATCCTCTCAAATAGCATCTTGTTAAGATGTTAAACCAATCCCTAAATGGGAGGTAACCCATTAAACATTTTCTTTTGTTTCTTTATTTTTATTTTTATCTTATAGTTTTTTTATTTTTTATCGTTTAGTATTATTTTTGTTCTATGCCATTTTTTGTTTAGAATTATTTGTGTTTTGATATATTTATTAAAAAAATTGAATTGAGTCATGGTACGTTTTCTTTGCGCTGCGGCATGGGCTTTTGGATCAAATTTTGGACTAGAAGAAATTTTTATCACATTGTGGCATGACTTTATTATGCACCAGGTACATTGGTCTTGAATCATTTAGGTTGGATAATTTCCAATGCGTTTCACAACATGAAAAATATATGCATTGTGGCTCGTGATCAAGTTTCACACTAAAACCCTAAGTCATGATTTTCAAATCAGAATCTACACAAAAAACTTCTCTCTTCTTCTTCTGCCCTAATTTTTATCACCTCAAACAATATTTTCTCACTAAATTCATAATCCTCTTAAAATCTCATGAATTTTCTTCTCAATTTTTCATCCCTAAGCATTTTTGAGTTATTTTTGAAGGAGATTTTTCTTCAATCGTCAATATTCTTCAAAAGAGGGTTTACAAAAATAAAAAGAAAGTAATCCATATTCTCAAAATAATTATTGGGTTTTATTTCATGATATTTTTTTGAAATTTTTATGGGTATTTATTTTTATAACTTGAAAGTAATGGCACCTAAAAAAAAGAATAGTAAGAAGGATAAAGGGAAAGAG
This sequence comes from Hippophae gyantsensis, assembly GCA_030763125.1. Taxonomy (NCBI): domain Eukaryota; kingdom Viridiplantae; phylum Streptophyta; class Magnoliopsida; order Rosales; family Elaeagnaceae; genus Hippophae; species Hippophae gyantsensis. Next base: position 39,075,986 of record CM061032.1, on the reverse strand, counting down.
GTTCCACGAGAATTTAATAAAGTTAGATTTGTTAGTCTTTAGGCAAAATTAAAATTTGTTAAAGTTGTTGAGATTAACCAAAATTTCATTATGGAAAAGGGATTAGATTTTGGTGAACATCTATTCTTTTTTGTAACTGATAAAATAATGACCCTCGTTATAGATGGTTTGTTAAGAGACCAGGGTCGCTGTTATGTCCATAGTAAGGAAATTTTATGCTAATATCCCTAATGTTGTGAACAAAAAATCTATAGTAAGGGGTGTGTTTGTCCCATTTGGTCTATCTGATACAACTGTTTTCTATGGTATGAGAGATGTAGGCCAAAGGGAATATAAAGATTATTTGAAAAATATGGATTATGACGACATAATACAAGAATTAACTATAGAGGGGGTAAAGTGGGATATAGTCAATGTGAGACATAAATCATTTTATGCTAAGGAAAAATCTCACTAGTAGGAAAAATGCAACCCAAACTATTAAAAAGAGCTACCTCTTCTTCAAAAGCATCAATGAAATATCAAGTTAACAAGTTGAAAGAAAGGGTAAATTATATGAAAGATTACCATGCCCAATAAATAGAATGGTTAAGTAGGCATACTCACTTTCAGGCTGAGTACATGCAATCTCTTCATGATGCAAAGGTTTCAACTCTTCTGATCTGGAGTCGATTGTAGTCAATTAAGGGGAGTACTTGAGCCTTTAGGTTATGATTTTGTTATAGGCCACTTAAACCTGAGAATGAAGAAGGAACGAGATGATATCGCAGATTAAGTTCCAATTGTTTCTAGCTAATTTTTATGTATTTTTATTGTGTTTTAAATTTAATTTAATTATTTTATTTTTATTTATGTTATTGTGAATAATATTTTTGTTATTTGGAGCTTTTAATTTCATAAATGTTTTGTTGTGTTTTGTAATGTGTGTGTATGTAACAAATCATTATTTTAATTAAATGACTTGAGAAGGAATTAAAAGTGCGTATATCTTTATTTTATACTTGATTTCAAGTAAAAAAAATACATATGAAGTTCCCTTAGGACAAAAATAATATATATATATATATATATATATATATATATATATATGTGTGTGTGTGTGTGTATGTATGGATTATATTGGGGAAGAACTAGGCCTAAGACTCTATTTTATTTATATATATTATCTACTATTTTAGTTTAGTCTATTTTCATATTAATATATATTAATATATTATTTGTTTATTTTATATCTAATTAAAAATAATAAGAAATTAGAACATTTTATACATAGTTCTTTTTCGATTCATCCCTAGGGTTGAATACCTCATTCAATAATTGTTTTTAATCCAATATGTAAGAATCAATAGAAAAAGAAAAATCCCTTATGATAAACCAGATCTGACTCGATTATTGATAATGTGAATAGATCTACCATTTTTGAAATTAAATAAAAATAAATAAGAATATAAAATTCAATGAAAATATAATTAAAAAAACAGTGTTCTTATTCGAAACTCCCTGTAATCTTCAAGAAAAAAAGATTTCCTTTAGAATTCTATTTCTATATTCTCTATATTTTTTTCATATAAAATAATATGAAATAAATTGGAAATGAAATTCATTTTTGATTGGATTCGGAATCCATTTTTGAATTCGGTATAGGTAAAAGGTCTTCCTATGTTATACTATTTAATTCTGATAAAAAGATTCCTTGTTCTTGACCCTACTTCACCTTAATTTTTATTTGAACAAGTAAAAGTTATGTCTTGGTCCGAATGGGGATAAAATTTCTCTTTTGCATGTCCGTAGAGTTTTGAAAAATCCAAACATCTCAAAGATAGAGAGGTAGGAATTTATCGAATGAACCACACTCCTTCTTATACGTTAAGAATCCATTGATGAAAAAGGGCTAGGGAAAGCTTGAACCCAATTTCTATAGTGTTAATCAGATTAGTCAACATTTATATGTTTCAATGTAATAATAAGATGTTATTTGTAACAAGTAGTTTTGTTGGTTGGTTAATTGGTCACATTTTATTCAAGAAATGGGTTGGATTGGTAGTATTCTAGATATAGCAAAATCATTCTATTAGATCTAATGTGAATGATCCTTAGCTTTTGGTTCTTCTCTTCATCGTGGGGTAGAGTAGCTTGGTAGCTCGCAAGGCTCATAACCTTGAGGTCACGGGTTCAAATCTCGTCTCCACAACATTTTTTCACCAAAAAATGTTGAAGTTTGATTCTGCTAACTAATAATTAATTGATTACTTACCATTTTTCTTTTGGGGTGGTAGAAAAAGAAGGCAAAGATAGAACCACTATACTATCGTGATCAACTATTATCCATCTTATTTAACCTATTAAAAAAAATGCATTAACCCATAACCCATTATCTCAGGCTGATAGCAGGAAACAAACTTGCATTTTCTCCTTGGCAAGGAGAAATTTTACCATTAAACTATATCTGCATTTTTTCATTCCTGAAATGTATGGATTATATTGGGGAAGAGTTAGACCTGAGACTCTCTTTCATGTTATATATTGTTCTTTGAAAAAAGAAAAAAAAAACAAAATAGTAAAGCTAAATACTATGACCCTGAAATCTTGAAAGTGATGATGTTATTATGGCAAAATAATAGGAATAACTCCTTGAAGTCATGCATTTTCATTATTCTATAGGCACATATTTGATATTTCTTGCTTAATGATTTTGATTGAAGTATGATATGAGCAATATAATGTCTTCTTAATCTTATCATTTGATTACTTTCATGAGATCTATGTTATGCATGTGTGAGCCTTACTTGTTTATAAACATATACGAGCCTATTTATTTTCTTCTTATATAAATTTTGTTCACATATACTGTGTTGAGTACTTAAACCTATAGAATCGGTGTGATATTAAGAGTGTATCTTGTGAGAAATAAAATTGAAGCGTATTCAAACTCTTCACATTAGGTTTGGGGGAATTAATGTTGATATGTTTCTAGTAATGGGGCATGAATTTGTTTACACGATGAACCTTGATGATTTGAGATGTTGAATGAACTTGTGCTTGAGTTTTTAATCATGATATGAAAAGAAACTAAAATATGAGAAATTTTGAAAAATTAAGTTAATAGTTTTGTTATTTATCTTTTTAGTTTAGTTTTGCTTGAGGACTAACAAAATATAGGTTTGGGGATATTTAATAAACATTATTTTGACCTATAATTTGTTATGTTTTTAAGTAATAGTTTTAAGTTTTATGTTATTACATCTTATTTTGGAGGATATTTTTGGGTTTTATAGGTTAAAGTGTTTTTATAAGAATCTTGGGCAAACACAAGTAAAAATAGTGAAAACTGGGTAATTAATGGTAACTCATATAAGTCAGACGAACTGGAATGTTAAAAACCATAAATTCTATGTGTGTCGCGGCCTAGACATATTTCATGCGGCAACAAAGTACTTTCCTGTTCCAATTGGTGATTCTAGAATTTCTTTGCCCATCGTGGCTCAACAATTGTTAATTCATAGCACAATGCTCTTGGATTCAATTATGTTTTTTTGGAAATCAACATATGTCGCAAGCCAACATATACCATGTTACAGCATAAGCCTCTTAGGTTGCTACTAGAGATTCAAAATTTGAGGCACGTCACAGCATATAATAAAGCATACCGTAGTTGGTGTGTCAAAAATTGCTAGAAATTCTAATATGTATAGTGTACGTGTTTGACCTCTAAATTAAACTTATGAATACACCATACACCCATCATAAACAATATCAAGCCATATATCCAGCCACCAACTCTCATAGCCATTCCCCACAATCCATAACACAGATACAAAGGAAAAACCTTCAAATTGATAAGTAGATCCAAGGATTTGAAGAAAGCAGTGATAACCAATTTAGAGATTTGGAATCACAAATCAAGAAAGGGCATTTATTATTATATATTATTTTTCTCTCTATAATTTGAATGTCTTTTGTAGTTAAATTAATTTTGGTTAATTTAATCATGATTGGCTAAATTTTGTGATATGAGATTTTAGTATTGCTTCATGTAAGTCCTATTGTACTCGTGTTTGTTTGTTAGCTTCTCATATATAAAGACAGTGCCTATTTTATTTTACTTAGTGTTTTGTTTTTCTATGTATATGGTTGATTACTGTAGATCAATAATGTACACACGTACATTGTTAGGAACACTTTGTATGCAAGCATGTTTACATATACCACCAAGTTGTTTTTCGTAGTGTGCATGCTAGGTGGAGAATGTTGGTTTTTGGCAAGAAAACTTACAAGCACGTCGATATTATCACTTGTGTTTTTGGTTTGCTTTAGGTGTGGGTATTTATGGATTTTACTCGATAATTTTTGGAACGAAAAAATATGAATTTTTAGATCCTCGACATAGACCTTGCTACCACCTTTGGCAAGGTGGCAGTTCCGAGTGCTATAAATACCACCCTCATTTTTCTTATTTTCAACCATTGTTTTAAGAGTCAAAACTCAGCCAAAATTCACACTGAAATTTATATTTTTTTGAAATTATTTTGGAGAGCTTACATTTAAGAGTGGGTCATTTTATGGTTAGTTATCAAGTTGTTATCTATGTGAGTACTTGATTTGACTATGTATCTCTTGTACGCAATTTGATATTTGTAGTGGACTATGTGTCTTGTGAGGTTGAGAGTTGTTACACTTCTAATTACTGATCAGTGGTTTCCAATTACACCACAATAGGTGGTATTGGTTATGGAGAATAGTCGAGTTCGAGTGTTAAACTAAACAGTTGTGGAAGTATCAAGTAAAGAGTAGTAGTGGGCAATTTGGACAGAGATCTTGACTGATAGAGATAATAATGGTTTTACTATCTATTAGTGTTGTAACATGTTTACTATTTAGTGAATTATTTGCTACTGAGTGGTTGCCTTAAGCAACCCGAGGATGTTACCTTATTATACCAATTGTTATGCATAATCTGATATTGTGTTAGTACAATCCAAGTTTAAGGTGTGTATGTTTTAGTACAATCCTAATTATCACTTTTTATAAACAGATTTTTTTTTGTGCTTCTGTTGTATTATCTATATAGGTGTGTTCTTTTCTGTTTGTGCATGCTAAAGGTGAGTTACTTAGGAATCTATATCTCCTTACCTTGGTATTGTACCAGGCCATTGGCTCTTTCACTTTCAATGATTATAAAAACAATTTTATGGTTTAAATAAATAAAAAAAATTGGATTTTTTTCTTGTTGATGTTCTTCATATCTTTAATTATAAATTAATAATGAGATAAATCTTGATATATAACTAAAGAAAATATTTTGAAATTAAGCATTAGACACATCATATGTGCTTGGTTGCACCCTAATAATTAAGAGTCTAGTTTAATATTTTTTGAACCTATGTAGACCAAGTAACTTAAAAAAATATAGATTTAATTTGACCTTGGATTAAGTGAGTTGGACGGTTTTTAAAAAAAGTGTCCAACCCTAATCATATACATGCAAGTCATGACATATCTTATTATTTATAAGACATAGTCATTAGGGGTAACAATTTATGTCGTAGCTCGATTAAACGAATCAAACTCAAATCGAAAAACTATAATTAAATTAAATTCGGGACATTCAAATAGTTCGAAAAAATAAAGTTGGATTCAAGCTAGCCTATTAGCCAAAATTCAAATTAAAATTGTTGTGATTTTGTGATACATGTCTAAAATGTTATGGATGATAGTATGACTTAAATTACTAAAATTTAAAATGTGTTGTAGATTGTTTTTAATCTTAATGTTTGAACGATGATGTAATAATATGTTGTTAATGTGTTTTTTTATGATTGACTAGTTATTGTAACATTATTTTTTCTATTTTTGTTGTTTTATATAATGATGTTTGTACTAATAATCTTTAATATCATTAAAAATATTTTTTATTTATAAAAAAATGTCTAATTAATTAAAAGATCATGCATTTAAAAATTCAAAATTAATTTAGACTAATTTAGGAACTTTCTTGTGTTTGTTTTAGATTCGGTTTATTGATTCAAATTAAATTTAATCTGAATTAAAATTAGATTAATTGTGTTCAAAGAATTATCAGCATCACAAAAATTTGATAACTTGATATTATATGCCCAGGCGCATGTGTTCGATGCTAACGCACGTGATTGGTGGGTTATGTTAGTAAATATGCTCATTATATGAATAACGCATTGCATTGAAATTTTACCAAAATAATAATAATAATAATGATGACGACGACGACGAAGATGCATTGATATTTAAGTCACGCGGGTCCATCATTCGTCTTCCACTAAATAGCCATTTTTTCTCATGTATTTTTTGTATGTAATTATAATATTTTTAAAAATAATATTTATAACACTTATTAAAATTTAAAATTATAAAAATATTGTTATTTATATACGCCTGAAAGTTTATAAATTACGAATTTTATTAACCTAAAAAGAGATAAATATGTTATTTTTAATTTTTATTAATTTATAATTTAATAACTTAAACAAAACAGACATATATTCAATCACGTGTAAAAATAAAGTGTGAAAATAAAATAATAACATACGATATTTTTAGGTGGAAACAACCTATACCATAACAATGAATTAAGAAGAAAACCACCGATCCACCAATTTTTTTACATTATGAAAATCAAATATTAAAGTACAAACTCAGTCTTATTCTACCTTTCATAGAAAACTACTCCAATGTACTTTACTTATGAGCTCTTACTTTGTTTTCACGGTTTCTAAAATTAGTGTGAACAATTTTTAGATCAACGTTCTAATAAGCTTTCTGTCAATCAGATACGTTCACGATTCAACTGCAAAAGGGTTAGCACAAAAACACAAGTGTCCCTCTGTGTTTTAGAAGAGATTTAATAATGAATAATCCTAAGTAGATAATTCGAAATATATGTTACTTACATCAAATTGACTAACAAATCTTAGAGCAAATAGATTAATTACAAATTCAATAAAAATAACTTTTTTGAAATTTAATAATCAAATCAAATAATTATATACATAAAATTATTTAATCTGAACATGTAAAAATTTAATCAAGAAGAAATTATATAAGATAAAACATACCAAACAAATTTATTAATAAATATTTTTGTTATGATATTAATTTAATATTAATCAATCTATTTAATTTCTTGACCTTCGATGATTTTATTTGCTATCATCGCTAACAAATATTTATGTATATATATTGATAGTTTTTTTTTCATAGCCACCAATAACCACGTAGTACTTTTTCTTTTTCGCAGTGCTCTCTCTCTCCTGACAGTTTGGCTAATCTTTCTGTGTTGAATATATTTTTGACTTAATTTTTCAAGGTTTATTAAAAACCTTAATATTATAAAAAATTATTTTTTAAAACATATCTAAAAAATATCCAATTAATAATTTAATAAATTGATTAAAGTTTAAATAAATATTTTAGTACTAAAAATAATTTTAAATTTATGAGCATATGTCATTAAATCCATGAATATAATTTTATGTGTTGTAATTATAAAAGATATACCTGAAGTACAACTATATGAAACTTGAGTATTTGTTCGAATTTTCTTGATAGATTTGATAGCAGACCTAAAAACAAGTTTATAGGTTAATATTTTGTCCACGAAAATAGCTAACATTCATTTGCTATATAATCTGAAATTAGCTAGGTCCTATCTCCTTTGGTTCTTATCATTTGGTATCAGAGCTTTTGGTGCTAATTTTCAGATTCTTATCCTTTATATTTGTTCTTGTTCTTGTGTTCTTGTTTTATTTCTGATACATAAAAAAAAACGAAAAAAAGTATCATTCTGCTGTGTTCTTGCTGAAATCCATGCCCTAAAAATATTGCTCTTCTTCATTTCCACGTTTTTTTCTGCATTTTCCTTTCAAATTCCATTGTGTCCAAAGTTTTTCAGTAGTAACCTTGCAGATCCTGTTTTCGAAAGTTTTTAATTTTCCTTTCATATTCTCAGCTTTCCTTGCAAATTTCGCTATTTTTGAATCTATTCTCGCATTTTTCCTTGCTAATTACGCAATATCCGATATATTCTCAGCTTTTTGGTTATTTTCTAGTATTTCTATGGTAGTTCCTGCAGAAATTTCATTTTCCCTTTGTGTTGTAATCTATGTGCTATTTACCAATCTTAAAAATTCCTTAAACTCATATTGAAAGTATTGTATTGATTTACTCTTGAGTTATTAGCATAATTGTTCCAAAAGAAAAGAAAAAAAAAACAGAAAAAGAGTGGCCAGAATTAATTAAAAAAAAACAGAAAAAAAGAGAGGCCAAGTTACATTTGCTAATTTCTAGTGAGTATTAGAACTCATAGTTTCAAGGATTTTACACTTTGATTATAAATCTTCCATTGTGTGCTTAGTTCCTTTGGGGAAATTGTTGCTTTCCAATCGTGTTGTTCTATTGTTTTTTTCTTGTGCTTACTACTCTAAACACTTTGAGTTAGTTTCCTTTGTGCTTTAACAAGTGGGATATTATGAACTGGGTTTTTTGGGAGTTTGATAATTCTACAAATTGGTTGGAATCCCTGGATTTGGTTGCTTTGATTAGGAACTAAGAGGGTTTGAGCGATCAATCCGAGTGCTAAACATGTGAGGTATTGTGTGAATTTATATTAGTTCTATTTTATTACACTAACCTATTGTTGTGTAGAATTGAAAAAAAAAATGTCAAACAGTAGTCCCGAAGGAAGATCGGATATGATGTTCATGATGAGGGCGCTGTAACAATCTTTTGAGAGGATGAACAACTTGGTGGTTGATATGAATGAAAGATTGGAAAGGCAAGAAAATTCCTTAGCAACTTTACAACGAGAAACACCTCCACCCAATGTTAGGAGGGTTAATAGGCAAGCACATGTTGAGGATGATATAGAGGAAGAAGATTGGGAAGAATAATTGGAGGAAGAAGGGGGAAGAATGCCTAGAGGAGGAAGAAATGGGAATAGAGGAGGAAGAAATGGTAGAGGAGGTATGTGGAGACCCCCACCTAGAGCTCAAGATGGAGTTGATAGAGATCGAAGTAGTATAAAAATGAAGATACCACAATTCCAAGGAAAGAATGACCCGGAGTTGTATTTGGAGTGGGAGAAGAAAGTGGAGCATATTTTTGAATGTCACAACTACTCCACGGAGAAAAAAGTAAAACTTGCTGTAATTGAGTTTTCTGACTATGCATTGAATTGGTGGGATCAATTGGTCATTAGTAGGAGGAGAAACTGTGAAAGGCCCATAGATAATTGGGAGGACATGAAGGCTATCATGAGAAAGAGGTTTGTGCCTAGCTACTACTATAGAGAGTTACACCAACGCTTACAAAGATTGACTCAAGGATATAAATGTGTTGATGAGTACTACGAGGAAATGGAAGTGGCTATGGCAAGAGCTAATGTCGAAGAAGATAGAGAAGCAACCATGGCTAGGTTTCTTAGTGGGTTGAATCCGGACATTGCCAACATTGTGGAACTTCATCATTATGTGGAGATGGAGGACATGGTCCATATGGCAATCAAGGTGGAAAGGCAATTAAAGAAACAGAGTTTTCGATCCCAACCATTAAGGTCTAGTCCCATTACTCAAAAACCAAACCTTACTAGTCCTTGGAAGTCCAATGAGAAAAAAGATGAAATAGCTACATCCAAACCAAGATTTGAGCCTTACAAAGCCAAAGAGATGAGGGCTAGCAAGGACAAAGGTAAAATCGACACCCCAATTCGTAATCGTGACTTAAGGTGTTTTCGGTGTCTTGGTAATGGTCATATAGCCTCTCAATGTCCCAACAAGAAGGCAATGATCACCTTAGCGAGTGGTGAGGTTGGAACAGATAATGAAAGTGAAGAAGATGAGATACCATCTGCAGGGGAAGCTAGTGAAGAGGAGATAGGACCCATGGATGGTGAAGCACTTGTAATAAGGCGATCTTTGAGCACTCAAGTCAAGGAGGATGACCTTGAACAACAAAGAGATAACATCTTTCACACAAGGTGTTATGTGAGTAACAAAGTGTGTAGTGTTATCATAGATGGGGGAAGTTGCACCAATGTGGCTAGTACTACCTTAGTTGAGAAATTAGGGTTGCCTATATTTGAACACCCTAAGCCTTACAAGTTGCAATGGTTAAATGATAGTGGGAAAGTGAAGGTTAATAAGCAAGTATTAGTGAACTTCTCCATTGGAAAGTACAAGGATGAGGTGATGTGTGACGTGGTACCCATGCAAGCTGGACACATCTTGCTAGGTAGGCCTTGGCAATATGATAGGAGAGTTACACATGACGGATATAGAAACAAGTATTCGTTTATGAAGAATGGTAGAAACATCACACTTGTACCCCTTTCACCCAAGCAAGTCTTTGAAGATCAATTGAGGATGGTTAAGGAAAAAGAACAAAAAGAGAAGAATGAAAAAGAAAAAAAGATTGAAAGAAAAAAAAAGAGTGAAGAAAAAGGAGAGGAGAGTGGAAAAATACTAGAGAAAAAAAATGTGAATTTTTATGCAAAGGCAAGTGAGGTCAAGAGGGCTTTTTATTCAAAACAGCCCATACTTGTACTTTTGTACAAGGAGGCAAATTTTTCTATTAACAATCTTAACCAGTCTTTGCCTAGTACCACTATTTCTCTTTTGCAGGAATTTGAAGACGTGTTCCTTGAAGAGATTCCAGATAGGGTGCCACCAATTAGGGGGATTGAGCATCAAATTGACTTTATATCGGGGGCTTCTCTTCCAAACCGACCTACCTATAGGACCAACCCCGAAGAAACTAAGGAGATTCAAAGACAGGTTGAAGAGTACTTAATCAAAAGTCAAGTTAGGGAGAGCTTGAGTCCATGTGTTGTTCCCGTGCTACTCGTTCCCAAGAAGGATGGATCAAGCAGGATGTGTGTTGATTGCCGAGCCATCAACAACATTACGGTAAAATATCGACATCCTATCCCTAGACTAGATGACATGTTAGATGAGTTGCATGGTTCTTGCATTTTTTCAAAAATTGATTTGAGAAGTGGATACCATCAAATTAGGATGAGAGAGGGTGATGAATGGAAAACCGCTTTTAAAACTAAACATGGATTGTATGAGTGGTTAGTCATGCCCTTTGGTCTAACAAATGCACCTAGCACTTTTATGAGGCTTATGAATCATGTTCTGCGTGCATTTATTGGAAAAGTTGTTGTCTATTTTGATGATATTCTCATTTACAGTAAAAATCTTGAAGATCATGTCTTACATCTTAGGCATGTGCTTGAAATTTTGAGAAAAGAACAATTGTATGCGAACCTAAAAAAGTGTGTTTTTTGCATGAACAAGTTAGTTTTTCTTGGTTTTGTTGTTAGTTCTAAGGGGGTAGAAGTAGATGAGGAAAAGGTTAAGGCTATTCAAGAATGGCCCATACCTAAATCTGTAACCGAGGTTAGAAGTTTTCACGGATTAGCTAGTTTTTATCGAAGGTTTGTCAAAGATTTTAGTACACTAGCTGCACCTCTAACCGAGGTCATTAAAAAGTCTGTTGGTTTCAAATGGGGCGAGAATCAGGAGAGAGCCTTTAAAGCATTGAAGGATAGTTTGTGTTACGCACTGCTTTATCTTTACCCGATTTTACTAAAACCTTTGAAGTTGAGTGTGATGCATCAGGAATAGGTATAGGAGCTGTTTTGATGCAGGAACGGCGACCTATCGCTTATTTCAGCGAGAAACTTCATGGAGCAGCCCTTAATTATCCAATGTATGATAAGGAGCTTTATGCCTTGGTTAGAACCTTGGAGACATGGCAACATTACCTTTGGCCAAGAGAATTTGTCATCCATACCGATCATGAATCTCTAAAACATCTGAAACGCCAAGGTAAATTGAATAGGAGGCATGCTAGATGGATGGAATTCATTGAGACTTTTCCTTATATTGTTCAATATAAGAGAGGTAAGGAGAATGTTGTAGCCGATGCTTTATCACGGAGGTATGCCTTACTCTCAACTTTAAATGCTAGATTGCTAGGATTTGAATATATTAAGGAAATGTATGCTAATGATGTTGACTTCTCTGCTATTTACCATGCATGTGAAAACACTTCTTTTGAAAAGTTTTTTATAAATTAGATGGGTATTTATTTAAAGAAAATCAATTGTGTATACCCAAATGTTCCATGCGTGAGTTGTTAATTAAGGAGGCCCATGGGGGGGATTAATGGGGCATTTTGGAATTAAGAAGACTTTAGATGTTTTGCGTGAGCATTTTTATTGGCCAACAATAAGGAAGGATGTAGGGAGAATATGTTCTAGATGCATCACTTGTAAGCAAGCCAAATCCAAAGTCTTACCACAAGGACTATATACTCCCTTGCTCGTACCAAGCATACCTTGGGTAGATATTTCCATGGATTTTGTTTTAGGGTTACCTAGGTCTAAGAAGGGTAGAGACTCCATTTTTGTGGTTGTAGATAGGTTTTCTAAAATGGCACACTTTATAGCATGTCATAAAACCGATGATGCCACTAATGTAGCAGAGTTGTTCTTTAGGGAGGTTGTTAGGCTTCATGGAGTTCCTAGGAGCATTGTGTCTGATAGGGATGTTAAATTCCTTAGTTATTTTTGGAAAACTCTTTGGGCTAAAATGGGCACTAAACTCTTGTTTTCGACAACTTGTCACCCTCAAACAGATGGGCAAACTGAGGTAGTCAATAGGACTTTGTCCACGTTGCTTAGGGCGGTAATAAAAAGGAATTTGAAAAATTGGGAGGATTGTTTACCTTTTGTTGAATTTGCTTATAATCGGAGTGTGCATTCAACTACAGATCATTCTCCATTCGAAGTTGTTTATGGTTTCAATCCACTAACTCCTTTGGACTTATTACCTATTCCTATTTCAGAGAAAACTAACTTAGATGGTGCTAAAAAGGCTGAAATGGTGAAGAAGCTCCATGAACGCATTCATGAGAAAATTGATAAGAGAAATAAGGATTATGCTTACAGAGCCAACAAAGGGAGGTGAAGAGTCATTTTTGAGCCTGGTGATTGGGTTTGGGTGCATATGAGGAAGGAACGGTTTCCTGAAAAAAGATGGTCCAAGTTGCAACCTCGGGGAGATGGACCCTTTCAAGTGATTGAGCGAATCAATGACAATGCCTACAAAATTGATCTTCCTGGTGAGTATAATGTTAGTACCTCTTTTAATGTTTCTGATCTTTCTCCTTTTGATTATGCAGGTGATGATTCGAGGACGAATCCTCTTGAAGAAAGGGGGAATGATGAGAATCATCGAGCTCTACAAATTCCAAGTGGACCAATAACAAGGTCTAGGAAGGCATAACTCGAAAAGGCTTTAAATGGGCTCATTCAAGAGGTCATGCATAATCAAGCGGACCTAAATTGGGAATGCAAGGATTGGGACAATCCTAGGATGGAAATTAGCGCAAATTTGGCAAAATAAAACTAGGCACATTGTTGTGCCATTTGGACTTTTTTTTGGGCAGCTTCATTTTCAGCCCTTAGATGGAAACAAGGGTTAAGATGTAATATTTTATAGGGTTTCTTTTGTTCTCAGCTGCTCCATATTTTGCTCCAATTGTGGAGTGCCATTTGGACTGATTTTGGGCAGCTTTCTTTTCAACCCTTGGATGAAATCAAGGGTTAAGATGTAATACCATTTGTACTGATTTTGGGCAGCTTTCTTTTCAACCCTTGGATGAAATCAAGGGTTAAGATGTGGTTAGCTGCCCCATTTTTTCCATGATTTGGTCAATGTTTTCTGCTACCTTTTCTGCTTTTTGGCTATGTTTATTTTCAAACCTTGGATTAGATCAAGGGCTATGATGTAGTAGAGCTTAGGGTTGGTTTGTATCCTATTAAGAAGCAAATTTCACTGTAAAATACAATTTTGAATGAAGTTTGAATATTCAGATCATTTGAGAGCTCATTCTAGCTCTTTGTTCCTCTTTAAGCAACTTATTAAGGGATTGGCAACCTTTGTGGCGTTGTTTAGCATCCAAGCATTTGTGGTAAGTAATATCCATACTTGTTAGGGTGTCATTTATGCTAGACTTATCAAGGAATTAGCAGCTTCTTGTGGCGTCTTTTCTCCTCAGAAAAATGGTGAGTAATATCCATTGATTTGTGGAGAAACCCTTTGTTATATAATCTGAAATTAGCTAGGTCTTATCAGACCTTACATCCGAACAATAAATATATAAGGATATAAATATATAAGACCTTACATATGGTAAATCCTATTATAGTTATAGAGATCAACGTTGGATGTAAAATCTTACATATTTAAGTCTAAATATAAGGACTACATCTAGTGACTTGGGTGGTGGTCGTTCGAACTCTGATGAGATTGATGAAGACAATTGTTGAAACTTTGACATGGTGGCTATTCATATTGGTTTTTAAAACAGATTTCATGATTAAAATTAGATTTTTATTAAATAAAATATGAAGAAATTTTTATTTAATTGAATCTTTATGGTATCAATAATTTAATTAGAACAAGTAGGGATAAAAATCATACCTTGTAACATGAAACAATAACATACCTTGTAACATGAAACAATAAACTTGAATTTTCGAGTTTTTAAGGTTTGTCTACCAATTATGATGAATAAAACATATGGGACGTTCTTGTAATATTTAAGTAGATCAAAATTCACTTTAAATTATCCAACTAAAATCCCTTTATGTGTGTATGTTCTCAAACAACTGTTGGTTCTAGTTTTAAATATAAAGTTTAATTTTTATTTATAAATTATGCAAAAAATATTGGTACAAGTAACAAAAATTTTGGCTATGAAGATACTTAATAATTTAATTACGTAACAAGTAAATTAGAATCATATCCTTCTAACGTGGAACAACAAATAACACTAAGTAAATTAGAATCATACCCTTATAATGTAAAACAACAAATTAGAACCTTTAGACTTCCTAGGCTTGTCCATTGAGGCTGATGAACAAGACGTGTAGGCATTCCAAAAAAATTATAGTTCCCCAATTGGAACGTTTCTATGCCTGAATAATGTAGTTATCTAAGAACAACACTTAGCCAAACAAAGAAACAATTTCTTTGTACTAGCTAATTTTATTTTTACAAAATTCTCTTAATTAAGTTAAAGAAAAAAGTCCCCAATTTTTCTACTATGTTGGTGGGAGTAGGATATTTAAATTAATCAACTCTTAATTTCACTCTACCTGTTAAAATGTATAATAAAATTTATTTTTCCTTACTTTCATTTTCTTTTCTTTGTGTAAAATGTATGTTTAGTAATTTTTTTTACCAACACCATCATAATAATATGTATATTTTGATAATTATAACAATACAATTACTTTATTATATTTTTGCTAAAAAATTACAAGCTATTTTAATAATTTTTTCCCAAATGCACAATTATGTATTTTTTAATCAAACCTTTTCATAAAAATATCAATTAATTAATTAATTAATTTCTTTTATGATAGAGTCCACCTAGGGCTACCCAATATAAAATAGAAGTAAATAGGGTTTTTGTCTATAAAAGGCTAATAATATACAATAGTTTAGAAATAGGCTTAATTAAGATTTAGTTTAAAAAGGGTCAAAATAAAACTTGCTAATCAATTTGCCGGTCATTTATTCTTTCTAACTCCCACACATTCTCTCTCTCTCTTTTTTTATTTATTTTTTCTAACTTGCATAACATTCTCTCTCTCCTTTTTTTAATTAACAACCCATCATTCACGTTTTTTTAAAACATAAATATTTTTGTCTTTTTCTTCTCTCTCTTTCACTAATTTCAAGAACCTTATTTTTTTAAAATATAACCATTCATCAATTTTTAATAAATAACAATTTATTTTTATTATAAATAAAAAATATATATTTTATAATAAATAACTTATCAAAATTTTATTATAAAATATTTAAAATAATAATAATAATAATAATAAATTATACAATTTTAAATTATCAAAAATTTTACTAAATAGTTACAATAATTTTTATGAAAAATTATTGACATTTTAAAAAATAAATTATTTAAGATTAAAAAATTAAAAAATAAATTACATTGTAACAAATATCTCTAATATTATTATAATTTGAATTATTACTAAGATAACAAATATCTATTAACAATAATTATATTTAAGTATTAAAATATAATTAATTCAATATAATTTATATATTTTATTATATTAATAATAAAAATAATTATAATTATATTATATTATATAATATTTTTTCACAAAATTTGTGATATAATGTTCTATATTTGTATTATATCTCGTAAAAATTGGATATAGAGGCTTTATAATTTTTTAATAATTTAATTATTTTTATGAATATTATTTTTTATATCATAATTATAATTAATATATTTATGAATTATCAAAATATTTAGCATATCATTTTCAATATATGTATAAATTTATATTTATTTTATTGTAAAATAAATTATTTTTTATTTTTGAAAATAATTTTTTTAATATATAATATGATAAAAAATATTTATGTAGTTAAAATTAATTATAAATTTATAAGTTGTTAATATTTTTTTTTATGTTTATAATAATTATGTTTTGTAAAATAGAATTTTTAAATAAAATTGATTAAAAAATTTTCTTTCAAGTTTAAGGTAAGATTTTGCCTATTTTTAAAAAAAATCTTACTTATGCCCATTTTTAAACTATTGTATAGGAATTGAGACAAAACCCCAAGTAAATATATGAATTTATTTAGTTTTAGACTAATTCAAAATAAATCAATATAATTGGTTGTTAATTTTTTTATGATTTTACAGCTTAAATTAAGCTCTATTATATATATCTAATAAATTCAAAAAATAAATCTAATTAAAATTTAATTTAATTTGAAATATGTTAGTTAAACTAGTTTTAAATTAAACTCTATTTTATATATATCTTTGGTATTAATCAAAATAAAAAAACTAAATTTATTTAATAAATTTAAAAAATCAAACCAATTGAAATTTAATTTGATTTGAATTATGCTAGTTAAACTATTCTTATTCTCTCTCTGGATAAGTTTCGTTTGTTAATTTCATTTAACTCTGTAATTATAATTTGATAATAATATTTAAATTTAAAAATTTTAGATTTCAATTACTTATTTATTATCTTTAATTTTAAGTATTTAAAATTTAAAATTTTAAAATTAAAATATAATTCTAAAAATAAATAAAATTAACACTAACTATTCATTTTCTATATTAATTATAAAATATAAAAAATATTTAAAAATAAGACAAATAGATAATAATAAATAGAAATAATTTATCCAATAAAATCTACTAATACTAATATGTAAATGAAGTATGAATGTAAAAATAAAAATAAATATATATGAATTATTTAGTTTATATAAGATTTTAAAAAATAATTTAACATAAATCGATTTTATAAAAATAAAATTACTTTAAATCAATAAATTAATATGATTGGGATATTTAAGTAGCGTTTGGTTCACAGAATGGAATCAAAATGGGAATAAAAAGAAAATAATATTGTTTGGTTTGATCATTAGAATCAAAGAAGAAAAAGAAATCAGTATTACAGATTGGTTTGCTACTGAAATAGAATGAAAAAAACTATAAATTACCTTAATATCCTTATATTCAGTAAAGTTTAAATAATATCATTTAATTATTATTTTTTCGTCACACAAAATATATTATTGAAATCATTATTTTTCTAAATAATTATTACTTAAAAAGAAAATATATTATTAAAATTATTATTATTCTAAATAGTATTTAGGGTTTTGAGATTTGGGATTTGGGATTTAGGATTTAGAGATTTAAGGTTTAGGGATTTAGGATTTGGGGTTTAGAGTTTAGAGTTATATTTGTGGGTTAAGGTTCAGAGTTAAAATTATTATTTTTTTAAAGGGTTTTAGGATTTTGGATTTAGGGTTTTAGGATTTGAGATTTGGGGTTTAAGGTTTTGAGATTTGGGGTTTAGGGTTTAAGGATTTGGGATTTAAGGTTTAGGATTTTGAGATTTAGGGTTTAGAGTTTAGGGTTTTGGGATTTAGGTTTTAGGGTTTAGGGTTTAGAATTTAGAGTTTTGGGATTTAGGGTTTTAAGATTTGGGGTTTATGGTTCATAGTAGGGTTTTGGGATTTTGGATTTAGGGCTTTGGGATTTAGGTTTTAGGGTATAAGGTTTAGGATTTAGAGTTTTAAGGTTTAGGGTTTAGAGATTTGAGATTTATGGTTTAGGGTTTAGAGATTTTGGGGTTTATGTTTCATGGTTTAGGGTTTTGAGATTTGGGATTTAAGGTTTATGATTTTGAGATTTGAGATTTAAGGTTTAGAGATTATGATTTAGGGTTTTGAGATTTAAGATTTTGAGTTTTGAGATTTGAGTTCAAAGTTATATTTAAGGTAGGATAAAATTGAAAAAAAAAATCTAAGATGAGAATAAAATCATGATTTTTAAAAAGAAGATCTTTTTTAAAAATTGATTCTAGATTTTTTTTTTCGATTCAAACAAACACACAAATAAAAGAAATTAATTTTATTTTTTTTTTCCGTTTTCTCCGTTCAAACACATCGTTAGCTAACGATTGGTTAGTTCCAATAAATTTTACGTTAGCACGATCCGAGCCTCCACCGCCAAACTTCAGTATAAAAGACAAGGAATAGAACTCAAATTAGGTTTGAATTAGGGTTTTGTCGGATAAGCAAAGGCATCATCAGTTAAATCACAGCGACAATGATCTACGACGTTAACTCACCTCTCTTCCGATCATTCCTCAGTCAGAAGGGAAGCACCTCAGATAAAAGGTATTTACTTCTTTTCTTTATCGCTTGTCAAGCACGAAGGTCAATTTGAGAAATCGAAGAAATTTAATAGTTCACGTTCATATAATTGTTAGACAATTTCAGTTTTTATTTTCCCCTAATATAGTATCTTTTTTTTTTCGCTATATTCATTTTGTATTCGATTTTTTTCTTGTTGTATTTATAGTTTATCTTTCACCTTTTTTATTCCATGTTTAAGAATTGAAACTTTTTCATATTTGTCCCAGTCTTATTTGAATATTTCATTCTTTCAGTTAACTTGTTTGATTAAAATAACATTGCTCGGAAATATTTCCAATCCTAATTATTAGGGATTTAGTTTGTGCTAGTTGTAGAATGCAGATTGTATCTTTGTTTGTGCCATGGTGAAATGTTCTCAAGTCACATGGATCTCATGATCTACAGTAATACGAGCCGTTAGTTTTTTTGGTATTATGCCAATAAGTTTCCTAAATTACAACAGATTGATAATGGCTGAAATGTGTAGGCCTCTTTGATGTGAAACTGACAGGAGACAATGGGGAGATATCATGGGCTGTTACAATGTAGTAGCAGCCCTTTATTTTTGCTATCTCTGTAGCTTTTAATCTGGTTTTAATGATGGCTTAGATTATTCTGTTATTGCAAGTTTTTAATTTGGATAATGCCACACCGAGAGTTGATATTTATATTGTGGGAACATGGTAGAAGATTTCTCTAGGAATTGCTTCTTTTGTTTGACATAGAATATAATGCTTGAAAAGCTTTACTTTTGCTTTCAGTACTGTTTTTGCTCCTGAATGTTTTTCCCCTCCCTGCTTATTCGTTTAATTTTCTACATTATTAGCAAGTTATGCTTTCAATTCTTCTATTATGTTTTCTTTGTAATAACTGTTGTAAATGGTGTTAAACAAGTTATTATTATTATTTATTTTTGCCTTTTTTATGCCATTTATGAACTTCATTTTTTTGATTGCTTTTGTTTTTCCAAGTCACTTGTGGCTGATGAGATTAATGTTCAAGATTAACAGCTGCACAAGATAAAATCATTAATTGAAAAGATCGACTTCTCTAGTTCTTCCAAATTGCATTGTGTTTACATATAGTATTTGAAATAGGGAGACATCTTTATAGACAAGACTAATCACACTTGCATATTCAACAAAGACGAGGCATTACTGTGAATTTTTCCAGTGGGGTTTTGATTTTTCTCTTTCTACGTTTGATCTTGGTTTATGATCATAATTTATCTATTCATATTCATAAATCATAAAAAATCAAGGGCTTTCTTTTCCTTGTTTAGTACTTCATGAGTGTTTTTCATGAATGTTTCTTGCTAATATTCACCTTTATTTTTTCTCTTCCAGAAAAGGAGAAGATCAAAAACCAAAGGAGCAGAGACCCAAGGCAAATGAGAATAAGCCTGTCATGAATGAGTGACAGTTAGTGGAGATATAGCATTAGAATGGAATAGGTTTGTAGACTTTTGAACTCTATTATTAGAGTCAGTTATTTCCTTCAAAAGCACACTCACTATGTCTTGGTCTACCTTTCTAGTGATTTATGCTTGGATATGATTATAATGGTAAAATTACTTCCTTCAAAAGCACACTCACTATGTCTTGGTCTACCTTTCTAGTGATTTCTGCTTGGATATGATTGTAATGGTAATATTACTGATATCCTATGATACCAGAGTTGTGGTAATTTCTAAGAAAGGACACTGCCTTAAATATAGTCCTTATATCTGCATTTTATTTAAAGGTAGTCTACATCAATTATCTTTCCATATGTTGCATCTTTTACCCTTCTAGTGTGATTGTGTGAAAATAATGGGAAACACAATTTGTGAAATGCATTGTTTATCTTATGATTTAAACTAAAAATGATATTGTATTTGATAAGTCCAAAATGCAATTTGTGTTTCTCTTCAGGTGAGGAAGGTATCCAATCTGAATTCACTAAATTTTTGCTTGCTTTCATTGATATTAGTGGCTGCGTTAAATAGGCAAAAACCTTACACATAATCGAATACAATTCTACTTGCACACCACTCATATAACTACCTTACTCAAGCATGATTGTTAAAAACATGCATACATGAACTGTTGGAAATAACTCACCTAATTATTGAAAACATGAAAGAAGAATACATAACTAACTGTTGAACATAACTGCCACTCTACTAGCTTCACTCCTTGCCATTCATCCCACTAAGAACCCATGTCTTTGGGGTTTGGCTTATGCATTCTTTGTGAACGTTGTGGCCTTTCGATACCCCCCCATTAATTGGATCCTTGTCCTCAAGTTCCATCTGTGGAAATTGGTCCTGTAGCAGGTGCTTCCATTTCACCAAGCTTTCTTCAACAAGTTGTGTTCCATGTTTGATACAACGGTTGTCTAGAATAGTTTGAGGTTCCAATATAATTACCCCTTCATCGGTGAATGATGGTAACTCGGTTTGTGTCGTTCTTGGAGTTTCGTTGTTGGCTTGGTATTGTTTTGGTAGTGGTACATGGAACATTGGATGAGTTCGTGCCCCTTCTGGTAACTGTAATTTGTATACCATTGGGTTAAGCTTCTCTAAAATCTGGTAGGGTCCATAAAAATGGTGAGCTAATTTCTGATGCACTCACTTGAAGACAGTTTGTTGGCGGTATGGGTGTAGTTTCAAGAGTACCTTGTCGCCTACCTCGAAGGAATTGTCTCTTCTTTTCTTATCGACCATCTGATTCATTTTATTCATTGAGCTCTCTAAGTTGGCTTTAAGTTGCCTTAGTAGCTCATCACGAGTTATGAGCTGTTAATCAACCTCATGTACTGGTGATAGTCCATCCTTGTATGTTGGAATGGAGGGTGGCAACCTGCCTTATAGTGCTTGAAAAGGGGTCATCCTTGTGGACATGTGGTAGGTTGTATCATACCAGTATTTTGCCCACGGTAAATAGTTGCACCATCGTTTTGGCCATTGGTGAACAAAACATCAAAGATATTGATCAACGCAACGATTGGTGACTTTTGTCTGGCCATCCGTTTATGGGTGGTATACAGAATTGAGCTATAATTTGGTGCCTAAGGTGGCGTTTGGTTCGTGGAATGGAATCGGAATCGGAATCGGAATCGGAATGGAATGGAATGGAAAGGAAACAATTTTGTTTGGTTTGACCACTGGAATCAAGCTCAGAATCAGGATTATAGTGTTTGGTTTGCTTTGGAATGGAATGAAAAAGTCAGAAATGACCTTAATACCCCTACATGCTGTAAAGTTCAAATAATGTCATTTAATTACTATTTTTTCGTCACACAAAATACATTATTGAAATCATTATTTTTCTAAATAAGTATTACTTAATTAAAAAGAAATATATTATTAAAATTATTATTTTTCTAAATAGGGTTTAGGGTTTTGAGGTTTGGGATGTGTGATTTAGGGTTTAGGGATTTAGGATTTGGGGTTATATTTGTAGGTTAAGGTTTAGGGTTTATGGTTTTAGGATTTGGAATTTGGGGTTTAGGGTTTTGGGATTTATGTTTTAGGGTTTTGGGTTTTGGGATTTATGTTTTAAGGTTTAGGGTTTAGAGATTGGGGATTTGGGTTTTAGGGTTTAGTGGTTTAGAGATTTGGGGATTGGGGTTTTAGGGTTTAATGTTTAGGGTTTAGGGTTTTAGGATTTGGAATTTAGTGGTTTAGGGTTTAGGGTTTTGGGATTTATGTTTTAGGGTTTTGGGTTTTGGGATTTATGTTTTAAGGTTTAGGGTTTTAGGGTTTAGGGTTTAGGCATTTGGGATTTGGCGTTTATGGTTTAGGGATTTGGGATTTAGGGATTTGGCGTTTAGGATTTAGAGTTTTAGGAGTTGGGATTTAGGGTTTAGGGTTTAGGGATTTGGGATTTATGTTTTAGGGTTTTGGGATTTATGTTTTAAGGTTTAAGGTTTAGGGATTTAAGGTTTAGGGTTTAAGGTTTTAGGATTTTAGGATTTTAGGATTTGGATTTAGGGTTTAGGGTTTTGAAATTTTGGGTTTAGGGTTTAGGGTTTTGGAATTTTGGGTTTTGGGTTTGAGAATTTGGGATTTAAATTTAAGGTTATATTTTAGGTGAGGGTAAAATTGGAAAAAAAAATTTAGATGGGAATGGAATAATGATTACCAAAGGTGGGAGAAGGAATTGTGATTCCTTCTCTTTTGGTAATCCGATTCCATTCCGCCCTCCATTCCGTCCAACCAAACACACAAAATGGAAGGAATCAATTCTGATTCCATTCCATTCCATTCCCTCCAACCAAACGTGGGGTAATAGCTTGAAGAATTCCTTCCATAAATTATTGATGAGGATCGGGTCCCGATGATTGACAATTGATTTAGGCATGCCATGCAGCTTGATGACACCTTCCACAAATCTTTCTGTTACTGTTTGTGCAGTAAAAGGATGACTTAAAGTAAGGAAATGAGCAGACTTACTCAGTCTGTCGACCACTACCATGATGGTCTCTTTTCCTTGAGAATCCGATAAGCCTTCAATAAAGTCTAATGTGATGTCGTCCTATACCTGACATGGCATTGGCAGGGGTTGAAGAAGCCCAAATGGAGCTAATGTCTCAGTTTTCACCTTTTGGTAGACCTCGTATCCTTTTATATAGTCTTGTACCAATTTATGTATCCTAGGCCAATAAAATTGTTGTCCCAACTTCTTGAATGTTCGTAGAATGCTTGAGTGACCCCCTATTTTGGTGTCATGCATTTCGTGTAACAGGTGGCTCCTTAAGGTGGCATTGTTTGGGACAATGACTTTTCTTTTGTATAGTAAGAGCCCTTGGTGCCATGTATATGATCTTCTAGGTTGGGTTGGGATTTCACGGGCTTTAGATTGGATGTATTGGTCTTCTTCGTTAGCCTTTTTGATATCTTCCCATAAGCTAACTTGTGGAAAAAAGTATGGTTAAGAAGGGGACTGCCTTGTTTTTTGGAGAGAGCATCAACTGCAAAGTTTTCATGGCTTGGTTTGTAATGGATTTCGTACTCATTGTCTAATAGTTTAGCCACCCATTTTTGTTATTCTGGTGTAGCTATGCGTTGTTCTAAGAAATACTTGAGGTTGCGTTGATCGGTCTGAATGTAAAACTTTTTTCCTAGAAGGTAGGGCTGCCTGGTGTATATGGCTTCAATGATAGCCAACATTTCTTTCGCATACGTTGACCAGGATTGCTTAGTTACGTCGAGAGTGCTACTCATGTAAGCTACTGGTTTGCCTTGTTGAGACAAGATTGCCCCAATTTCTTCCCTAGATGCGTCTGTTTCAATAGTGAAAGCTTCATTGAAATTTAGCATGGGTAATATAGGAGTAGTTGTCATGGCCTGTTTAAGAGTAAGAAAAACAATTTCTGCTTCTTTGTGCCACCCGAATTGACCTTTTTTGAGAAGATTGGTGAGAGGTTGAGCGATAATGTCGTAATCCTTGACAAACTTCCTATAATAGCTAGTCAAACCTAAAAACCCATGCAATTCTAAAATTGTAGTAGGGCGAGGCCAGGCTATCATAGCAACAATTTTATTTTGGTCCATTTTCACGTCGTGACTAGTGATGATGTGCCCTAAGTACTATAATTCTTGTTGCCCAAATGCACATTTGATAGCCTTAACAAAGAAGATGTGTTGTCTCTATATTGCTAAGGTCTCACTTATATGCACTACATGTTGATCCCAATTCAGACTATAGATTAAGATGTCATCAAAGAAGACCAATATGAATTTGCAAAGGTGCTATCGAAAGATGGAGTTCATGACAGCTTGGAATGTGGATGGTGCATTACAATAGTCAAATGACATAATCAAGTATTCGTAATGTCTATTGTGTGTGCGAAAATTAGTTTTATGAATATCACTTGGTTTGAGGTGGTAACCTACCATAAGATCAAGTTTTGTAAAATAAGATGCATCGTGGAGCTCATCCAACATATCATCTATGGTAGGTATTGGAAACTGGTCTTTAATGGTTACAATGATGAGCGTGCGATAATCTGTGCAAAAGCGCCAATTCCCACCTTTCTTTTTTACCAGTAGTACAGGTGAAGAAAAGGGACTAGTGTTGGGTCACACAAGTCCAGATTGCAGCATATCTTGACCTGCTTCTCAATTTCATTTTTTTTATAATGTGCATACCTTTAAGGTCGGACATTAATAGGTTCAGTATCTTAAAGGGTAATTTCGTGGTCAACCTCCCTTAATTGTGGTAAATTGGTAGGTTCTATGAACAAATCTGCAAACTCTTGCGATATCTTTCTCATGCTTGGGTGAATACATAAATGAAACAGAGCATGGCTAGGACGGGTCTCTTTAGTTATTTCTTCCATTAACGCTTGTTGGATGTGTTTCCCGTCAATGCCTACCAACCTCTTGGTCTGATTTTCCCATATGAATTCCATGGTTAACTTTTTCCAATCACAAATAACTGAACCCAATTGCTCCAGTCGTTGTATTCCCAACACCATATCCAAATCGGTCGGCGGCAAAGCATAAAGAGAGAGAGAAAAAGGAATTCCTTGGAGAATTACATACACATGCTCGTATCTCCCTTCACATTGTAGACGATTTCCATTAGCAACTCGTACAGTGAATGGATCAGTGGGAATCACAGGTAAGTGAAGCAGATTAGCCACTTTTGCACTGATAAAATTATGGTTAGACCCACTATCAATAAGCACAATAACTTCGGGAGACCCAATCTTAGTTGTAACACACATGGTTTTGGAGAAGGACCATCCGGTTAAGGCATGCATTGATATTTCTGGTTCAATTTAAGGGTTGGATATAGCCATTGTTGTTGCTTCATCAGTACCCTCTTCACATATTAAATCGCCAGTGCTTCCTTCAAGCAGTAAGAGTTGTAGACCCCGACATTTATGTCCCACAGTGAACTTGTCATTGCAATTGAAACATAAACCCTAAGCACGTTGTTTCTACATTTCGTCCCATGTTGCCTCATTGGAGATGCTAGTATGGTACATGCAGAAGCGTATAGGGTCAACTGTGTTTGGTTGGCTTGTGGCGGTCTTGTACATGTAGAAGCGTATAGGGTCAACTGTGTTTGGTTGGCTTGTGGCGGTCTTGTGAATTTCCTCTGGCGAAAAAGCCGGTCATCTCTCATGCGTGCAAGGTTGATGGCTTCCTTCAGCGTTTTTGGCTTGAACATTTGAATAGCTTTAGTGATGTCAAGCTTAAGACCACCCATAAAGGTGCCAACCAACACCTTCTATGTCCACCCGTGCACTTGGTTTCCTAACTTCTCAAATTCCTTTTGGTAGTCCCTTAAGGAACCCACTTGTTGAACCCTTTATAGAGCTTCATCAAAGTCCTCGCATTCAGGAGGTCCGAATCGAGCCCACAACTCCTCTTCAAAAATTGCCCACGTCATCGTTTGTCCTTCTTCCCTGTGAGCTCGGTGTAGCCATTGCCACCACTGGTTCGCTTCACCCTCGAGATGAAATGATGTCAAGGAAACTTTTTGAGCCTTCGTGGTGCTTTGATACTCGAAGAACTGATCAATCCTGTTGAACCATTCTGTCGAATCATTGTCGGAGTTCCTGGGAAACTCTAGCTTGGTCATTTTGGACGAAAAAATCTGTCGGATTTCGTTTGTTTCTTCTCTGTTCTCCTCCTTGTTGGAACAAGAATGGCCAATTCAATCATAGTTGTTGATGTTGGACCCTTCCTTGTTGGACAGCAAAACCTCAGATAATTTGGTGATGATTTCTTCCAATTGTTATACTTTGTCATTATACTTTGTTAGTAACGCCAAGTTCCATTCTGCTCATGCCATTTTGAAGTCCACCAAGCCCTTCTTCCAAATTCTCGATTCTCTCCTTGTTGGTAGTCATTGTAACTTGGCTTTGATACCAATGATAAGTCCTAAATGCATCTTGTGTTTCTCTTAGGGTAAGAAAGGTACCCAATCTGAATTAACTAAGTTTTTGCTTGCTTTTATTGATATTAGTGGCTGTCTTAAATAGGCAAAAGCCTTACACATAAACTGAATACAATTCTACTTACATATTACTCTCATATAACTACTTCATTCGAGCATGATCGCTAAAAACATGTATACATGAACTACGGGAAATAAGTCACCTAATTACTGAAAACATGAATGAAGAATACATAACTAACTGTTAATATAATTGCCACTCCACTAGTCTTCACTCCCTGCCATTCATCCCATTAAAGACCCCATGTATTTGGGGTTTGGCTTATGCATTATTTGTGAACGCCTGACCTATCAGTATTTTATGGAGGTAGTGGTGTAACAAATTTAAAGAGTAATGCCATGCGTCCCAAGTTGGTACCTAATTCCCAAATCACTATATATGGCGTATTACTACAGATCGGCTAGTATGATTTTGGCATTTCTGCTCGGAATTATCCCAATTTTAGGGTTCATAGCATTTTCAAAACATTACCTATTTGTACATAATTGCTATAATGGACATGATGATCTGAGAACGTACCTCTCTTATACCTAAGGCATTTATTCCCTCCTCTTGGTTATTCTCAATGTTTTAACTGTTTGGTGTGTTGAGGGATATTTGGGTTTAAACATTTTTCAGTAACGGGATGGAGTAGTATTTCAATGGAGTTTGATTTGGCAAGTACCCAAATGGTGGAATTGAGATATTGGACGAAGTCTAAGGATTGAAACGATGAATTTGGGATATTTACATTGTTGATTGTTTGGCTTTTGGATTGATATTTTGGGTTTTCCTTGCTTATATTTTGTTTAATTTGATTTTTGTTTTTATCACGTTCTTGGATCCTGTTCTTGAAAAGTTGGGAAAATACTTGCCATCAGTGTGGTGTTTGCCAGATACCCTATGATGCCTAAGATATCACAATAATATGGAAAAAAATTGATAAAGAAAATAGTTTTTATTTATTTTTAGAGAAGGCGTACTTGAGATATGTAAATGGGGTTAAACGGAATTGGGGTTGTATTATCCAAAATCGAAATAAAAAACCCGTGTTGTACCCAAAACTAAAATCAAAATCGGTGGCTATAAATTTGCGGAATCCTCATCAGGTAAAGGTTATCCACTGGAAGCTTCAAAAGTCAAATTTGAACTTTTTTTTTTAAATTTAAAATGTTTTGATATATATTAAATTGAACAAGTAGTATCTTTTACAAATTTTAAAATGTGTATTATATATTTAAGTTTTTGGTTTTTATTTATGTTGTGTAATTATAAGTGTTTTTATCGTTCGATATGTAAAATATAAATTTATAACTTAAAAATAATGTGTATTATATATTTAATTTGTGTCTTTTATTTATAATATTAATTATAAGTGTTTTTATTGTTATGTATGAAAAATATAAATTCAGAATTTTTGGATTGAATTACCCTCATTAGAAACAGAAACTTTAAATTGGGAATAACCAGAACCGATAACTTGACATCTCTAGGTGCAATTTGTCTACCGGTTCATAATGGCAATTACTTTGGCAATCGAGAGTTATCTGTTATTTCGGAGAGTAGATAGTTTTGCTATAAATGAATAAAGTTAAAATATATTAAATTATCATAACAACTAATAAAAAATCATACATGTTTAAAGATTTTTTCTATAATTATTTCAGTTTTAAAACATATACAACTCTTTATATGCATAAGATAACATATGTTTAATAAAACTTTCATTTATATTTTAATATCTTTACGTTTTGAATTATGGAAATAACTAAATAAAAAATATAAGATTTAGATTTAATATCTACAATTACCTTTAGATGTAAATCTAGTAGAAAGAAAAACTATATATACTAAATTAAAATTTAAGTGTAATGCATAGATTATTAATTTTGTTTATTGAAATAAATTAAATAAAATACATGATCTATTGGAAAGAAAATAAAAGAAGTAGATGGCTTTACTATTGAGATTCTTGGTGAGTTTAACATGGCTAACTAGTTCACCATTTATTTGAATAAGGAACTCTCCATTTCTCTTCTAACTTCTAATGATTGAGAGTTAGCTTTATTATTTTATATATATATTTTAAATAATATTTAAAGTTAGGGTTCAAATTAGGGCGTGTTAACTTTGTTTAGGTTGTCTTTTGTATCAATCTTGTTATGTTCACTTTTTATATATGAAAAAAAGTTATTTAATTTGTTTACTATGTTAATTATTTATAACAGTCAAAAATAATAAAATATTGAAAGAGATAAGAAAATTATTCATCAATTTTAATTAATTTTTTTATTTTTATTGTTAGACATTGTTCTGTGTCATTGATATATACCCTTAATTTAAACTAAATATATCATTTTGAAAAACAAAACTAGGTATATCATGACAAAATACAAGTTTTCACTTTTGAGCAGTGAAAGAGGCATCAAGTGTTTCGTTTAGGGGGGCCAGTCCTATATGTGGAATACTCTTTACTCATTGAGTCTTTAGCTTTATTAATGCCATCGCGAGGAGATAAGATAAGATGCACGGTCAAAATCAAATGAGACTTTTTATGGTTTTTGGACATGAGATTACAAGAGACACCGAAGATATTATAATTATTGAACATGAATATTTTAATTTGGTTATTATTATATATAATATTTTATTTTTATAATTATTAAAAATAAATATTTTAATTATAATTTTACAAAAGGATTAATAGAGATTAGAAATGACACCATCTTCATTTTAAATAATTATAAGATTAAAATTCTTACAGATAATAACAATAACAATAGTAATAAAAATAATTATTTTAACCTATTAAGTAACAACTACTTTAAACCCTTTTCTCTTTGGGTAATTCTAACTCACTGATTATAGTCTCACTGTTCTATGCTTGCGATCAAGTGTTTTTGTTTCTTTTTAAAAGACCTTTTTTATGAATGCATTTTTATATAGCTTGATGTAAATCAGCCAACGATTATTTAACTTTTAATCTCTCTGACCCACTCTCTAGCAAGTATTTATAGTTTGAATTGTGATTAATATACCATGAAAGGAGAATAGTCAATCATTGAGAACAACTGTCGGTGAGGACATTATTCACCCAAACTACGGATATTAATTGGTTGAAACAGTTGAAATTATTTTTATAATTTAATTAAATTCTGATTTATTAATTGAAATATCATCTTAAATTGAGATAAAAAAAAAATGCTTCACGTGAGGTCCAGTTAAGGTAAAAAAGAAAAAAAGGGATACTGCAGCTCACTTGCTTGCGTAGGAAGTACTTAAGTATGAACCAGGATAATCCTGTGACTTGGTGGTGGTAAATAATGAGAAGTCAAGAAGAAGGTTGGTAGATGGACTATAAGGGTACCTCAGTCCAAGGCCCATAGTTGAGCTAGGGTCTCTTGCCAAAGTCAAAACATGGAGTCCCATCCGGTGATGAAAATATCATGTTATCGGTAACATTATTACGAAAATATTATTTTTTATATATATATTTTGATATTAAAATATAATATCTATATATTATCACAAAAATATTCATAATATTGTTAAAATATTATCGTTAAAATGTCGCTCAAGTATTTCTTTTTTGACTAAAATATCCTACATTTAATTAATAATTTCATAAATTCATTCAAGTTTAAAAATTAAAAATTATTTTCCCTTCTTATCTTGATATATTTTTCTTTTTTTACGGTAGATAATATATTCTCTCTTTTTTAACATGTTTGTTATATATATAAGTACTTTAAAAAATAATTCATCAATAAAGTTTATTTTCATACTATTTAGATTTATCTATTTATAGTAGTTACAATTAGATAGTCTACTTAATTATTTCAAATATTTTAACTATTTATTTTAAAATATTTAGCAAAAAATAATATATATTTTATTATACAATATTTTAATTAATTAATTAACTTATTAATTAATATATATATTTTGTATTTAAAAATACATGTATTAAATAATAAAATAGTTAGTAATTAGTTGTTTTGAAGTTTTATAACAAAATGCATATTTTTGGTAGAATTTTTATAATTTTTATAATTATTTTTCAAAGTTTTCATCGAAAACGATAATATCTTCAAAATTTTCATAAAATTTATATCTTGATATCTTCACTACTATCAATATTTCAAACTTTGGTCCCATTTTCTTTTAATTTTGTCTATAAATAATGTGCAAGAGTAATATAAATTTGAATCTCAAGATAAGCTAAAATTAATTGTTAGTACTTAATTTAAAATTTGTCTTCTATTTTCACTTAAATTTTTTGTAGAAATATATCGAATGTTCTTAATAAAAAATAGGTACTTCAAAATGAGAAATGGAGATCCATTTAATATTAAATATTAATTTTTATGATGAGAAGGAAAAGAAAATTTTGAACCAATAAATAATATTTATATGATAAAATAAAATATATGTAACAATAAATACACTATCTTTTAATAATAAATAAAATTGATAAAATAATCTTACAAACTAATTTAAAATAATAAGAGAAAACCATAAAATAATTATGAGATTTATATTTTTTGAATTTAAGTAAATAGTTTAAATAATTTATATAAAAGAAAAATTATTGATATTTTAAAAGAATAAAAATTATAATTTAAAGATCAAATATAAAATATATAATATATTATTTGATATTAATATGAGTTTCAATATAATTAAATCTAAAAATAAAAAATAAAAAATAAAAATAAATTTATATATTTATTAAAATGGTATATATAGTTCCGAGAGATGGAACAAGGAATGCAATCATTTCTTGCCACACTTCATATTATAAAATATAGATATCCGTTCTCCATTTTTTCATTTTTTTCATTTTTTATCACTTATTTGTATAATAAATGAATACTACACTTTAAATATTGTGATGTATTGCTTCTAGTATTTTTCTTCGAATCTTTAAATTTTTTTTTTAAAGCAAAAATACTTGAAAAATAATATAAATACTCGTGATTCCATAAGTACAAAATTATATAAAATATGATAAAATCATATAAATATAAACTTATTTAATCAATTAAAGTACATTAAGTCATGATAATTTTAATACTTTTTAAACACTCATCTATAGTTATGGTAAAAAAACAATGACCATTTGTAAGAGTCTATAGTCTTTCCCAATTAGATCTCAGTTTTTATAACCTTGATCATAGATCTACAATCACGATTAAAAATCCATAGCTATATATCAATATTGTAGTTGTGTAAATGACCTATTTATACAATGCTAACACTCATTCAACTTGGGTTACAACCCTTTGAAAAGTTGTGACTTCAACAAAAGTCATGTCTCTTTTGAATCAAAATAATTATTCATAAATAATTATAACTCATACAAAAGTAATGTCTCTTTACAAAATGTCACAACATTTCAACATAAAATCATAGCATTTAACTTTCAAAAATTGTAACTCTTTAACATGTCTTTTACCGAAATACATATACTAAACCATTGTAACTTTCCATCCAAATGTTATGAGTTGGATCAAGTACACCTATGGGTGACCCATTTGGATCCAAGTCTAAAATCTAACATCTCACACTCGTACATAAAGTACACAATACTATGTCATTTCTTCTTATATCTACTTCACTCACAAAAGCAGTTCATACAAGTTAATGGATTGTGCGACCGTTGAAAAACACCTGCATATGGGAGCTTTATATTAACAACTTATTTCTGAGTCCATATGGAGACATGAACCATTATCAATACAAATAAAAATGTTAGTGTATATATAGTGTCTCTAAATGCCCCATATTCATCTAATCACATTAGGTTCAAGTAACTTTGATCCTTCATAAAAGAATCATACTTAACCTATCTAGAGTTTAATTTCATATTCATACATATATTATATCTCAATTGATATGATACAAGTTATCAACAACGAATATAAAATGCATATGTGATCTCAGATAATCTTTCATTTCCCTCATGTCACTTTGCTTAGAATTGGAAGCTTTCCCAACAAAGTCTCATAAAGTCAAATCAAGTATGACCATAGGTAACATGCTAAAGCAACTTAACACAAGTTCCTTACTTCTGACATAGTCAAAGGTAATAAAAGGCACAATAATCATTTATAATGATTTATAGGACTCAAATGCTGATGAAGTAGGGATTCATTTGCTCACCTCCATATGTGGTCACAAGCACATGTAGTATGAAATACATGCTACAGTGGAGTAATCCTTCTAGTATAGGACGTCAATACTTAAAATATTGTATAGATCTTGATTTCAATGCTTCTACAGAGTCTAATCTGAGTTCCCAAATATACCATTATGGTAATAAATTCCTTTGGAATTCATATCTGACAATAAGTATAGTTTTAATAGGTAATGGGTATACCCATTATCGATCATTTCTATATAGATCTCATCTAGGTCTCAACAAGAAAACTAAGGTGATTTTACTCAATTAGCTATTATCGTACTAATAACTTATTGTGTCTCATCTTTGCTTACTCCCCCTTAAGCACCATAAAGTGATTACTTATATGAGAAAGCCAATCTAACCTATCGATCATTTACCAGATATGTTTTCACTTATGAGATCTTAAAATGATTGGAAATCCTTTATAACCTAGTATATATAATTATTTCACATGTTGTGTGTTGTTTGTCATGTATGCATGTTGCTAGTCTGAGTAGGAGCTTATGAGGTACATCGTTACTAGTGTGTTTACTACAGATTGTTGTTTTTGTATTTATTGATTATTTTTGTTGTGTGTTGTATTGAACATGTTGTTCATACTTCCATTGTGTAATTTGCTTAATTCATATTTGTGAGACCTTTTTGGCTAAATTAGTATAGAGCTCACAAAAAGATTCTATGAGTTGACATTTTCATTCCTCATCTAGATTCTAGTTACCTATTTGAGTTAGAAGAACAATTAATCCTCGTGTAATTGTTCTTATGTATGAGATTCTTTATATATGTATATAAGAAAATATAATTAATTTCAAATATTATTTACGTTTTTCACCAAGAGTCACGACTTTCATCAAGAGTTACGGCCTTTTACTAAGAATATTAACCTTTCACCAAGAGTTAACGCCATCATCAATAATCACAACTTTTCAAGAGTCATAACCCTTCACCAAGAGTCATAACCATTTACTAACACTTAGAACTCTTCACTAAGAGTCATAACTTTTCACCAAACATCTTGACTCTATACATAAGATCACAACCAAGTCATGACTTTTCATCAAAGATCAAGACACTTTTAACATATATCATTAATTCTCATGATATTTTATCAAAAATTACGACTTCACTAATAGTCATGATAATTTATACATTCAAACTACATGTATACTATGCACCAATTGTAATATAAAATAATTATTTTTTAATTTTGATAAATTTTATGTGACTTGATTTTGTGCATATATTCAAATATAAATACATAACATTCTTATATTTTAATATTCAATATCAAGTTCCTCATTAAATAACATATATACATATATTAAATTCAAAGGAACCAAAAATATATACATATACATGAACATTTATTCATGAAAATTTTCATATTCATAATCATGTATCGTAAATAAAATATTAAGAAACTATACTTGTCGTGATTCGAAGATTTTTTTAAATAATATTCCATTAGAAAGCTTATGAAATGTAGATTCTAATAGTATAACTTTCATTCAAAAAATTTAAAAATCAAACAACCCATTTAATTAAAGGTTATGTTTTTTTTTTTTTAAAAATCTTCATATTTCACGCATTCAAAATATATAAAAGCAAGAAAACACTAATAATGGCTCTCATATCGATGTAAAATAATTTAATAATATAATAACAACAATTATATTTTAATATTTGATGAAAAACTTTGACTAATGAATAAATTCAGATTGTATATTAAATGCTTCATGTGCTTGAAATCTCAACATAAAGAAAAAAAAATCATGTCTCTTATTTTTTCTTTCTCAAATGGCATAAGCAAATGATTTATTTATAGAATGTTATATATTCATTCAACTTGTACTACAATTATTTGTCTCTTTAGAACCAAAGAATAATTCTCAATATTTATATATGTCCCTTTAATAATAGTCATGTCTCTTTACAAAAGTTATCAACATTTCAACATAAATTATAGCATTTAATTTTTAAAAGTTATAATTTTTTAACATACTTTTTATTAAAATATATGTATTAAACTATTGTAATGGGTACACCAGTTTCGACCTAATTCCAAAATTCAACATTACCTTGAGGTAATAGTTTAGCCGACCATTGTGGGTCCTCCATTGATAATGTGACAACTCATATATTTTTTCTATTCTTGGTTAGCTTTTCTAGCCTCGTTGGGTTTGAGAAAAAAATGAATAACCATATGACCCTGCAAGTCGCATCTCTATGCACGTCCTTTGTTACGTGCCTGGTATTGTCGAGCTCTCGCTCGACCTCTGCCTCGACGCGGAATGATCCCGGTCGTAAAGAAGCTCTCAAGGAGGTAAAATTAGTAACTATAAGATAGTTTAATTTTGGTAGAAAAAGTTCATGTTTATTCTCATTCACTTTTCCCTTTTTATACATATTTTTTGATAATTTAAAGAAATAACTGAACAACCCATTACTTCCTAAAAAAATGCAAACTAAAACTAAAATTATGGAGATAGTGACTTGTCCATAAGTCCACTATTCTTTCCACAAGACCATTACTCTATCATGGCCATTATCTAAAAGACATGATCCATAATTAACTAAATATGAAAGAAAATTAAAATTAATTATGCAAACTGGATGCACGTAACATTCCATCCTCCTTGAAAGTAGCCTTGTCCACAAGGCTGTTAGGGAGTAGTGTCGACATCAGTCAATTCTTCCGGTATAGTTTCTGCCACTATGGAGTTTTCTTTGAGTTGTTTCTTGATTAGCGAGATATGCACCACAAGGTGAATTTTGCTTCCTTCAGGTAAGAGCAGTTTGTATGCTACCGGTCCAATGCGCTTAATAATTTGGTAAGGTCCATAGTATTTAGCAGATAGCTTGTGCCTCCGATCACCTGTCGACGAGTGTTGTCGATAAGGTTGTAATTTAAGATATACCCAATCGCCTACTTCACATTGTCTATCCGCCCTTCCTTTGTCATATGTCGTCTTCATTCTTTCTTTGGTTTTGGAGAGTTGTTGTTGTAGTTGGCGTAGAATTTGATCTCGTAATTGTAGCTCATGATCCACTTCGTCCTCTCGGGTAGATCCTGGCTCATAGTATGTTAGAACCGGTGGTCGGCGCCCATATACCACCTCAAATGGTGTGAATCCAGTAGAAGAGTGATAGCTAGTATTGTAGCAAAACTCTGCCCATGGTAGCCAGCGGGTCCATTGTTTTGGATGTTCTCCTGTAAAACAGCGCAAATATATTTCTAGAGTGCGATTAGTTACCTCCGTCTGCCCATCTGTTTGCGGGTGATAGGATGACGAAAAACGAAACTCAGTTCCTTGTAGTCAGAATAGCTCTCTCCAAAATGAACTAGTGAACAAAGGGTTTCTATCGCTTACTATGGACTGTGGTACCCCATATAATTTGAGGACATTTTCATAATAAGCTTGGGCCGTGTTAGGCACATTGATTGGAGATGTCATTGCAATGAAGTGTGCCATTTTGGATAACCGATCCACTACCACCATAATGGTCATCCTACCTTTGGAGTTTGGAAGGCCGGTAATGAAATCCATGGAGACCTCAGTCCATACAGTAGTAGGTGTAGGTAGGGGTTGGAGGAACCCAGAGGGTGCACCTTGTTCTCTTTTATTTCTTTGGCAAATGTCACAGGCTTTAATGGTCTCTAATACCTACCGCTTCATTCCCTGCCAGTATAATTGAGACCGTATTCGTTGGAGAGTTTTATGGAGCCCTTCATGGGTGGCAAAATGGAAGCCTTGAATGACTTCTGTCGTTAGTGGGGAAGAGGGTAGCAGATAAATTCTGTTTTTGTAGAAGAGTAATCCTTCCTTGCATGTCCATGGCCCTAGTAGTTCCCCTTCTTTGTACAATTTATGCAACTTTTGCATCTCCACATGGTTTTTGTTTTCATCCTGAATTGTCTCTATCCAAGTTGGAACTAACTCTGATATTGCCATCATTTGTGTTGGCTCATCACGTTTGGATAGGGCGTCTGCTGCTAAATTTTCTTTCCCTTGCTTGTATTCTATGGTGAAGTCATATCCTATCAGCTTGCTAAGCCATCTTTGTTGAGCTATGGTAGTGATTTTCTGACTCCATAAATTTTGAGGCTGTTGTGATCAGTGCGAACCACAAATGATCTACCCAACACATAGGGCCGCCATTTCTGAACTGCTAATAACAATGCCAACATCTCCTTGTCATAGGTGGATAAAGCTACATTCCTCCCTTTGAGAGCTTGACTATAGAAAGCTATGGGTCTTCGTCCTTGTGTGATTACTGAACCAATTCCAGAATTCGAGGCATCACATTCAATAATGAAAGTTTTTGTGAAATCAGGTAATTCCAATACTGATCCTTGCGTCATCACTTGTTTGAGCTCCTGAAATGCATCTTCGGCTTTGGGGTTCCATTTGAAGTTGTTCTTTTTCAACATTTCTGTCAAAGGGGCAGCTATTCTTTCATAGTCTTTGATAAATTTCCGATAGTAACCAGTCAACCCCAAGAAACCACGTAGAGCAGTTACCGATTTTGGCTTGGGCCAATCTTCTATTGCCACAATTTTACTGGCTTACTTCTCCTTCCCTGATAATATGCCCCAAATATTGAATTTTTGTGGTTCCAAAACAACATTTCTCCTTCTTGACATATAGTTGATGGTCGGATAATATAGAGAGCACGATTTGCAAGTGTTGCAAATGTAATTCCCAAGTAGGACTATATATCAGGATGTCATTAAAAAATACTAGGATAAATTTTTGCAAATATGGCCGAAAAATATCGTTCATTAATGCTTGAAATGTATAGGGTGCATTAGTGAGTCCGAAAGGCATTACCAAAAATTCGTAGTGTCCATCATGTGTACGGAAAGCCGTTTTCTCCACATCTGTCGGATGCATCGGTATTTGATGATATCCAGCACGTAGATCTAATTTTGAAAAATATTTGGCCCCATGCAACTCATCTAGTAGCTCATCTATTACCGGTATGGGATACTTGTCTTTAATAGTGGCCATATTAAGAGCTCTGTAGTCCACACAAAATCGCCAGGATCCATCCTTTTTTTTAACAAGCAGTACCGGGGATGAGTATGGACTAGTACTGGGCTGAATGATTCCACTTTCCAACATTTCTTCCACCAATTTTTCTATTTCCTTCTTTTGGTAGTATGGATAACGATAGGGTCTTACTGTCACAGGGCCACTCTCCAGTTTTAAGTTGATTTTGTGGCTGTGGGACTGATCAGGTGGGATTCCGGTGGGTTTTTGAAATAAGTGGGCATAATTTTTAAAAATTTGGGCCAGATCTGCATGTTGGACGAAATCTGCTTGTTGGATCAAATTTGTGAGTTGGGCCGAATCTACATAATGGGCCTTTTTGTGTGTTGGGCCAATTTGGAAGGCAAATCATTTTTAAGGTTAATTTCAGCACATTCGACAATCACGCACATTAGGGTTCCTCTTCCTCCATTTGTCTGAAGCTCTCTCTCCATTCGGCGTTGATCCACGGCTTGGGCTGCCGGTGGTTGCACGCCTGCAAGATTTACCGTCCATCCTTGCCATAGAAACATCATCGTTAGGCGCGCGAAGTCCCACAGAATCGGCCCAAGGGTTGTCAGCCACTGCGCTCCAAGGATGGTGTCGCAGCCCTCCAACCCGATCACAAAAAATTCCACCTGAAATGGGTTTCCCTGGATCTCGATTGGAGTTTCTGGGAGGTGACCCATACACGGTATCTTCTCGCCGTTGGCCACCATCACGTTCAGCCGAGACCCCTTTTCAGTCTTTAACCCGATCTGCGAGACCCATGCCCGATTGAGGAAGTTGTGAGAACTTCCGGTATCCAGCAAAGCTACTAGTGATCGTCCTTTGATTTTGACTAGAACCCGCATAATTTGAGGTGTCGCAGTTCCTGTAATGGCGTGAAGTGAAATTTCAACCACTTCAGGTTCATGTTCAACTTCTTCTTCTTCTTCGTCTACAGGTTTGCAATCAATGAGGAACAATCTTTTGCAGCGATGGCCCGGTGTGTAGGTTTCATCGCAATTGTAACACAAGTTGCGTCACCGGCGCTCTTGGATTTCATCAGCAGTGAGGCGTTTGACAGATGGGTTTGTGGATGGTCGTGACTGAATGGAATTTTGTTTTGGTTTCTGGAAGTTTTGGATGATTGGATTACTATTGGTTGTAGTATATTTGTTTTTTTGAAGTTGATTTTTTGTTTCGTAGAGTCGTGCAAGGCTAGCAGCATGTGGGAGGGTCTGTGGGTTTGCGGCTCGTACATCAGCTCGAATGTTTTCTCGAAGCCCGCTGACGAAAGAACTGATCTGTTGTTGTTCAGTTAATGAACCGGCCTTTGCGAGCAACCGATCGAATTGTGTATGATACTCTCGAACCGAACTCGTCTGCGTGAGCTTGGTGAGTTCTCCATAATAATCTTCTAGGAGTGTTGGACCATAGCGCTCATTCATCGCCTGTTTGAATTCTTCCCAGGTAACCCAAACTCGAGTTTTCCTGAAAGATTGGAACCAGAGGTGCACTCCTCCTTCTAGGTGGTAGGCTGCTAACAGCACCTTTTTAGTGGCAGGGGTCTGGTGGAAGGAAAAGAACTGCTCTGCTCGATCAATCCAAGTGATAGGATCATCAGCGCCATCATAGCGTGGAAAATCCAAACGAACCACTCGAGGTATAATTGTTCCTTGTGTTTGCTGAGAATTTGGTTGTTGCTGTGATGTCCCGATTCCTGTTCTTCTTGCACTTAATTCATCCATTTGAGTTTGTAGTTGAATGAACATCTCATGCATCTCTCGTTGCATTTGGAGCATTTGTTGTTGGGTTCCCTGTAGGGATTCCTCCATTGGTTGCTTGGTTGGGCTGGGATGGTTGACCCCGTTATCAAATCCCTGCTCTGATACCATATTGTTACGTGCCTGGTATT
This sequence comes from Hippophae gyantsensis, assembly GCA_030763125.1. Lineage (NCBI taxonomy): Eukaryota > Viridiplantae > Streptophyta > Magnoliopsida > Rosales > Elaeagnaceae > Hippophae > Hippophae gyantsensis. The sequence continues at coordinate 39,036,116 of CM061032.1, read as the reverse complement.
GTCGAGCTCTCGCTCGGCCTCTGCCTCGACGCGGAATGATCCCGGTCGTAAAGAAGCTCTCAAGGAGGTAAAATTAGTAACTATAAGATAGTTTAATTTTGGTAGAAAAAGTTCATGTTTATTCTCATTCACCTTTCCCTTTTTATACATATTTTTTTGATAATTTAAAAAAATAATTGAACAACCCATTATTTCCTAAAAAAATGCAAACTAAAACTAAAATTATGGAGATAGTGACTTGTCCATAAGTCCACTATTCTTTTCACGAGACCATTACTCTATCATGATCATTATCTAAAAGACATGATCCATAATTAACTAAATATGAAAGAAAATTAAAATTAATTATGCAAACTGGATGTAACTAACATCCTTCCAAAGACAACATCCTTAGGCGCACCTTTGTGCATCCCTCACTCTCACATATCTATTCTAGGTTCCAAGATAATTCCACCGACTTATTGCTTGAAAGCACATTCGTGCTTCGTTAATCTAAAAAGGGCACACCTATGGTTATCCAGGATATAACCTCTACACCTCCTAGACTTCTTAATGAGTCCAACCCTCTATGCATACTAGGTATGGGCACATGATGGATGGGGAAAATTTTTAGTACGCTGTACTTAATATTGAACATTTAACTATTTCTTTGAAACTTCCTGAAAATCAGAACAGTTTGGGAACATATATTAACTGTCAGGTATTAGACTAGATCGTGTACAAAACAAAAAAAAAATTCCATTGTATAACCATTATGCTTGTAATTTTCTCAAAATCATAAATATATATATTCAACCTAATTTGAAATCTAAAATACAAAGGATCATCGTAGTTAAATGCATCGTAAATTAAGTAGGGTTAGGTTTTTTATTATATAAATTAATTCATTTAATCTATTGTAAATTTAAGAAAGTAAATAAATTAATATGCTTATGTTAATAACAATTGATACTTACCTTAATAGTTAATAAAGAATGTTAGAAATTTTGGAGTGGAGGTTCAAATCTCTTTTTATATTATATTATATTAAAGTATAATTATATTAAATAGATATAAAATATGTATAATTGTCGGGTCAAATATACCCAAGTAATAACTTAATTACTAGATAAAATGATTATTCTTAATGCATACTATACATTTTTTTTATAGAAAGTGATTGACATGTAAGCCCCCCTCACCAAAAGTACAGAAAGTCCCACTACTTGAATATTTTCTACTTAGGATCTTGGCTATATCTTCTTAGGAATAAATTCCATAGTCTAAAAGATGAAAGACAAAACTTTCATAGTTTTTCACAAAGTTGACTTTTGTGTGGAAAGTTTCACTGCTCACCTTAACGGGAGTCAGAATCAAGCTTGAAAAATATATATCGTTTAAAAGCTTAGGAACTCCTGCTCGATAGTCAATCAAACATGCAAGCAATCTTGCTACATAAAAGAAGGAAAATTTAGTATGACAGATAAACCTTCTCGCTTGCTGTTTGGAGTATTTTTGTCTAAGAACACATGACATGATTACTTGTGATTGAGTCATGTCATCAAAGCTTGCCAATTGACAAACTTAGTCAGCTAGCTGTCAATTGGTGGGTCATCATTCCAATTGACTCAAGATAATATGTATTCATATCCCGTAACTGTAGTTGGATTCCTTTATTTCTTTGAATACTATTTTTTTTACAGTACAATTTGTGGTTATGTAAATCTAAAGAGGTAAGAAAACACAAACGTACGGGTAGTCATGTAGTCATATAGCCAAAGTGAAAGTAAAAGATTTTGTTTTTTTTTTCTATTTCTTTTAGCGGGAATAAATTCTGAAAGTGCTTTTTGTTTTTTAGCCAATTAGTTAATCACTTTTCTTGGCCTAATTCTTTCTTTTTATTCTCTTTCCTCTATTCATCAACTCTTCTATCCTCGCTCTTTTTTCCTTTAGTCACGCCGGTCTCACCTCACTCCTTAGTTTCACACGTTTTCTCTTCCATCACTATAATAAAAACAAGTCACCTAAAAGCTTTCCTAAATTCTTCATTTTCATCACCACTACTATAACAAGTAGAACAACAAAAGCTTGCCACAATTCTTCTTCGTTTATTTTCTTTCTCTCTTTTGGTTTAAAAAGAGCAATTTTTCTTTTAAATACTCCCATAGTATCAATAGGTAGGTATATATATAGATTCATAATATAGTATCCATGTTACAATTCTCTCACTCCTACTTGTATTTTCATTTGTTCTTATCTCTTCAAAGGAGTATGTATTCTTGGAGTAGAAAAAAAATTCTCCAAAAGTAGAAGATGTATGAATTTTTTTTCCTCAAACAACTCCTCGAAGAATACTAAATTTTCAACTACTCTTCTCTCCTATAGCTTGCTTAAATTTGGTTTATATATTATCTCACACCCTCTTTACTTTTAATGTTTCCTTATATTCTCACCATATCTCCTAAAGCTTGTATCTTTTTTCTCACCTCTCTTTATCACTACTTTTCTTCTTCTCTTATCTTTGCTCACTTTCTCTCTATCCCACCCTTGATCAAGACAATGATTCCAAGGTTGGATTTTTTACAAGCATATACCAAATAATTGTCTTAGAAATATCAAGGTCTAGATCAATTGACAATGATGAGAAAGAGTTTGAAGAGCTTGAGATTTTTCAAATTGTTTTTGACACATCACTTTTGGAGATTAAAGAAAACCTAGTTGAAGATTTGGAGGAGGTAGTGAAAGAAACTTGTTATGAATCACTTGAAGAGCCAATACTTGAGGACTGTTACGTGGTTCACAACATTATGTTTGACACATCCAATTTTGAAATTAAAGAAAACCCAATTGAAGATTTGGAAGTTGAAGTGATGAAAGAAGCTTGCTTAGAATCTCTCCAAGAAGGACAAGAGTTGAAGCAAAACCAAGGTAAAATCTCTGATCATGAGCCTAAAATTGTACAGCCAATAGGGAAAGTCAAGAGGTTGAAGCAGTTTTGGCAAGAAATGGAAAATTTTGAAAATATGTCAAGCAAAAGGGAAGACAAGGATGTCAAGCCTTTGCCTCGGATTATAGAATTGAAAAAAGTTGAAGATCGAAAAGGAAATTTTCCATCCATAAGAATCGAATCGAAAGAAATAGCTGCAAGTAAAATGAAAGTGAAGGTGAATTCTTCTCCAAATGTAGTTGGAGAAAATGTTGCAGGTTCAAATAAAATTCATGGTGATGATAGTTGTTTAAAAGTTAAGGAAGATTCTCAAAAAAGTGCAAATTTGGGTTCAATGAGAAAAGAAAAAGAATGGAGGAAAACATTAGCATGTAAGCTTTTTGAAGAAAGACATGACAACAATGTGGAGGGAAGTGAAGGAATGGATATGCTTTGGGAGACAAATGAGATTGAGTATTCAAATAATAAATCCAATAATATTAACACAAATATGGTGAAGAAAGGTAAAATAATATCAGTTGAATACAAACATGATGATGATGATGATGAAGGGTTAGATGAAGAGTTTGATGAAAATTTTACAGATGGGCAATTGTGTTGTATGCAAGCTTTGAAATTCTCAGTTGGAAAAATGAAATTGGGAATGAGAAGACCTAATCTTTTAAAGATATCTAAGACATTGAAAGGGTTTGGATGGTTGCACCATGTAACCAAGCACAACAACAAGAAAGGTTACCATTGAATTATTAGATTTTAATTGCTTTGTTTTTTTTACTGAAGATGTTGTATTTAGATACAAATGTGTCTCTTCTATGTTAAGAATCACTTGTATTTATGTTCCTTTGTTTTCCATAAGTAATTTCCTCTTTTTTATTGGGTTATTTGGCTTAATGAGATACTCACAAACATACTGAAACTGTTTACTATATTCTACATATTCAAACTACAAACAAAACATCAACAACCATGCTATTGGAATTAGATCACACGTACCACTTTTATTGTGTCATCTTATATTCTACTAATTGGCAAACACACATTGACAGAAGATCCACCTTTAATGCAACAAGAGCATATATTTTCAACCACTTTTGTCCATGTGTTTGTCGGTATTGGTGGCACTTGCAGTTACACACCAAAAATAACACAGGAGAATTGTACTCGTTACTATCTATGTTTTGCAGACATTTATTATTGGTTTTCCTCGAATTCATCTTCTCTTGCTAACAAGCTCTGAAGATGAATGCTGTTTAAAGCTATGTTAATCGAATTCTTCATTTTTCGTGCAATTTCGGTGTCCAACACCTTATACATATTCAAAACAATTTAACTATTCTAAAATAGTCAATGTAACATAAATTTACATAAGTAGAAAAGAAGACTAATAATTCAAATTCAGCATGACTCAAATCTGAAAATGAAGATTATAACGAGATCCATGCAATTATTTTCAAATAAACAAAAAATAATTAAATTATATGTTACAAACTTGTGTTAGAAGAATTACAACATCAATGCGAACTTAATCAAGTTCTAAACAACGAAATAAAATTTATTCTCCTTTTTTGTGTAAATCTTTTAGGAAACAAATAAATAGAGTTTAAAATGAAACATGCATAAAATCAATACAATTAATTTACGTGGAAAAATCTTCCAAGTGTAGTAAGGAAAAACCATGACACTCCATCTCCAAAACTTCCTCTATCAAGAAAGAATTGTACAAAAGTTCTCTCTAAATAAAACTAGAGGCAAATAATCAATAACATCATCAATAATATAATTTCTTGGAAACTAACAATTATTTCAAGAAAAAGAAAAAATCTAACCCAATTTCATAGTCACTGTTCACGGCCAATATTTCCCAAATCGGTGAGCAAAATCCAAATCCCACCATTCATATTGAAGAGTCTTGAGTCATGAACCTTCCTGCAAAATTTCAGCTCAATCGGACCACAAGAAACCTTCTATCGGAGCACTTGATAAAGGCTTGTTGGAAAAGAAAAACTGAAAAATTGCTCTCTATTTTTCTTTTTTCTTTTCTGCTTGCTATTACCGATTGAATTCCCTCTCAACAATCCCTAAATAGATTGATTAATGAAGTAATCAAATGGACAAAATTGCATCTTCTTTCACATAAATAGAAACTGCATTAATCTCATAATAGCTTGAACAAAATTACAACAATTGGCATGAAACTTCAATTATAGGTTGTCATTTCTTTGTTGTGAATCCTTGCTTTTATAGCAAATACTTTCAACTTAAATTCATGAATTTCATGGCTTTCACTTGATGTTGGATTTCTTGTATTAGCATATGCATATTCGTGTCTTACTTAGGATTCCAAAATGCATAGAACCTACTACTTGGTACTAACCACGTGGCAATCATAATGACTTGGGCAACCCTTAAGTGTAGAACAGAGATACGTCAAGTAGACTAAGTCAAGAAAACTAAGACAAATGAATTAAGTATAATTCTCATATCCATGGAGTACATATACTTAAGTATACGACCTAAAGCAAACGACATAGAGCAAGTGATCTGGTGGGTAAGGACCTAGACATAGTTTATCCATTCAAGGTCAATGTCTTCTAGCACGCGACCTAATTGATACAACTTAAGTAAAGTGACATGTTTAAGCGACATAACATCTAAGGTACATCATGTACAACCATTTGTACATGACTTCCTCTTATACAAGACCAGTTCTATTACACCTTAAGCATAGTGTCCTCCAATCGATCAATGACACTTATAAGGTTTCATGTCTATATATACTTGCACAAATTTTAATTGCTTGAAGTGTACGAATCATTAGTAAACTAATGATAAGATTAACCTGAGATCAAAAACTTGTTGTCTCTTTAAGAGAACATGAACGTACAAGTATGCACGATCACAAGTAATAAGTGATTAAGTAAGATATTGTTCCCACAGAGATTTGTTACTAATAATCGTTAAGTAATAAAATTGTTTCAATTTAATTTTATCCAAACAATCGAAAGTTTGATAAAGTTTAACTAACTACTAATTTTTTATAATAGTTTATAAGAAAATTCTAGGATTGTAGTTTCACTAAATTAATCCACTTGAATCATATTATTTTCTCTTGATTTATGTTCTCGTATTTAATTTGTCAACCAAGAATTTCTAATTTATCCATATGTCTTTTCCGATAACAAATAGACACATCTCAAAAAATAATTCACTATATTCCTATGAGAATTAAATTCACCAAGATTCATTAAGTTCAAAGTTCTCAAATAGCTATACGTATAATACAGGTTTATTCCTATCTCTTATATATATATATGTTATTCTATCCACGAACAACACACAAAAATGCATTTTCCAAGTTTATTTAAGTATCACAGATTAATTAATTAATCTTCCAACAATCAAAAGCATTAAGCACAAATAAAATAAACAACTTAAAAACATTCCATAAATCATTCAAAAATAATTAATTCAAGTTTCATAATTTAAGCTATACTGCAACCTTAGAACAAATAAATTAGTTCATAGCAAAAATAGATATTACAATACGAAAATATTTATACATTTCAAAGAAATAAAATTAAAAGAAAAAGATTAGAAGAAACTCTTTCACGATTCCTCAATGAAAAATAAAATTCTTTCCCTTTTCTTCTTCTTTGCTGTCTCCTTCTCTGTATTTTTCCCTAACAAAATAACAACACAAGTCAAAAATATAGCTTCTGCGTGTTCTATCTATCTTTTCAAACATGCAGAGAAAACTAAAAACACAAAACTCAAAACTCAAAAACTAAAAAAAAACTCTCTTCCTCTTCCCCCGCATCTCAAAAATATACATCCCCTCCTCAAAACACGCGTGTAGTAGGAGACAAGCGTGAAAAATGCCACTGGTGAGAGAAATATTTTGCGTTTTTTATTTTACAATATGCGTGACACGTGGCGACACATGACTCATTGGAAACAACAAGACACGTGGCATCTTCGTATTAGGCAAGATGAAAGGGTGCACGCGGCTTTGGTGGACCGTGTCACACGAGATACATGTGTGCTGATATGTGCGTAACAATTGGCCTCCACTTGTGTGGAGCGTGGGACTCACGCACGATTTGAGCCATTCATGGTTTGGTCTAACGGTAGGTGAGGGAGACGTGTTTGAGGGATTCATCTACGTAGACAGGTGGGCCCCACTCTATGTGCCGAACTGCGCAGACAGGTGGACCCCACTTTATGCACCGAGTAGTGTGCCATAACTAGAAATGTGTACAATCGCCTGTGTAGTGCATGCATCTCACTCGCTTGACGGTGCGTGTGGCACGTTGAGAATGATGCGTATGGTAGTTCTTCTCTACGTAGAAAAACAAAAGTTTTGTTAATTACATTTAAGCCCTCTAATTTAATTCAAATTAAATTTCCAACTTTTGTTATTTGCAATTAAGTCCTCTTTTAATTCAAATTAAATTTTAAACTTTTTGTATTTACAATTAAGTCTTTTTTTACTTAAAATTCTTTAATTTTCTCTAAAAATATATTCCTTAAAAAATAACAATAAATATTAATTTAAGAACTTAAAATTAATTAAAAACATTAAGAATCTAGAAATTATAATTAATAAATTGGGCAAAAATAACTCTAAAAGATAGAGTTATCACATCCCCAAACATAAGATTTTGCTAGTCCTCGAACAAAAGAAAAGAAATAAAACTATAATACATGCACTTAAAATAATGATTTTCAAAATATTTCTCATTGGTCATATAAATAACATAACTCAAAGAAATACAAGAATTTTATCTAAGCATTGAAATCAATTTAAAAGTACGTTACATTTTCACATTGAATTTTCTTGTGTGTGTGAAGTCTTTTCATATTTCATCACATGAAATTCGGATGAGTTTATGCAAATATGGACGCAATTAATTTTTAATGAAATCACAAATCTCATAAGTTCGTTTTTCACTTCTCTCTCCACTAATGTAGACAAACACAAAACCAAAAATCAATAGGACTTCATTAAGCTTGTAATGTATGGCTTAGGTAAAGGTAGGATAAAAGATAATATTTGGCTCAAATTTTTCCTGAACACATCATTTTAGGATCGAAACAAGATATCTTCTAACATCTCAATGAACACTTCCCAATTTGGGATTTAACTTCACATACAACAATCATTTTTTTTCTTTTGTTTTTTGTTTTTTCTTTTTTTTGTCGATATATCTTTAAGAAATTACTAACAATGGTCACATTTTAGTGAGATAAGGAATATCGATATATATCTATATATAGCTTTGAATAGGCTTTGATGCAAGAGACAAAAATATATCAATAAACAAAAAAGCTCAAAAGGGATAAACTATGGAGAAAACATGTAAAGTTGGATAGAAAGACTCAAACGATCCAAAGATGGCCTAAATCATTTCCTTAGTTAAGTGTTGTCTAGGATTTCGCCTCGAGAGAAAATCAAACAAATTCTAAAAACTGTGACACCAAAGAATATCAATCGAATTGCATATTCATATAAACCTTCTCTAAATTAGCATAACAACTCAAAGATCAAGACTAGTGATCATAAATATATATTCCTATAAAAATAAAACTTACTCAAAAATTACACACAAACTTAGACAATATTCAAATTTTTCAAAGAGTTATGCATTACTTCAACCGAAGAAATAAAAATAAATCACCATGAAAAGCACAATATATTCTCATGTTTTGATCAACCAAACAAACAAAGCTACACAAGCAACAATATCAAGCAATATTTCACATAAGTTTAATCTCTCCACCCCAAACTTAATATGCACATTGTCCTCAATGTGTAAAAATTAAAGAACAAAGGAGATGGGTTAAAAGAAACTTCTCTGATTGGTGAGTTGGCTTGTGAGATTGAAATCCCCTAATAGCTTTACTTCCTCCAATTTGCACCTATCAAACAAAATAGAGAAATAGAGAATATTCAAACTAATATGTGTTTAATTAAGTAAAATAAATAAAAACTAAAACACATGGGTTGCCTCCCAAGAAGCGCTTGATTTAAATTCATCAACTTGACTTCCTGTTTCTTTGCTTCAGGTCGGGTTAGATAACAAAATGGTGGACTTTTGACGATCAATGTCACCTCCCCAATAATGTTTGAGTCTTTGCCCGTTCACTTGGAAAGTATTTTTTGATTCTTCACCTTTAATCTCAATAGCTCCATATGGGTGCACTTTGGTAATAATGAAAGGCCTTGACCACTTAGATTTAAGTTTTCCTAAGAAGAACTTCAAATGAGAGTTGAAGAGCAATACTTTTTGTCCTGGTTCAAAGTGTCGATGCAAGATCTTGTTATCATTCCATCTCTTCGTATTTTCCTTATAAATCTTAGCATTTTCATATGCTTGTAGACGAATCTCATCCATCTCATTGAGTTGTAGAAGATGCTTTTCGCCTGCAGCTCTCAAGTCAAAATTCAAATTATTGATTGCCCAATACGCACAATGCTCTAATTCAACTCGGAGATGACAAGCTTTCCCAAAAACTAACCGATATGGGGACATCCCAATGGGTGTCTTGTATGCTGTCTGGTATGCCCAAAGTGCATCCTCCAACCTCTTAGACCAATCCTTCCTAGAAGGATTTACTGTCTTCTCAAGAGTCCTCTTCATCTCTCTATTTGATATCTCAACTTGTCCACTTGTTTGAGGATGGTAAGCAGTTGTGATCTTATGAGTGACCCCATATTTGGCAAGAAGGGCTTCAAAATATTTGTTGTAGAAATAAGTTCCCCTATCACTGATGATTGCCCTTAGGGTGCCAAAATGAGTAAAAATGTTTTTCTTTAAGAAACTCAACACCACCTTGGAGTCATTGGTAGGCAAGGCAACTGCTTCTACCCACTTAGAAACATAATCCACAACAACAATAATGTAGAGGTTGTTGTAGGAAGAGATAAAAGGTCCCATGAAATCAATACCCCAAACGTCAAATATTTCCACCTCAAGAATGTTGTTTAGAGGCATCTCGTGTTTCTTGAAAATGTTACCAATTCTTTGGCACCTATCACAGCGTGAGACAAAGAAATGTGCATCTTTAAATATATTTGGCCAGTAAAAACCGGATTGAAGAACCTTAGCCACTGTTCTTTCTCCTCCAAAATGACCCACATAGGTTGAAGAATGACAATGCCTAAGTATGTCTTCAATTTCTTCTTTTGGAACACACCTTCTAATAATTTGATCTGCACACTGCTTAAACAAGAAAGGCTCATCCCATAAATAGTACTTGACATTGTGTAAGAATTTCTTCTTCTGTTGGAAAGATAAATCAGGTGGAAGCACATTGCTTACAATATAATTAACATAGTCTACGTACCATGGCACACTTCTATGATCAAAGGAAAATAGTTGCTCATCTGGAAAAGTCTTGCCAATAATAGTCTTGTCCAAGACACCATCATTATTCTCCAATCTAGATAGATGATCTACCACTTGATTCTCAGTTCCCTTCTTATCCTTGATCTCCAAATCAAATTCTTGCAGTAGGAGTATCCATCTAATCAATCTCGGTTTTGCATCTCTCTTAGCAATAAGATATTTTATGGTAGAATGATCAGTGTAAACTATCACCTTAGTACCAATTAGATAGGATCGGAACTTTTCAAAAGCATATACAATAGCAAGTAATTCTTTTTCTGTGGTAGCATAATTAAGTTGAGTATCGGTCAAACTTTTGTAGGCATAGTAAATGGCATGGAAAACTCTCTATTTTTGTTGTCCCAAAATAGCTCCAACTACAAAGTCACTAGCATCACACATGAGCTCGAAAGGTAGATTCCAATCTAGTGCAATAATGATGGGAGCAGTGATTAGCTTCTCTTTTAATGCCCGAAAAGCTTCTAGATAATTTTTATCAAACGTGAATTTCGTATCTTTCTCCAAAAGATTGCAAAGAAGCTTAGGGATCTTGGAAATATCCTTGATGAACCACTTGTAGAATCCCGCATGATCAAGAAAACTTCTTATTCCTTTGATAGATGTTGGAGATGGTAGCTTCTTAATAGTCTCAATCTTTGCCCTATCCACTTCAATTCCTTTCGAAGAAATTAGATGGCCGAGAACAACACCTTCTTGTACCATGAAATGACATTTTTCCCAATTTAATACCAAGTTTGTCTCTTCACATCTTTGTAGGACCAAAGAAAGGTTATGTAGACACATATCAAATAAATCACCAAACACTGAGAAGTCATCCATAAATACCTCAATAAAATTTTCCATCATGTCTGAAAAAGATAGCCATTATACACCTTTGAAAAGTAGCTGGGGCATTGCAAAGTCCAAAAGGCATTCTCCAAAAAGCAAAAGTTTCATATGGACAAGTGAAAGTGGTCTTCTCTTGATCCTCGAGAGCGATAACAATTTGGTTGTATCCAGAATATCCATTCATGAAACAATAAAACGAATGTCCTACCAATCTATCAAGCATCTGATCAATAAATGGAAGAGGGAAATGATCCTTGCGAGTAGCCTTGTTGAGCTTTCGATAATCCATGCAGACTCGCCAACCCGTCACTTTTCTTGTGGGAATAAGCTAATTGTTGCTATTAGCCTCCACTGTAATTCCTCCTTTCTTCGACACACAATGAATTGGGCTAACCCAAGAGCTATCTGAAATGGGATAGATAATGCCTACATCTAACCACTTAATGATCTCGTCTTTCACTACATCCTTCATGATTGGATTCAAACGATGTTGAGGCTCAATAGTAGGCTTGTAATCTTCCTCAAACAAGATCTTGTGCATGCATAATGAAGGGTTGATCCCTTTAATATCAACTATAGACCACCACAAAGCTATCTTGTAATTTCTTAACACTCTTCACAACTTCTTTTCTTAATCTTCATCTAGAGAGGATGAAATAATCATAGTCAGAGTAGACATTTCACCCAAATAAGCATATCGTAGATGGTTAGGCAATGACTTAAGCTTTAATAATGGTTGTTTTTCCACAGATGGCTTCAAATGAGTAGATTTAAACGGTGTCACAACTTATGATGCATCTACTTTAGTTTGAGAACTAAAGAGTAGTGGAGATGCTTTAAGTAACTTAAGATACTTAAGAGATTCAAGGTTATCAATAACATTAGCATTCACAAGCGCAACTTCCAAAGAATCAGTAGTCAAGTTTTTCGTGAAGTTGCTTTCAACTAACTCATTCACCATATCAACTCTAAAACAATCATCAGATTCACATGGAAATTTCGTAGCTTTAAAAACATTGAAAGTTACCTCTTGGTATTGAACTCTCATGTTAAGCTCCCCTTTTTGAACATCAATCAAAGTCCTACCTGTTGCTAAAAATGGTCTCCCAAGAATGATATGGATCTCTTTTTCTTCCTCCATATCAAGGATTATGAAATCTGCAAGAAAGATAAACTTGTCTACCTTCACAAGCACATCCTTTATAATGCCTCTTGGGTACTTCAAAGACCTATCTGCAAGCCGAAGAGTTATAGTGGTCGGGTGTGCTTCTCCTAGTCCAAGTCTCTGATAGATTGAAAGTGGCATCAAATTAATGCTGGCACCCAGATTGCACAGAGCACTACCAAAGAATTTCTCACCAATAGTACAAGAAATGGTGAAACTTCCTGGATCTTTAAGCTTAGGCGGTAGCTTCTTCTGAAGGATGGCGCTACACTCATCTGTAAGAGCAACTGTCTCAAAATCACCTAACCTCCTCTTTTAAGACAAGATATCCTTCATAAATTTTATATAGCTAGGCATTTGCTCCAAAGCATCAGCAAATGGAATGTTAATATAAAGCTTTTTAAATACTTCAAGAAACTGGGAAAACTACTTATCAAGCTTTTGCTTATGAAAGCGTTGAGGAAATGGAATTAGTGGAGTGTAAGGCTTGAGACTTTCTAAAACTGGTTTCATCACAGGCTTTTTTGTTGCTTCATTCTCTTCGGCTCTCTCTTGTTTTTCTGGGTCAATAGCTTCAACAATAGGATTTGGCAGAGAAATGGGCTTTTGTTTTTCTTTCAACTCTTTTCCACTTCTGAGTGTAACTGCCTTACAATGCTCTTTTCCTTCCCTCTTTGGATTGGTTTCAGTATCACTAGGCAAAGCTCCCTGAGGGTGGTTGTTGATAACAATAGCAAGTTGACCCAATTGAACTTCAAGATTTCTGATAGATGCTGCTTGATTATGAAGAATAGTCTCATTCTTGGCCATGTATTGAGCAAACATATCTTCTAGTGATGGTTTTTTCTCTTATGGTGGAGCTTGGTTATGAAAACTTGGAGGGTATGTAGGCTTCATAGAAGATGATTGGCCTTGATTATTACTCCAAGAAAAATTAGGGTGATTCTTCCACCTTGGATTGTAAGTGTTGGCATAAGGGTTGTTTTGATTCCTATTGTAGTTGGAAACAAAATTGACAGATTTAGAGTTGTGAGGACATCTCTCACTGGCATGGCTTCCATTGCAAATTTCACATGCAACAAAAGGACTCTGAATAAAATGGATACCTAGAGTATCCATCTTCTTCACCAAAGCGGTTACTTAAGTAGTTAAAGCGGACAGAGTATCAATCTCGTGAATTCCAGCCACTCTCTTAGGCATTATCCTCTCTGATGGCCACTTGTAGCTATTGGAAGCCATTTCCTCTAATAAGTTATAGGCTTCATCAATAGATTTCCCATAAGAGCACCACTTGCTGCAGCGTCAATCACGTTTCTAGTTGGACCCATCAAACTATTATAAAATGTTTGAAATTGAAGCCACTTTGGTAAACCATGGTGAAGGCATCTTCGAAGTAGCTCCTTATTCCTCATCATTGCAGTCTTTGCTGGTGGAAAAAATTTGGCTAAGAATTTTTGAGCCAAATCATCCCAAGTAGTGATAGAACCACATGGCAATGAACTCAACCAACTCTTTGCCTTATCCCTAAGTGAAAAAGGAAAAGTCTCAACCGGATAGCATCATCAATGACTCCATTATGCCTAAAGGTGTCACAAATCTCTAAAAAATTGGCTACATGAGAGTTTGGGTCATCGTGGGATAAGCTTCCAAATTGAACTGACGTTTGAATCATATGAATGATCGTAGCCTTAATTTAAAAATTGTTGGATGGAATTGCTATTCTTCGAATGCTCGAATGAATCCTACCAACCATAGGCACTGCATAGTTTCTTAAAGATCTTGGTTCTTCCACTTCAGGAATTTCCTCATCCATAATTTGATGTTTTGAAGTTTCTTTCTTGTCTTTTTTAAATTTTAAAATAGTTCTCTCAATTTCTAGATCCAACGGAATAATGTCAAGATTTTTTATGTGTCGTATACAAAGTCCCAATTTATCCAAAAATCAGAAAAATAAATCTAATAAAGTAAAAATAAACATAAACATATAAATAAAAGGTTTGAACTAAAACTAGATTGATTGGTATTAATATCAACAAAAATAGTAAAACAAATCCCCAACAACGGCGCCAAAAACTTGTTGTCCCTTTAAGAGAATATGAACGTGCAAGTATATAGGGTCACAAGTAATAAGTGATTAAGTAAGATACCGTTCCTATAGAGATTTGTTACTAATAATTGTTAAGTACTAAAATTATTTCAATCTGATTTTATCCAAACAATCGAAAGTTTGATAAAGTTTAACAAACTGGTTTTTATAAAATTTTATAAGAAAATTCTAGGATTGCAGTTTCACTAAATTAATCCACTTGAATCATATTATTTTCTCTTGATTTATGTTCTCTCATTTAATTTTTCAACCAAAAACTCCTAATTTATCCATATGTCTCTTTCGATAATAAATCGACACATCTTGCTAAAATAATTCACTATATTCCTATGAGAATTAAATTCACCAAGATTCATTAAGTTCAAATTTCTCAAATAGCTACACGTATAATAAAGGTATATTCCTGTCCCTTATATATATATGTTATTCTATCCACGAGCAAGACACAAAAATGTATTTTCCAAGTTTATTTAAGTGTCACAGATCAATTAATTAATCTTCCAACAATCAAAAACATTAAGCACAGATAAAATAAACAACTTAAAAACATTCCATAAATAATTCAAAAATAATTAATTTAAGTTTCATAATTTAAGCTACACTGCAACCCTAGAAAAAATAAATAACTTTATAGCAAAATAGTTATTACAATACAAAAATATTTATACATTTCAGAGAAATAAAATTAAAAGAAAAAGATTAGAAGAAACTCTTTCACGATTCCTCAATGAAAAATAAAATTCCTAACCTTTTCTTCTTCTTTGTTGTCTCCTTTCTCTATATTTTTCCCTAACAAAATAACAACACAAGTCAAAAATATAGCTTCTGCGTGTTCTATCTATCTTTTCAAAGATACCTATTAAGTAAACCAAATGCCAAGCCAAGATTAATCAGGTGGGTCTTACTCTTACAAGAATTTGACCTAAAAATCAAGGATAAGAAAGGCAGTGAAAACTTAGTAGCTGACAATTTGTCTAGGTTGATTTCTAACTTCAATTCTCTTAAAGATGAGAGTAATGAAAATATAGTTGAAACCTTTCCTGATGAACAATTATTTTCAATAGGTTCGAACCCATGGTATGCTGATATTGTAAACTATCTTGCCATTGATGTTTTGCGACCTAACACTTCATATCAGGACAAGAAAAGGTTTTTTAAAACTATTAAGGACTATTTCTGGGATGACCTTTATTTATACAAGATTGGTCAAGATCAAGTCATCCGAAGATGTGTACTTGAAGAAGAACATAAAAGCATTCTAATTTTTTGTCATGAACTTCATTATGGGGGCCATTTTGGTGGTGAAAAGACAACCCGTAAGGTATTACAGTCTGGATTCTTTTGGCCCACTCTTTTTAAAGATGCTCATATGTTTTGTGCACAATGTGATAGATGTCAAAGAATAGGAAACACAAGAAAAAGAGATGAAATGCCTTTGACATCTAATTTAGTTGTTGAACTCTTCGATGTATGTGGGATTGACTTTATGGGTCCTTTTCTCCCATCCAATGGTTTTCAATATATTTTGGTGGCTATGGATTATGTATCAAAGTGGGTAGAAGTTATCCCCACTAAAACCAATGATGCTAATATTGTTGTTAAATTCTTGAAGGATTTAATATTCAGCAAGGTCGGAACGCCTAGAGCTATAATAAGTGATGGAGGTAGCCATTTCTTTAACAAGATCTTTGATGGAGTATTAAACAAGTACAACATCACACATAAAGTAGCTACTCCATATCATCCTCAAACTTTTGGTTTAGTGGAAGTAAGTAATAGGAAAATTAAGGGAATATTGGAACGCACTGTGCATCCTTCAAGGAAGGATTGGGCATTTAAGTTAAATGATGCCTTATGGGCATACCGCACCGTTTACACAACACCTATTGGGATGAGCCCTTACCGGTTAATCTTTGGGAAAGTGTGCCATCTTCCAGTTGAACTTGAACACAAGGCTTACTGGGCAATTAAAGAGTTAAACATGGATTTAGATAAAGCAAGAGAAAAACGATTACTCCATCTTAATGAGTTGGAAGAAATTAGGAATGAAGCCTATGAGAATGCCAAATTATACAAAGAGCATACTAAGCGCTATCATGATAAGAGGCTAGTTCCTAAGACTCTTCACCTTGGAATGAAAGTTCTTTTATTTAACTCTCGTTTGAGATTGTTTCCAGGAAAGCTGAGATCAAGATGGGATAGACCATTCAAAATAGTTCAGGTATTTGAACATAGAGTAGTAGAACTATTGGATTCCAAGACACAAAAAACATTCAAAGTCAATGGGCATCGTGTGAAGCCTTATTTAGAAGAACCAAACAACATTGCTGAAATGGATTGCATTTGGCTGAGTAACCCTTAGCACCATAAAGTTACGTCTTGCTAAGACTTTAAACTAAGTGCTCGATAGGAGGCAACCCATCATTTTAGGTAATTTTCTTTTATTTGATTTATTTATTTAATTTCTATTGTTTATTTTAGTTTAATTACATGTGAATAATTTTAAAATTGTTAAAACTAAAAATATTTGTTGAGATGTTAGAAGTTCATAGCAATCTGTCTGTGTGCACTTTAACGAATATGATGAATACACCTGCATTTCTCCATCACTACTTGCAACATTCTCAAGAAATAGGTAATATTTCTTCTCTTTTTTTTTATCTTTAATTTACAGTTGTTACATTGAGGACAATGTAAGTTCTAGGTTGGGGGTGGTGAAAAGTTACCATGCTTAATTAAAAAAAAAGATTTAACAATTTAAAAAAAACATAAAAAAATAAAAAAAATAATAATTTTTTTATGTTCACATTTTCATTTTTATTATGTTTGGTTTTTTTTTGTGTGGTTTAGTAATTTTTAGAATTAGTTAAAAAAAAATTCTCACAAAAATTTATCATTTCTTTAAATCAAATTTAAGTAAATAGTTAAGTCTTTTGCACTGTTAGATTAATTTTTGAAAACATATCATGAAATTATTTTTTGGTAATTAGTTAATTTTTATCATAACTAGTATTTCTTGATAAGATATGGAAATTATATTAAACCCAAAATCGGTGTTTATGAATTTGTTTTAGTGGAGACTACCTTTGTGAGATATAATTTGAGCCTAATTTCCTTTATTTAGAGTGAAATATATATTTTTTCTACTCCAAACACATTTCTTATTTCTTCAAATTTTTAGATGATCTCTATAGGTATTTCCATTGATTGTATGATTTTTTTCTCTCATCTTAATAGAATGTCGTATATTTTTTATTATTATTTTTGCTTAGATTAAATGATTTGAGTAGAAATTGATAGTATATACTTTTATCCCATTCATGCATGACTGCTACAAAAAAGAGAGAGATATAACTGGGGTTACCTAAACCAAAATCAAACAGAAAAGCCACAAAATTAACCACTCACCAAAATCCTAAAAAATGTACAATCTGTACATGAGTTCACTTTCTAAAAAATGATATATATTGAAAAGTATCTTTAGAAAAATATAGAGAGATAAATAATATATAGTATACTATGACCCGTATTACCCAAAATCCTAAAAACTATACAATCTGTACATGGGTTGACTCTCTAAAAAATGATATATATTGAAAAATATATTCAGAAAAATATAGAGAGATAAAGAATATATAGTATAATCTACATACTATGACCCACATTGCCTACAAAGTTGTGAGTAAATGCTAATTACAAAAGAAAGATATAGGAAGTAATTTCCTAAAAAGTCATTGCACTTTCTTCATTTGTAAAAGGCATATATCTTGAAATTTTTTCTTAATGAGTTTGATTTATGCATGAAAATAATTTTTATATATGATATCTTTATAATTTATATATTTGATTCCTTCCATAAGATCAACGTCAAAATAACACTTTGAGCCTTTATTTTTTATTCATATGCGAACATATTAGTTCATTTCTATATATAAAATTTTTCGCATATAAATTAGTATGAGTGTTTGAACCCATAGGATTCATTGTTTTGAGAGTATTGACTTGTGAGGAATAGATTCGAAGCGAATTCAGATTCATGACACTGAAATTGGGTGAAATTAAATTGATATATTTTTTATATGAAATATGAAAATGATTTTCGACTAATTATTATAATAAATCATGATTGTTTAAGAAGATTAAAATAACTTATGCTTTAGATTTTAATTATGATCTTAAAGGAGATTAAAAAGTATGAGACATTTTTTTGTTATGTTTCATGTTGTTTTCTTTTATTTTATTCTTAAAAGTTAATTTTTGATTTTGTTGTAATTTTAGTTTTTAAGTTGTGATTTTTATTATTTCTTTTAATTTTTACATTTAGTTCAATGTTTGTGGGTATCATTACTGAAAATCCTCACGAGACTCAAACTCGTCCACTAGGGCAACCTAGGGGTTTAAAGGCTTATTGCATAGGCTAAATGCAACTGTGTCAATCTATGGAAGTGATTTAGGATAGTTTAATTTTTAGTTTTTATCGCTTCTCTTTCTAAGGGACTAGCAAGAAGTTGGTTGGGGGTTGTGATGAGTGCTCAAAAAGCACTAAAATTATCATGATTTTATGCATATTAATTGATTAAAAATATATATATTTATATGATTTTATCATATATTTATATAAATCTGTCTTTTCGGAATCACAGGTATTTTTATTGTTTTTTAGGTATTTTTGCTTAAAAACGTAACTTAAAGACTCCAAGAGGAATACTGGAGGTAATAAATCACAAATATATTCATAAAATAAATGAGGAAAAGTCAACAAATATGAAAAAATTGGACAAAATGGGTGTCAAAAAAGGGGAAATCGTGCACGTAGTCGCCCAGCCGCACGCATCGCCCATTCCGCGCACGCCCACGCCCGGTCCCGCGCGTCGCATTGCCCTGTCCGCGCTCGCCTGCTCTCCATTCCGCGTGCGCCCTTACTCCAGTCCACGCGCACCGCCGCGCCCCACGCCAGCATGACATCAACAATGATTTCATCATTCACTACTCCGCGTTTCCACCATTTTTAATCATTTTTTCACCCACATTTTCTTCCTCTCCTCACATATAAATACCCTCCATTCTCTTCATAACAAAACACACCTAAAAACACATATTCTTCTCTCTTTCTTTCTCTCCATTTCATAGTTTTTAGTTTTTCCTTAGTTTGTTTCTCTTAGTTTTAGAGTTCTTCTCTTTTTGAGAAGAACTATTATGTTTTTGTAATTTATTTGTTTTTTGATTCAATAAATGGAAGTGAAAATTCCGTTTGGAGGTTTTCCAGCAACATGAATAACATCAAAGTACTATAAGGATTTTATTTTCTTTATAGTTATTTTTTATGCTTTATTCTTACATGTTATATTTAATTTATGTGTGATTAAATTTAACTTTGCTGGCTGTTTGTAAACATGATATAATAATAATGTTGTTATGCTTGCGAAATATTAAATAGGTAAAAATCTCTAAAATGAATTGATTTTGTTTTTATTCAAGATTTTATATTAAGAATGTTGGAGAGAAATATATTATTTTTCATTACAAACTTAAATCTAAAAATTAGATTTAAAGGTTTAGTTATCCGGTCTAATTTAGAGTAGTTCTCTTTTATTTGTTGGTACAATCGCCCGGTAGTTAGAGTGAAGCTCTATTTCAAAAGTTTTTATAAGAATTATTATCTGAAAATGTATTGACAACATTTTTTCGCCCGGATAACTAAATTCTTAGGTTTAAAATGGACACCTTGAATAAAGTTTAAACTGTCTAACCTTACCAAAGGTGGCATTTAAATGGTTCATTTTCAATCTCTTAGAAAAAAAGAAATTAATTTAATTAATCAAATTAGTTATCAACACCACCCATAGGTGTTAATTGATTTGTTTAGTTAACAAAGAATATCTAACCCCACCAAATGTGGTATTCATATAAAAAAGAGAGAATCAATAAATATCAATTTATATCTTTAATAACTTAAATAATATGAGTAAGCATAATTACTTAGTTATTATATCCATAAATACTCTATTATTATAAAAGATAAAATTTGCATAAATATTTATTGAATCTATATCTATGTTTATTTTTATGTTATTAGATTAAAAACACAAAACCCCAAAATATCATGACAGAATGTTTAGGATTTAATTTCGTTTTTAAAAATTTGAATAATAAATTAAAAACAACATATATTTCTTTCTTAGATCGACCTTGGGAGTATACTTATCATTTTCTACGAAATTATTCGTGCACTTGCGAGAGTTTTATAAATATAAAACCAAAGTAATGGCAGGATCGACAATGCCGGTTCTGCCCATCACCTACCCATTAAGAAAGGATTTAAACAGTCATTACTTATATCGTATAACATTATTTATTCTCTTACCAATAGGTGCCTATAGTAGAACCTCGAGTTTTTTTTGTC
This sequence comes from Hippophae gyantsensis, assembly GCA_030763125.1. Lineage (NCBI taxonomy): Eukaryota > Viridiplantae > Streptophyta > Magnoliopsida > Rosales > Elaeagnaceae > Hippophae > Hippophae gyantsensis. Next base: position 39,015,278 of record CM061032.1, on the reverse strand, counting down.
CAACTATAATAATTTAAGACTTTTAACTTTATCTAATAAGGAGAACCACTTCGTGCCATAGGAAAATTACTCCAATCTTATGAGCACAATCATGACTAGTCATTCCCTTAACACTTACCAACTAAGGGATCAACTCTAGGTGATCTACCCAATCTTGTTCAAGAATCTTCAAACCCTAACACTGATCACTTTAAACCTCATTCCAATCTGGGGTACGACCCCACACCTCCACTTGTTGATTAAGTGCAAAAAATGCCAATCTAGAAGTTGTGGAATGCATCTAGCCCAAAAGACTCTACTAGTCAAATCTCAGAACAAGTAGTGATCGAAAAGAAGGCCAGGATGGATCTACTTTAAAGACAAATGATCAATTTACAATAATTTTTCCTGAGGTCACAAGAGGACAATAGTGAAGTGAGGGCTCATTTGATTCATAAATAACCCCTATGAGAGGTGTGATATGGAGCACTTAAGAGGCAAGGAAATTTTGGCTAGTTTCTTATAAGAGGATGAGATTTAGGACTATAAATCCCCCATCTAGACCATCCCATAAGGAAAGATCACGTAAATTACCTCATGGATCTCAAAGAAACTATGAGAAATATCAACCAAGACAACCATGTGAACTACAAAAGCCTGTTAATGAACTATATCAACCCTATGAATGTCAATAACCTCTGTCCTTACATGTTTTTATCCTAAAAATTTCTCAGAGTGAAATGAAGCATTAAAGATATTTTACCTACCAAAAAGTTAAAAAAATATAACATCTCTTGAATATTGTATCAATTAAAATCTTCATAAATTGGTCCATTCAAAAATGCCAAATATACACAATTCAAAGATCACAAGTTTACAAGTACAAATTTTACAATAAAAAAAATATAAAAAAACCAACAAGGACCAACAAAAAATTGGAGATCATAGTTAAATCAACTCATAGAGTGGCCACTCAATGCTTCACTCCATTGCTTCACTTGTCTGTTGACTCGGATAAGGTGATAGAGCTAAGGTACTTGATGGTGTGGATGCCTATTTATTATTTTGAAAATCTCACATAATACTGAGGTATGGGTTATTAAGTTCAATTTCTCAACTTGAGCTCACAAACAACTAATGGTGAAAGAGACACTAGCTTTATAAACCTTAGTACACTACACCTTTATTGTCTTCACCAGGTCAGAAAGTGAAGTCATTTGTTCTTTTAAGGATCCACTATGACTTTGGCCTCCTTGGCCTCTTCCTGAGCTTTGGACATCAACATAAGAGCTTCTTTAATTTCATGCTCAAGCTTGGTCTCCCAAACATTTTACTCCATGGTGTGATTGTGTGTTTTCTTCAATTTCTTAGGCTTATTCAGTACATCACCCTCGAGGTGAAAAATGTTAATCTCGTTGTCATGCAAAGCATCATCCTTATCTCCAATGACCTTTTAATACTTGGTGTTAGGGGACATATTGAATTTAGAGAGAGAGGTATTAAATGAGTAATAAATTTTGATGACTCAAGCTCTTTCATTGGGTATATATAGGGGTACCTACATATGGCATTCATTTAGGATCAATATGGACTTATAATAATGAGGCTATAAATATACATACAACAAGCATGTAATATATGTCCAAACATTTATTCCCCCACTATTTCAGTTCAAACACAAGGAATGAGATGAGAGAGTGCACGTACCATTTGGGCTAAAGGTCCCTATTTGTAGTTCTTCAATGTCATGCTCTAAGATGCACGTTCTCACTTGGTTTTTGAATTTTGAAATTTGATATGGAATGGATAGGTATATATATATAGAAGCAACATTCTCGAAGGTCCCATTAACTTTCAAATTTTTTTAGCTCGTTGACATAAAAAAATGCTCTATTGCTTTTGCCCGACCTCAAATCGCTTTAGCTTGATGTTGATAGTATATACCTGAAAGTTTTAGGTTTTAGTTCAATGGCAAACTTTTATTAGCTCAATTCTTCGTAAGATAGTATGAATAATTTTCACATCAAATAGTTTATTCTCTTTGGTTCTTTCTTCTATCTCATGTTTTCATAGAGGTATTTTTTGCAAACTCATCTCCTTATCATTTTTATGCCCTTTTATTGTAGGTTTAACTCTTATTAAAGTCATCATATATATGGCTAAAAAATAACTTAGGAACCTTCCCATGCTTGAAAGTGTGATTATATTTGTAAGATAAAAAAGTCTACTGGTTTTAGTAGTTTCGAGTCTACAGGAGACTTGAGCTCGACCTTTATCTCGAGCTCCTCGAGGAAATCTCACAACGTAACCATTGTTATGCCTTCGACAAGCACATATCGACCTATCCATGAATAAGGAACCAATACTCTTATTTATCTTCCCTCAAGTTTGGCACAAGAAAACTCTAGCAAGAAGAGCAATGGGGAAACCTACCTTTTAGACTAAATGATGGCAGTTCAAACCTAAACCTTATGAGTTCGAACTAGATGATGCTTCTAAACTGAGGGAGGCCTACAACATTCTTGAGTCTGTGAAAATTAGCATCCTCAGCTTGACATCTTTCGATAGCAACCCATCTCCGAAAAGTTGGATTATGCTCCATAAAAGACCACTTTGGCTCGGCTTACGATTTCCCCTATCTAACTTTATCAGTTTTTCTGGAGGCACACTCAAATATGTCCTGGTTAGCTAATCCCTAATAGATGGAGGTAATTATTATGTATTAAGTTATTAAAGAAATATCTCAATGTCACAATTGGTATGCCCGAGTTCAATGAGGCATACGCCCTCAAACAAAACCCATCAGACCCTCTCTGGATTTATATGTCTACCAAGCAAGATAGTGGGATGAATGTCTAGCTTTCAAACAGTGATAGGAATTTGAAGTAATTATTTTTTGTGTCTCTAGTCATTAGGAGTTTGAGGATGTAAGCAATTTGATACCTCTCATTTGGGAAGATGTAAAGGCCATTTTGAGAAGGCCATGCTTCCATGTGTTGACCTTAAACCAATACTTGACGAACATGTTGTCTCTACTCTAACAATGTTTACCCACACCGACTGCATAGAATGAGGTTTTTTTTAAGTCTGGTTAGTAGCGATGGGTATGATCAGACCTGGGTGATACATAAAACTTGGTCGGCCCAAAAAAAGAACACAAAATGCAAAAATAGTTTGTTCTAATTTCTACCTTATACCAAAAGGTGGTAGTTTTTCTTAGGACTACTTACATCAATTTTTTTTTCATTTTGCATTTCGACTAATAATGTTTTATGTTTTTATGTGTGGATATGGCTAGGCGACGTATATTTAGACAACCTCCTAACCACCTTCCAATCGATCAAGGAGGGCTAAGTCACCACCACCTCCAAATCGAAGAGGAGGAAAGTAGTGCCTTAAGATCATAGGGAGTTGCAGATACAATCCAAAAACTCACCAACTCTTCAAACTATATCTGAAGAGCTGACATCCTACCTGAGCGCCATCATTTGCACTCATTCCACCCTCATTGAGCAAAGGAAAATTCATGAACTTCATAGATGCTCCAAGCTCATTTAATGAGTCCATCATAAGCAATCCCATAGCCAAAGATGAGTTCATTAACATGATTCCGATTGGGTTGGATGAAGAAATCCTTGTCAATATGAATAAGGAGTTCAATGTCTTGACTTTTACAAGTAGGAAAATCCTTGAGGTTAGCTTGACTCTATTTTTTATTTTATTCAAAGTTGCATCTAACCAAGACATTTAAAAACTTGTGTATTTTTTTTCATTTTAGGGGATGACCTTCATTCACTATTATAAATTCCAAGAAGAACCTATAAAGGAAGAGCTAAAGAAAGAGCAAGAAACACCACTAGGCCATATTTTCTATAGGGTGATAGTCCTTCACGCACAGACACTAGATCTTGCAAAAAGGGAGAAAGTCACCTTGAAGGCCAAGAAAGAGGTAAAAGATTAGTTTTGGAACCTCAAAGAGGAGTTAGGTTAGTCAAAGATGGCTGAAGAGAAATGAGGTTCTACAGTCTAGCTTCAATAAGGTTATATAGTCTTTCAAACTGGAAGCCATGGAGAAGGGTAAGGTCAAAGATTACTAATAAATCCTTAATATGAATCCCACTCTGAATAGGTCTTCTCGAACAGTGATTGAATATGGAGAGTAGGAAGTCAACACTGGTGATGAGGCTAACACTAACTTACCATACTACCAGCCTAACGCCAACCAATAGTCTCTAAGGTAGGCAATTCTAGTTGTTTTTTTATTGATATTTTTTTATTTCTATTTTGTATTATAATTATGTAAAGAAAATATATTTTTTGGAAATGTAATGAATATTTATTTTCTCTTTATAATTTTCAATGCACACATTTTTATGTTTGTACTTCTCTCCACTTTTGGGAGACATGTAGGGGCCACCACTGGCTCAATAAAAAATGAATTGCTCCCATTAGAGAGTGAACTGTATGTTTTATCCCTTTTGTTCCCTTTATTTCTTCAGAGTAACTCCTCATCAATTATAGCCATTGATCGATCTTCATGTTTTCAAGTTGGTTTACTTAAGAAAGAGAGCTAAAAAATTAAAGTTGGAAGTGAACAAACATAGAATTCATTCGAGCTTTATAACAATGAAGCCAACCTTTTAAAGACTCAAGTTGATGATAAGGTACATTAGTACGAGAAGCCAATGAGTGCAATGAATAGCCATCTTAAGGAGTATACATATTGGACTAACACGTATCTTAAGTATAGTAAGGCTATATTTTTAGAGGTGGTGAGGATCACGCAGGACCTCAAAAGGTAACTTAAGAACCAAGACATTCATGAGTTGCAATTTTAAAGTTCTTGCCTCTAATTATCAATTAGGTTTAGGTCAAGATATTTCCATTAGTTCACTCTAAGGTGTTTGACATGAATAGTCACTATGATGCCAAGAAATTAAGGGGCACCTAGGCGTGCAATTGTCACACTCCATGATTGGTTTTCTTAGTATACGCTTGAAATGTTGAATTCTATTTCCTTAATAGATTGATGTAATGTACGACCTCTAACTTTGAAATAAATAATCAATCATCCATTTCATCATCTCTCTCTTTTCTTTTTTTAATAAACATACGATGTTTCATCAACCTAGAATTGGGCAATGCCAGCTTAACGAGGCAATTAGCCCATTAATAATGGAGCAGCACTTTATCAACATGAAATTGGGAAACACTAGCTTAACAAGGCAATAAACTTATTAATAATGGGATAGTACCTCATTGGCTTGCAACTAGGTGATGCCAACTTACCAAAGCTCCCATGGCATTTCCCGAGCACTCTACCTGGTTCATTACCGAGGCAATCAGCCTATTAATAATAGGGTGGCAACTCATCAACCTGAAAATAGTGCAATTCCATCTTACCAAGGCTCCCAAGGTAATATTTGCGTGTTTTACCTAGTTCATTATCAAGGCGATCAACCCATTAATAAACCTTGGAGTTTAGTTGGGTGCACATTTTTAGTCAAACCTAGATGACTAAGATGTTTTTATTCCTTTTGATTGGCTCTATAAATAAAGGTTGTTAATTTGAGACAAAGGTTTTCCATTCTCTTACACCTGGTGTCTTTCTTTGAGATCGACCAGGAGTGGTTCCTACTTTAGGGTTTTCTTTTAGTGTGTAATAAATCTGTAAAGTCAAGGAGAAGAAAGATCTTGACCTTCATGAACACAAGGTAAGAGATAAGAACAAGAGAAGCGATAAAAACTAAAAATTAAACTATCATAAATCACTTCCGTGGATTGACACGGTTGCATTTAGCCTATGCAACAAGCCTTTAAACCCCTACGTTGCCCTAGTGGACGAGTTTGAGTCTCGTGAGGGTTTTCAGTAATGATACCCACAAACATTGAACTAAATGTAAAAATTAAAAGAAAAAAAACAACAATCAACTTTAAAACTAAATTACAACAAAATCAAAAATTAACGTTTAAGAATAAAAGAAAACAACATATCACAAAAATGTCTCATACTTTTTAATCTCCTTTAAGATCATAATTAAAATCTCAAGCATAAGTTATTTTAATCTTCTTAAACAATCATGATTTATTATAATAATTAGTTGAAAATATCAATTTAATTTCACCCAATTTCAGTGTCATGAATCCGAATTTGCTTCGACTCTATTCCTCACAAGTCAATACTCTCAAAACACTGAATCCTATGGGTTCAAACACTCATACTAATTTATATGCGAAAGAATTGATATATAGAAATGAACTAATATTTTCGCATATGTACAAAGAAGAAAGGCTCAAAGTGTTATTTTGACGTTGATCTCATGGAAGGAATCAAATGTATAAATTATAAAGATATCATATATAAAAATTATTTTCATGCATAAATCAAACTCATTAAGAAAAAATTTCAAGATATATGCCTTTTACAAATGAAGAAAGTGCAATGACTTTTTAGGGAATTACTTCCTATATCTTTCTTTTGTAATTAGCCTTTACTCACAACTTTGTAGGCAATGTGGGTCATAGTATGTAGATTATACTATATATTCTTTATCTCTCTATATTTTTCTGAAGATACTTTTCAATATATATCATTTTTTTAGAGAGTCAACCCATGTACAGATTGTACATTTTTTTTTAGGATTTTGGTGAGTGGTTAATTTTGTGGCTTTTTTTTTGTTTGATCTTGGTTTAGGTAACCCCAGATATGTCTCTCTTTTTTTGTAACAGTCATGCACGAATGAGATAAAAGCATATACTATCAATTTCTACTCAAATCATTTAATCTAAGCAAAAAAAATAATAAAAAATATACGACACTCTATTAAGATGAGAAAAAATTCATACATTCAATGTTAATGCCTATAGAGATCATCTAAGAATTTTAAGAAATAAGAAATGTGTTTGGAGTAGAAAAATATATATTTCACTCTGAATAAGGGAAATTAGGCTCAAATTATATCTCACAAAGGTAGTCTCCACTAAAACAAATTCATAAACACCGATTTTGGGTTTAATATAATTTCTACATCTTATCAAGAAATACTAGTTATGACAAAAATTAACTAATTATCAAAAATAATTACAAAATATTTCATGATATGTTTTCAAAAATTAATCTAACAGTACAAAAGACTTAACTATTTACTTAAATTTGATTTAAAAAAATGATAAATTTTTGTGAGAACTTTTTTTTTAATTCCAAAAATTACTAAATCAAAAACAAAAAAATAAAAATAAAAACCAAACACAATAAAAATGAAAATGTGAACTTAAAAAAGAAAAAAAATTATTATTTTTTTTATTATTTTTTTTTAAATTGTTAAATTTTTTAAATTAAGCATGATAACTTTTCACCACCCCCAACCTAGAACTTACATTGTCCTCAATGTAACAACTGTAAATTAAAGATAAAGAGAAAAAAGAGGAAATATTACCTATTTCTTGAGAATGTTGCAAGTAGTGATGAAGAAATACAGGTGCATCCATTATGTTCATTAAAGTGCACACAGACAGATTGATGTAAACTTCTAACATCCCAACAAATTTTTTTTAGTTTTAACAATTTTAAAATTATTCACATGTAATTAAACTAAAATAAACAATAGAAATTAAATAAATAAAATAAAATTACCTAAAATGATGGGTTGCCTCCCATCCAGTGCTTAGTTTAACGTCTTAGCAAGACGTAACTTGGGGATTTCATTTTAAGTAAACTCAATGTCCCCTCATCAATGAGTCAATCAAATCAGCAAGTAAGACAAGATTGTCTACCTATACTTTTTTGAGTCATGTCCTAAATTTTTTTTTTCTACTTAAAACTAGGGACATGCTTGTGAGTTTTAGATAATCCATGTCTAGGTACAAATCAAATAATTAAAGGCATCAAAACAAAATTGTACCTAGATCAAACAAAACAACTAACTCCTTAGATTGTAATTAAACCATTAAAATTTTGGAGATAGTTTCAGACTTTTTTTTTGTTTTTAACTATAATATCTAAGTTAAAATAACATAATCAATATTAACCAAAAATGCTCCCAGGAAAGAATGGTGGGGCAAAGGCTCCTTAAAAGCCATCCTCCTAGACAGAGCAACGTTCTCAGGAAAGACTAGTGGCACAAAGGCTTCTAGGACCTAGTCTCCTAGACAGAACTCCCTTAGATCTTTACTTTTCATGCTATTAAAATTAAGTCAATTAAGTTAAGTTAGGTTAAAATTTAAGTTAATTAAGTTAATAAAAAAGTAGGTTAATTAAGTTAATAAAAATCTAAGTTAATTAAGTTAGTAAATTAAATTAATATAAGTTAGTAAATTAATTTACTAAAACCTAAGTTAATTAACTTAAACGAAAATTAAGATAAAAAAAATAGTTAAAAAAACAAAATTAAAAAAAAATAAACCAAAAATAAAATAAATTGAAAAAGTAAAAGAAAAATAAAAAAAAAGAGAAAAAAAAATAAAATTAAAAATTAAGCCAAAAATAAAATAAAATAAAAAATAATTAAAAAAATAATTGAAAAAGATAAAAGAAAAAAAATAAAAAAGAAAAAAAGATAAAAGAAAAAAAATAAAAAAATTGAAAATAAAGTTTTTGATTTTTTTTTTCGAAAAAAAAATTATTTTTAAATAAAATAAATTTTTTATTTTTTGTATTATTTTTATTATTTTTTATTATTTTTTATTATTATTTATTATTTTTTATTATTTTTATTTATTTTTTATTTATTTATTTTATTTATTTTTATTTATTTATTTTTTTTTAATAAAAAAAATCACAATTATTTACAACACAAAAAGTTTTTAAAATTTTGATAAATAATTTAAAAACGCTATTCCTTCCTCGGCAACGGTGCCAAAAACTTGATCGGGTAGAACCGACATCGCCGATCCTGTCGTTCATTTGGTTTTATGTATTTATTAAACTCTCGCAAGTGCACGAATCATTTCGTAGAATATGATAAGTATACTCCCAAGGTCGATCTAAGGAAGGAATGTATGTGGTTTTTAATTTATTATTTAAACTTTTAAAAACAAAATTAAATCTTAAACATCCTGTCACGATATTTTGGGATTTTGTGTTTCTAATCTAATAACATAAAAATAAACATAGATTCAATAAACATTTATGCAAATTTTATCATTTATAATGGTGGAGTATTTATGGATATAATAACTAAGTTAATTATGCTTGCTCATATTATTTAGGTTATTAAAGATATGAATTGATATTTATTGATTCTCTTTTTTTTATAAATACCACTTTTAGTGGGGTTAGATATTCTTTGTTAACTAAACAAATCAATTAACACCTATGGGTGGGGTTGATAACTAATTTGATTAATTAAATTAATTTCTTTTTCTAAGAGATTGAAAATGAACCATTTAAAAACCACCTTTGGTGGGGTTAAACAGTTTAAACTTTATTCAAGGTATCCAAATTAAACCTAAGAATTTAGTTATCCGAGTACAAACTTTCAAGTTTTAAAACCACTACTGAAAACATGTTGTCAATACATTTTCAGATAATAATTCTTATAAAAACTTTTGAAATAGAGCTTCACTCTAACTACCTGGCGATTGTACCAACAAATAAAAGAGCACTACTCTAAATCAGACCGGATAACTAAACCTTAAAATTTAATTTTCAGATTTAAGTTTGTAATGAAAAATAATATATTTTTCTCTAACATTCTTAATATAAAATCTTGAATAAAAATAAAATCAATTCATTTTAGAGATTTTTTCCTATTTAATATTTCGCAAGCATAACAACGTTATTATTACATCATGTTTATAAACAGCCAGCAGAGTTAAATTTAATCACAGACAAATTAAATATAACATTTAAGAATAAAGCATAAAAAATAACTATAAAGAAAATAAAATCCTTACAGAACTTCGACGCTATTCCCGTTGCTGGAAAACCTCCAAGCGGAATTTGCACTCCCATTTATTGAATCAAAAAGCTAATAAATTACAAAAACATAACTAGTTCTTCCCAAAAAGGGAAGAACTCTAAAACTAAGAAAAACTAACTAAGAAAAGCTAAAAACTAAGAAAAACTAAAAAAACTAAGAAATGAGAGAAAGAAAGAGAAGATAAGATGTGTTTTGAGGTGTGATTAGAAGTGAAGAGAAGGGGGGTATTTATAGGTGAGGATGTAGTGAAAAAGTGGGTGAAAAAATGTTAAAAAAATGATGGAAACGCATAGTAGGTGAAAATGACGTCAGCTGACATCAACGGGTACGTGGCGCACGCGAAATGGGGCGCAGATGGGCAGCGGCGCGCGCAGACAGCACCAGGGGCGTGCGCGGAAGACATGCATTATGTGCACAAGCGCGCGTGGGAGCAGGAGGGAGGCGCGCAGGAGTGGGAAGTGGGAAGGCGCGCGGCCGGGCGCGGGGTAGGCCGGGCGCGCGGGGCTCACAAGGCGGCGCGGTGGCACGATTTTCTCCTTTTTGACATTTTTGACATTTTTGACCTTTTTGACCCATTTTGTCCAATTTTTCCATATTTGTTGACCTTTCCCCATTTATTTATTAATATATTTGTGATGTATTGCTTCCAGTATTCCTTTTTGAGTCTTTAAGTTACGTGTTTAAACCAAAATACCTGAAAAACAATAAAAATACCCGTGATTCCGAAAAAGACAAATTTATATAAATATATGATAAAACATATAAATATATATATTATTCATCAATTAATGTGCATAAAATCATGATAATTTTAGTACTTTTTGAGCACTCATCAGTGCACATTTTTAGTCAAACCTAGATGACTAAGATGTTTTTATTCCTTTTGATTGGCTCTATAAATAAAGGTTGTTAATTTGAGACAAAGGTTTTCCATTCTATTACACTTGGTGTCTTTCTTTGAGATCGACCAGGAGTGGTTCCTACTTTAGGGTTTTCTTTTAGTGTGTAATAAATCTGTAAAGTCAAGGAGAAGAAAGATCTTGACCTTCATGAACACAAGGTAAGAGATAAGAACAAATATGTTATGCACACCTTTTTTTTATCTATCTATATTGTTTTACAAGTGATGGTTACAACTATATAGTGTGAAGAAATTACGAATAAGAAGTATAGTGGTTTTATGGGAAATAAGATTTTCAATACATTTTCATCTCGGTTATAACTTACAAATTACTTTTACCTCAGGATATGAATAAATCATGGGTTTTATTAAACCTTTTGTCATTAATTTGTTGAGTGGATGGTGAAATAAATGAGGTAAAAAAGAGAACGTTAAGAGAAAAAGAGATAAGTAATTACTGCGAGTGGGACACAATGTGTGTCATCAGATATTGTTGGTACTATCACCAAATGTTTTCAAAGTCAATGCATTCATTGGATGAGAAAGACTACCAAAGGGTCAAAAAGGCTGGTTTATCGAGTTTGGGAGAGAGAGGAAGAAGCTAGGGTTTTTTATGTGACAATTGCAAAGTGAGTTTGTGAAGAATAAAAAAATGAAACTTGAGAGTAAAATGAAAAAAATGTAAAATGATTTTTTATTTTTTAATAAATAAATTATAATATATTATTTGGTCCCAGTTTTAAAAAGATTGATATTATTTCGCTTTAATTAGATGATGGTTGTTTAATAAACGTAATTATAAGTTTATTTCTTTTTAAGTAATTTTTGTAATCTAACTTATGATCACGTTATTAAGAAAAATAGAGACTATATGTATACACTATCGTCACAGGTTTTATTGAAGAGTGACCAAAGCCCTAAGAACTTGGTTTTTAAAAAAACAGTGGTTAAGTTTATGATACCAAATATCACTATGGTAGTAGTGTTCTCCAAGACTAGTGCATTGTTTTACCATAATAATTTCTTTTCCATAGCGACGTGAAGTTACCCTAACGGTAATGACATTTTTGGTAGTGGTGCCTGAGTGGAAATGGGCCTACGCTTGACACGATCCAGGTTTCAATTTGTCTGGTTCTATGATTCTCTTTCTATCTCATATTTGGCCAATATTCGATCAACTTCTTCATCCCCTTTGTCTCATTCCTGTGCATTATCAGGCACGAGCTTGACCTCCAAAATCATAGGATGCTCTTAACTCAACACTTTAACTTGTCTTTTTAGCTTTAGGCTTTCTCTCCACACATCACTTCTCATTTCCCCCATGGATCTTTTCAGGTTCATAACTATCAAAGTACATCTTAGTTTGGGTTTACCAGGTCTTCAGTCTCATTTGTTGTATCTTCTTCAACTCTCTCATTGCGAGATAGCGTATCGATGACACCATTTTTACCCTATGGGTCGACTAATCGAGCTCTTTTAAATGCTAGTGTCTCAATCATGATGTTCGACAAAAGTATCTGAGTGACAATGTCCTACACGGTAGTCACTCTTGCCAATGAGCTTGATCCAAACTATAAATGAGTCTAGTGAGGTACGAGGCATCAAATTCTATCCAACATATCTTAAAATCTGAGCTCCACAATGAGCGTCAAAATGTTGGTATGTATTGAGTTTAGAGAGAAAAGGTAGAGAGATGCATTAATGAGTAATAAATGATGATGACTCAAGATCTTTCATAGGGGTACATATACACGACATTTATTTATGGGGTCCACATAAACTTACAATAATGAGGTTGAAAATATACATAAAGCTAGCATAAATGTTGGTCTACAATGGTCTTGATCACGACTTTATGGATATTCATCTAATCTTCACCTTAGCATGAGAAAGTAATCTACGTCCAAGAACTTGGCTAGAAGAAGACAACCTTTTTATACCTTGCATTTATATGCCAGTAGGTTAGCTTGCACTCCCACATAATTGAAAGTACCTTAAATGAAAAACAAAGGTTAATCTTAATTCAATGTAAACAACCTAATAGAAATTCTACTAAAAAGAAACATACCTCAAAAGGATGATTAACCACTATCTCCCTATGAGACACATTTTGTTCTATGCATGCTTCTTGAGCATAGACTTTTTTTCCAAATCACTACCAACTTGAACATCTTTTAGAAGGACTTCATATAACTCAAACTCACCCAGTTTCATAGCACATGGGTGAGCTAGATGGGATGCTGGCATTTTTCCTTTTCTTGCTTGCTACAATTTGCAATGGTGGCACATATAATGAGCTACGACTATCAGTAGATGTGGGATTACAAATATGTATAAACTTGGGAATCATCAGGCAGATAGTCTAAACAAACTGGTATGGATTTTTCCATTTGGGTGTTAGTTTCTTGCATGTCAGTAGTTTGAAAAGGAGATATGGAAGTTTGGAGTTTCCCCACTTCTTGACCAGTTATGAGATCATCAATTCTCATATGAGTGTAGTTTATAACTATAAACAATAAATGGGGTCATTAAAAATAAGAATAAGACGAAGTATTATATACAAATAAAAACATATGGGCTTGTCATGTAACTTCTATGTACACTTGAGTCTATTAAGTGATACGTGGTAAGAACGTTCCTATATGAAACCTCACTCCCATTATGAAGTTCAATTCTCCTAAAAATTCACCCCAAATATCCCCACATACATAAGAGTATTTGTTTCTATATGTGCCCTAACTTTCAGGGATCTTCAAAATGAGACCACGACTTGAAATAACCAAGTTGATATATATGCTATCCCTTTATCCAAACCATTTATCTTCACATAGTACATGGCTCATATCTCGGACTCATTCAATTCCATTCTCACTTCTTTAGCAATGACCAAGATATAATAGTGTCCCCCCCCCCCCCATTTGGGTTTATCTAAGCCAAACTAATGTTGAAAGTGGACAATACGCAGTCTATTAACCGAGTTATTAGAAACCTAAGACCTATTTTCAATGTCTCGAAGTGTATCATATACCATCCCACAAGCATATCATTGTTATCATGAAGGTGAAGGGGAAATGGTATCAACCATACCCTCTAAGGAATGTTGTAATCCCTTCTTAAGTGAGCAATGTCATTTGTATCTAGCTTCCTTGTCATCTTTTCTATTTGGTGTTTGCCTTTAGTAAAATTGGTTGGCTCACCTTTTGAGTCTCCTTTTTCTTCTTGCAT